>JAQOWM010000775.1:0-111424 GCA_029041755.1 Resseliella maxima | reverse complement strand
TGGGATAGTGTGCCTTACAATGAAAATCAAGAGCACAAACAATAGCGCCATCTGTTGGTATTACGTATATTTTGTTGGCAACTAAATTGTATGAAATGTTTTTTTTTCGACATTTTCCGAATATTGAAGAATAAAATAAAACATTTTGTTTTACAGAATATTATTGATTTTGGGTAAATCTGGTTTGGCAAAAATCCGTGACACAAGTCGACCATTAAACTAATCTTTTGGTCATCTCAAGTAGATATTCTCAGAAGATTTTCAGTTTACTACCTATACTTCTATGGTGACGTAAAATAATCTCCAATAACAGGGAATTCATTTGAAAATACACAACAAAAGTATAACAAAAAATGTCAAAACAATTCGATCTTTCCATGTTTATTTTTCAATTTGTTATTCATTTCATACAGAGAACTATGCATTTTAATCCTTTTTAACATTTGAATAAAAATATATTTCATTCAACTGTATTTCGAGGTATTGCCATCATTTATTTTTGTCTTCAAATTGATATTCAAAATAATATGTACCTGTCGATTTAAACTGAAGAAACTGAATTAAAAAAAATTCTGTCTACTTTCTTGTTTGATGCACAAACGGCACAAACAAATCTATTTGAGGTTATGTTTTAATTATTAGTAATGCTTAATGGGCTTAATGCATCACTCTTGAAATGAACACTTTATGAAAAAAAAATTGTTGATTTATTCCAAAGGTTTATTGCTATTTTCTCGAAAATCAATGTATTTTTTTTCTTTTGTTCATTTGCGTAGACACAGTGCAGCACACAAACACACAATGCGAAACAATATATATTTTATTATCGTTGTGCTTGTTGAATACGACAATATCAATTGAATTGAGTGGATGAAATAATAATTTGTTGTATGCACAACTATGGAACTGTCAAAAAAACAATGTCTACAAATGTCAGTGAGTTCCAATGTAACTCTTTATTCGCTGTGAACAATAATATCGGTTTCCATCAAAAAAAAAATCCTCAAAAAAATTATTCATTTATTACGTATTTATTTCAATACGTTTTCACGAGCAAAATTATATTCGACATCATATCATATTGTGGCAATGATTTTTTGAGATGAATACATAAAATAAACCGGTTATATGCTGATCATAAATTCCAAAAAAAAAAAAAATCACATAAACGAAACAACAACAAGAATTCATGGAATAATATATAATATTTGGTACACGATGTACACCGACCACAAACAATCGCTGTCATAATCAATACGTAATTACGTATTTCAATATGTCTCGTCTCCACGAGTATGGAAAAAACGTGGAGATGTGTGCAAACAAATATTTTATTATTTATGTGGTTTTAATATATGGATAAATTTGTTTTTTTATTTTTTTTAATTTATTCAAGTAAATAAATTTCAATTATTATCGAATAAAATTTCTTTTTCACTAAAGCTCAAACATTTTATGATGAATGCATTAAATTACATGAAATGAAAATTTTCTGCACAAAATCTAGTATCTCGGTTAAATTTTAGGTGGCGCTTATAGAATTTTTACGGAAAAATTTTTGACATTTTCCATTCCAACGCTATCCCATTGATTATAACTGTAAGTGATATATTTATTATTATTCAACATAAACAGTTAGAGACAATGCGATAAGATGATCTCATCGTCATTATACATTTGTGATAAGTCAGTCCCAACAAGAGCATATGCATAAAAATATTTACAAGCCATGGAACAACGCCAAATTAATAAAAAAAAAATTTTTGAAAGAAAAGGTGGTTGACCAACCCTCTTTCAATACACAAGACTATGCATATTTAGTAGTTAGTTCAAACATGTCTCAACCTTTTTCAGTTTACTTGGTATTTTTACATTCTTCAGCACTGATGACAAGTGATAGTTAGGTAAGTTAGCCCTACCCACTCTGGCTCCCCTATAAAAGTAGTCCACATACTTCAACAAGAAGCCTGTTTGTCTTCTATATGACAGTCCCCTCAACATGACAACATTATTGAAAGCATGTCTATGTCTATCCACACTACACACACTGAATCCAGTAGTGAGTCTGTCAGAAGCCATTCCCCCTGTCTCATTGAAAGCTGTGATGTCAGTCTTATATTTTTCTTTGCATTGGCAATTCGACACCAATATCAGATTACCTTTAGACTCCATTGGAGTACGAGCTTTCCTTGTTTTTACAAAATTTATTTTGGTGTTTCTCACCGAGTCTGCCAAAAACAACATTATTTTGTTTAAACGATTGAATATTTCCCTTTATCGCCCTTGATTTACAAGTCGAGTGTGGAAAAATCTTGTAAGTACCAGTTACTCTTCTCCCAGTGTTATTCACCGGTCTCATCAACGTATAGTATTTGTTAATCAGTGAGACTATAACCGTTTCAGCAAAACAATTGTCTCTTAAGGTCTGTTCCACGATGAGTTTATTCTGCTGAAAAAACCGTCCATCACTCAAAGAAAGAACCGTCTTTATGAAAGATTCCGCAGTGCCCAACACTGTACTCCTTTTATGTGAACTATAAAAGGAAAGCAATCTTCCAGATGCAAATGGCTTTCTGAACCAATTTGTAATGATGGAATTACCATCTCCCACAAGGGTTAGGTTCAAGAAGTTTATGGATTTTAGTGCTTCTAATTCCATTGTGAACTTTATGTCAGTATGGAAACCATTCAGACACCGGAGTGCATAATCCAATTTACTACCATTCATTACAACAATTGTATCATCAACAAATACTTTTATGTATGCAATGTCCGGTATCATTTTATATAGATGATCTATAACTCTATCCATTACCAGTCTAGCCAAGTTCGGTGATATGCATCCTCCCATTGGCAAACCTTTCTTCTGTATATATATATGTATATATCATCTAAAGCCGTAAAGACCGTGGATTCTGATATTAAAAAATCCAAAATAAGAGTCAATATACGTCTACCAATGCCAAAAACTTCAAGAAAAGTATCGCTTTTCTCCAATAAGATGTTATATACCAGTTGTGTTGGTATATTTGAGAACATGCTCACGACATCAAAGGACACAAGAACATGTTCATCAGGGACAACAACCTGATCGATGGATTTTTGGAAACAATATGTAATGATTTTAAATTTAGGTTAATGTCAATCCGTTTTGTCAATTTTCATTGTCAGCCCTCTGCTGACAATTCTTTGACTTATTTAGTACATTGTCTTAGTGTTTGTAAATTTTGAATTGCTTTTGTGTTAGTAAGTCGGCCATATTTGGAATTGTCATTCGTTTCGTTCTACTTTCGCTCACTCTCGAAGTGTACACACACGTAAAAATGTGTGTGATTTTTGGTGTAAGTGATTCTGTTTCTTGATTCTATACCGAAGTTCTGCTACCACTACATAGAATTTTTTTATGAAAAAAAAATTTGGTTGTGTTGGTTTGAAATTTGAAAATGACAGATTTGTTTTAGCGGAAAAAATTTTGCTACCGTCGTATATCGTACCAACACAACCAAATTTTTTTTTCATGAAAAAAAATTCTATGTAGTGGTAACAGAACTTCAGTATAGAATCAAGAAACACAATCGCTTACACCAATAATCGCACACATTTTCACGGATGTGTACACATCGTAGCTCCGTAATTTACTTTGTGTTAAGAGTGAAAATTAAAATTAATAATTCCGAAAAATAAAGTAATTTATTTAATAAAAATATTCCGATTGCATTTAATAGTTGTACAACTTTAGGAGTGGGATATTGCCCGGTAAGCATAAAATATTCAACGAAATCAATGAAATTTTTGTGAATCGCAAAGTGACGCCATTACGACCAAAATTACATCATCCGAAAATCGATCAAAATCCGCACCATCCGACCAAATTACGTTCCGATTTCACATTTTTCAGTTAAATTAATTGTGTTTACGCTGATTTTCCGCAATATTTTACGAAAATTCCGACATATATTTCCGAGAAACACGTTTTTTGTCATTTGCCGGTATTTACACCAATTACCATTGCGGGCACCCAGGACCGTACTCAAGTAAGCAAGTAAAGGGCCACCGACAGGACCGTACTCAGACAATTTCAAGGGCACCCTACAGTGAATTTTCGGGCCACCGTATATTTTTGTATTTTATTGCATTTTCCGATTGAAAATTGATTACGATGCCACCAAAACGCGATCCAGTCTACGATGAACTTTCGGATTGGCTTTTTGCACGTGAAATTCCATTCCCACGTAAAGCAACCGTCGAAACGTTACGACAAATACGTGATGAATATCTCCGTTCACATTCCGAAAGCTCTTCCGATACTGAAATTGCCGTTCCTTCGACTACTTCCGAGCCCGTTGCTTCCGCCCTTCCGACACAAGAGCCACCTTCCGATTTGGTTTTGCCTACTGCTCCAGTTTTACCAGCTGAACTTACGATACCTTCCGCCCTCGATACTGCTTCCACCGCTGTTCCGGTAACCACCGCTGCTCCGAATTTTTACGACGAAGAAGAACAATTGGATCGTAAAAATATTGCTACCACAACTTCCGTCGTACCTACGTATAAAGAGATTAAACATTCCGTTCTTCCGTTCAGTGGCAGTGATAATTACGACGTCAACAAATGGTTGGCTGACTTCGAACAAGCCTGTGATTCGGTAAACGGTGATCAATCGTTCCGTCGCATGATGAAGCCAGATTCTGAGGCCGAATTGTTTCTCCGTACCGACAGTTCCGATACGTATGCTGATTTCCGTGCCAATTTGTTGGCTAACTTCGATCATTGCTATTCCGTTTCCGAAATGATTGAGAAATTGAAGAAGTGCACTTTCCGCTCCGCGAATACCACGGTCATGGGCTATATACTTAAGATGCAAGAAATGGCCGCCCGTGTCAACTAGAGATGCTCACGAACTCGAATTGTTCGTGTTCGTTCGAGTTCGCTCGAATTTTCGAACGAACACGAACATCATTTTATTGTTACGAACAAATCGAACCGAACACGAACGAACACGAACGAACACGAACACTCATTACTTTTTTTCGAGCGAACATATTCGATCTCGATCTGTTCACGTTTGATTTGTGAATTACAAAACTGATATGGGTTGAACTTCACACAATTATAAAAATAATGGAAAAGAAAAGAGTAAAAGATTCTCAATTTAGAGTTAATAATAAAATAATTTCGGATTTTTTTTTTTTTTTGAATCGTATAAAAGTAAAAAATCAAAAATTCAATATATTCACATTTGTTTGATTTCTGAATTCTGTGTTGATGTACAATTCATAATTGGAATTGTAAAGATAAACAGAACTCAAACTTCAAACACATTGGTGAAACATACAAAGAAAACGAGCACTCACATTTTGTGTTCATATCATCGGCTTTCTGAGAGTTTCATTCAGTAAAGATAGCAAGAAAGTCAAAAATAATTGCTCTAGTGAATTATAATGTTACTTCAAGTGAAAATTATCGTTGATTTTCCTTGTTGTATCTCTTATTAGTCGATTCTTTTAAATATTTTTTCTACAAATGATTTGGTTTAAAATTTTTTTGTATGTTTGCCTGATTTAAAAAAAAAAATCATTAGCAAAGTGTCATCCATCACATTAAATTTACATTTAAAAGAAAATTCTACATTTATGAGTTTTTGTTGAATTAGTTTTTTCAGTTCGCTTTTGTACATTTTTCCTCGTTCTTTCAAATATTCAAATCTAAACTTAAATCTTGTATCTTTTTAAATGTTAGGTTTTGAACCTTCCGAACCGAACCGAATACGAACATAAATTTTTGGTTTCGAACTACTCGAACCGAACACGAACGAACTCGAACATACATTTTTGGTTTCGAACTGCTCGAACCGAACACGAACGAACACGAACATGATTTTAAGATACTTTTCGAACTCGAACTGTTCGAGTTCGGTTCGTGACACTGTCAACCTTGATGAACTTCAAACCATCCGTTTCATCATTGACGGTTTTCAAGATCGTTCAGCTCACATTGCGGTACTGTATCCGGCTACTACGTTAGCTCAGCTTAAGTCGCTAGCACACCGATACTCGCAATTACGAAATGCACCAGTACTTCCGCCACCAGGTCCGAATCGTCGTACTTCCGACTCCCGTTCGAAGCTTGCAAGTGCTTCCAAACCTTCAACTTCCGCTGCATCTTCCGCTCCGAAGGCTTCGTTGCTTCAATTGTTCCGGTGTTGGTCACATTTCCGCTAAGTGCCCCTAACCAAAGCGAACATTGGGTCCATACTTCCGCTGCGGCTCAGGTTCAAGATTTATTAAGTAAGAGCTTTATACGCCCAAGTAACTCTCCGTATTCCTTTCCAATTGTTTTAGCTCCTAAGAAAGACGGTACCAAACGTTTGTGTGTCGATTATAAGCCATCAAATAAATACGTTGTGCGAGACGGAAGTATGAACCCAAATATGGAAGATTGCATCGAGAAATTGGAAGGTAAAAAGTACTTCACCACCCTAGACCTCAAGAATGGTTTCCACCAGATAAAGATGGACGCTTCTTCCGTTCCATGTAAGTCTTTTGTTACGCCCGACGGTCAATACGAATTTGTTGTTATGCCCTTTGGTTTGAAAACTGGTCCGTCTACGTTTCAGCGATTTCTCAATCACATACTCGACGAATTTATACGTGAGGGTTCCGTTGTTGTTTATTTGGATAACATCACACTGGCTACTACTACTAACATTGAACATTTTGATCTGCTCTGTCGAGTCTTACGTCGCCTTGCTGAATATCGTCTTGAATTGAAGTTATCCAAGTGCCAATTCTGTTATACTCAAATCGACCTTTTCGGTTATTCAATTACCGCCAATGGAATTACTCCTAACAACCGTCATATTGAAAATATCCGTCACCTTCCCTTTCCGGTTACGAGTAAGGCTCTCAAGAGCTATTTGGGACTTTTTTCTTATTTCCGACGCTTTATTCCTTCCTTTTCAATTATAGCTAATCCGTTACGTCACCTGCTTAAGCCAGACGTTCCGTATAATTTTGATGAAAGGTGTCGTACAGCCTTCGAAACATTGCGACAACGACTCATTTCCGTTCTCGTTCTTGCTCTGTATAATCCTAAACTGGAAACCGAACTTCATTGCGATGCCAGCACTGTCGGTTTTGGCGGAATTCTGTTTCAAAGGCAAAATGATATGAAATTACATCCGGTTGCTTATTTCTCCAGACGTGCTACTCCAGCTGAGTCTCGTTATCACAGTTATGAATTGGAAACCTTAGCCATTATTTATTCACTCCGTCGATTCCGAATTTACCTTGAAGGAATTCCGTTCAAAATTCTGACTGGTTGCCAAGCTCTTACAATTACGCTTCAGAAATAACGCAACAAGGCCCGAATTGCTCGTTGGTCCCTGGAATTGGAAAATTACTATTAAATAGCGTCTTTTCTTTTCTTTTTTTTTTTTAAATCGAAGTAAAAATTTTTAACTGTATTTAATTTTAAAATATAAATATAAAATATAAATTCCATGGCTTCAGCACTGTCGCTCTATAGTTCATTTGATGGATTAATATCAAAATGTGTGTTTTGTGGTAGAGATTCCGTCGACATCGTATCCCTAGGCGACAAATACACATATGACGAAATTACATTACATAATTTTTGCTTAGTAAGTGTTTCTCGTTTTTGTATTGCATCTTCTCGTTTTTGCATTGAAAGATATTCTACAATAAATGTACATATGTTGCCACGAAGAGACGACAAAACTCATTTTGTAAGGTTTTTACATTCAAGAGAAAGAGATGCAAATACATACTTGTATATATGCATCTCTCTCTTCGTGCAATAAAACCTTACAAAATGAGTTTTGTCGTCTCTTCGTGTATGTTGCAGTTGTTTTCATCGAATTTACAACAAAAGAAGGAGGAAGAAGAAGAAATTCTTGGATATTCAAAGGATGATGTTAAAAGTGAACTAAAACGAGCGGCGAAACTCATGAGTGGTGCTTGTGTCTTTCTAATTGCAAAATACTAACATAAGATTATTATTCCAGACCTGCTTCTATTGTAAATTGAAAGGAGCCAATATTGGCTGTTGTCGAAAAAGCTGTCGCAAATCATTTCATTTGCCATGTTTACTTGAAAATAACGGGTTAGCAAAGTTCGATGACAAATTCGATTCATTTTGTCATATACATCATGGTATTGAGCGGTCTATAATCCACAGCAAAGAAGAAATTTGTTTATTGTGTATTCAAAGTATGAAAGAATTCCATCCAGTCACTTCAATCGAACTAAATTGCTGTGGATCCAAATGGTACCATCGAAACTGTCTCAGCAATCTTGCTAACGAGAGACAAGGAGATTTTTGCTGTCCAAATTGTGCTGATAACGAAAATTTCCGCAGTTTTATGCGGAATAATATATAAAAGAATGGAATTTATGTGTATGAAAAGTAAGTGAGATTAATGTTTACATGTTGAATGACGTTAGAGCATTAATTTTTTTGATTTCTCAGGCAGAATGATTGCAATTTTTCGACCGTTAGCTCATATTCAAATTTCTTGATTGATGCTGAATCAAGCGGAGTGAGTGAGTCATGTGGAGCGAGTACTAATGGGTCAAGTGGAGTGAGTTGCAGCTCCACTTCTCAAAGTGACCAAAGGTTGGCCGAGTTGTAATGATTTTAAATTTCGGTTAATGTCAATCCGTTTTGTCAATTTTCATTGTCAGCCCTCTGCTGACAATTCTTTGACTTATTTAGTACATTGTCTTAGTGTTTGTAAATTTTGAATTGCTTTTGTGTTAGTAAGTCGGCCATATTTGGAATTGTTTTTCGTTTCGTTCTTCTTTCGCTGACTCTCGAAGTGTACACATCGTAGCTCCGTAATTTACTTTATGTTAAGAGTGAAAATTAAAATTAATAATTCCGAAAAATAAAGTAATTTATTTAATAAAAATATTCCGAGTGCATTCAATAGTTGCACAAATACGAATCCTTAACATGATACTGGGTAACCGGAAAAATTGTATTTATCATTTGATTAAAAATCTTTCCAATAAGGTAACCAGGGGATCCATTCATTGCCACAATTGGCCTAAACCTGAAACCATCCTTATGAATCTTAGGTAGACCATAAAACTTCGCTAACTGAAGTAAATTTGGTTGATACTGATTGGTCAATGCTCTGAGTTCACAACACTTATAGTTTTTCTTAATAATGTCAATCAAACAACCTTCTTTCTTTATTAAACACTGTAAAGGATTGTCCAGAAGTGTCTCGTGATTAAAGGTGTCAAAGAGGACAATTTTGTCCGTCCATCTGTCCGACTTCTGAAGTGGGACAAAAGGACGGACACAAATTTGTTCTACTTTGAAGTGGGACAAAAGGACGGACACAAATTTTTCCGACTTTGAAGTAGGACAAAAGGACGGACACAAATTTTTCCAACTTAGAAGTGGGACAAAAGGACGGACACAAATTTTCCGACTTTGAAGTGGGACAAAAGGACGGACTCAAATTGACGGACGGACGGACATATTCATTATCCGGACAATTTAAGGACGGACGGACACTTATTTTGTCCTAAATTGAACACATTTTTAAGCATTGTTAGTGAGCACGTACTAGCTTGCTAGTGAACACGTACTGATATAAATTTAGGTTTCGTAACAAATAAATAAAAATAAATAAATAAATATAGGTATATACATTTTCAAATTTTAATATTTTCCACACTTGAATTGCCTGTCGTTATGACTCTCAATATCAATTCATTTGACTCGTGGATATGATTGTATCAAATCACATTGGGAACGTTTACGAAATTCTTAGAAATTTAATTACTGTTGATTGATTTTACACAGTGATGGTGTAAACCAATCCATAGATTTATTTCTATTGATATTTCATTCTGCACAATCGTTTGTTTGAAAAAAAAAAAAAAATAAAATAAAAATGTACATAATTTCAAAGAAATTCAACTTTTTTTTTCCAAACTATATTTGAATTCAAACAAAAACATCTTTTTCCAATTCTCAAATGTTAAATACTCAATATAAACCGTATGCTTCTTTCTTTTTTCTCCTTTACCTTTTATAAAATTTGAAATTAAACATTGTTTATTTTTTGAAATTCGTTATTAATTTTTTTGTGGTTAATTCAAGCCCGTGTCAAAAAAAAGTGACTGACTGACTGAACAGCTTTAGCTGGTTCAAGTCAACTAAGTTAACTAAAAGCAGTCGGTTAATTTGGGACGCGTTTGTTGACTATGATATGATTAAAGTTGATTTAAGTTATATTATTTGTATGGAATTTTACATTTCAGTCAGTCAAAATGTCTCAAATATTGTCAAAATGTCTCAATAAGTTAACTATCTAGTTAGCCTATATTTTTTGACACGGGGGTAAACAGTTATTTGAATATTTCCATCGAAAATTCTCATCAATTTTCGCCTAAAATTTTTTTTTCTGCACGTTTCGCACAATTTTGTACAAAAAAAATCTATCGCACAAAATGTTTGAACATTTTGTTCCGTCGAACATATTTTTTGTTGAAAAAAATTATCAGTCCAAAATACAAAAAAAAAAAATTTCTTTGCGAAAATTGTGCGATTGACACCTTCGTTGTGAACATAATTCAACCAAACCACAAACTTAGCACTTCTTAAAATTTGTACTGGCTGCCGTATGTTGTAACAATAAAAATCATTCATTGAATTTATTTCATTTTCTAAGTAATTGCGGTCATTAAAACACTTTTTGTGATATTTCATTTTGATCTCAAAAATGTGTTCAATTTAGGACAAAATAATTGTCCGTCCGTCCTTAAATTGTCCGGATAATGAATATGTCCGTCCGTCCGTCAATTTGTGTCCGTCCTTTTGTCCCACTTCAAAGTCGGAAAATTTGTGTCCGTCCTTTTGTCCCACTTCAAAGTAGGAGAAATTTGTGTCCGTCCTTTTGTCCCACTTCTAAGTTGGAAAAATGTGTGTCCGTCCTTTTGTCCTATTTTAAAGTCGGAAAAATTTGTGTCCGTCCTTTTGTCCCACTTCAAAGTAGGAGAAATTTGTGTCCGTCCTTTTGTCCTATTTTAAAGTAGGACAAATTTGTGTCCGTCCTTTTGTCCTACTTCAAAGTCGGACGGACGAACACGAAATTTCAGAAAATGTCCGTCCTCTTTGACACCTTTAACACAAACCATACGAAACAGTGCAAATTGTATTTCAATATGAAAAAAAAAAAAAAATTCAAATCGCGCCACAGAAATGACATGTGGATACCCTAAATAGAACACATCTACAAAAAAAATTGTTTTGCATCACATACTAAAAAGTTCAGTAAAGTAAAGTTGTGCCTAAATAGAATACTCATCTATCATTTTTAATTTTCATCACAGAACACACACTGGGGAACGGCCCTATCAATGTACTTATTGCGAAAAATCTTTCACGCAATCAAATGATCTTACTTGCACGTGCGTCGGCATACAGGTGATAAACCATTCGGATTTAATCATTGCGGAGAACGTTTCATCACAAACAGCTTATTGCAACAACATCGCCGAACGACTGGACATTTTGAAAATATCACTCCTAACCTACTTTCCACCAACAGTGTGAATAATCCTCATCGAATTTTTAGTACAAATGATGGAAAACGTACAGGAATCACTGCAACATTATCTAAGAAAAATGATTCATAAGTTTTCTGAATATTATTGAAAACATGTTTTTATTAATAATACGGATGATTAATTATTTTATTTATATTCAATATATAATTTAAAAAGTGCCAATCACAACGAATTATCGAGTTTTTTTTCAACGGCGTTCCCGAATTGCTTCTCCTTGTTTACGTGGGTCCGCATATTCATCGTCTGTAAAAAATTTTTGGAAATTTCAGCTATATTTTATTGTCCATAAGAAAACTAAAATTATTACGATACCGTCTTCGTCTTCCACTTGGAAATTCATCTCATCCGCATACGCTTTACCTGTATGTAAACAAATATTAATCAACTCATTGTATGAATAATAGTGACTTTGGTCTAAATTAATGTTTAACATCTCCATACAAAAGATGTACATTTTCAAATTGAATAATCAAAATCTAAGGATCTAATTTCGTTTTAATAAGCTCAACCTAAAAATATTTTACCTTGATCTTCGTTAACTTCTTTTTTTAGTATGTTCCTATTGTCGACAACAATATCATTTGTTTGTTGAATAACTTGTTGATCATCGTCATTGAAGTTTGGAACGTCTAACGAATCATTCTCTTCTCGTGCGCCCAATGATACCCAATATCATCTCCGGTTTCTTTCTTCAATAATATAGAGATATATAAGAGCAGTTGATAAAATTATTGAATTAAATCGATTTGATTGTATGTCAAGTTCAAATCCAAAGTGCAATTAATCATATTGAATGCATCTGTAATCAGCCTGAATATTGGAATTTTTACATTATTATTTTACACTATTTATAATTACATAAATTTCTTTCTGCAACTTTTTCAAAGTATCGAAACTTTTTTGTTGAATTTGTTTTTGCTTCCTTCTTTGTTCCATATCGGTTTTCTCAGAAGATTGAACTGCAGGATCTTCCACAAAAGGAACAACACCATCGGGTAATTTTATATTCTTTTGATCAATCTTTATAATTTCTTTATTTGTGATAGAGGTCATGTTCGACATATTTTGTGTATTTGATATCGATTTTTTCTTTATAATGCTTTCATCATCAGTTTTTTTATCATTTTCAAATGATTTGTTGTTCTTGCTATATTCAATTCCAATTGTGTATAAATTGTCACTCATTGCTATCTGTGCATTGAAATTCTTTTCAGTAACTTTTTCTAATGGTAAGCTTTCCCTTTCTTTTTTTAAAGATATTGTTAATCCTGAAATAATAATTTCTTTAGTTGGTTGCCATTCATGATGATCCAGAAAATTTTCTATATTGGTACTCTTCGTCGATTTAAAATCTTGTTTGGCACCTTTCTGTTTATTTAGTAAATCAAGATATTTTGCCTATGTTTTGAAAATAAAACATATTATTTGAATATATGAAAATAAAACATATATATATGAATACCTTCCAAATTTCTATATCGTTATCCTTCTCTTTGCATATTGAATTTATATTTTTCTCCAATGTGAGAATTCGTTCATTTTGCTTACTTTTAGTTTTGGAGCATTCTTCTTTAAAATCATCACATTGATTTTTTAATAGATTATAAAATTGCTGCATAGATTTCAATTTTGTATTAAATTCATTTACTGATCTATCTTTCGACTCGAATTGTTTTTGCGACTGCTTGTTTTCCTTTTCCAATTCTACATAGATAAAATAAACAAACAGTTGAATGAGTATAAAATATTTTCGATATTGAGTCCCTCTTTTCAAATAAGAATACACTACCCAAACATTTTACAGTTTTATTTACCTTGCAATTGTGAATTAAGTTTATATTGTTGGTATTGGCATACTTCTTCCCTTTTCCTGAATAATAAAATCAAGAAATAAAAAATTTCCACAGTTAAATGATAAATGATATTTATATATATATATATATATTTTGAACCTCGCTTCATCCAACTGAAGTTTAACTATGATAAAACCCAACGTCAACATAAGAAGACCAAAACCGACTAAAAATCGGCTCCGGCCAGATCTCCCAAATCGTGAATTTGACATTTTATTTAATATTTTAAAAACATTTTTCATTCGGAATAACAAGTATTTTCCACATCTTGAAGAAAAACATTATTTGTCACCGATAGAAAATATTGAAAACAATGATAGTAGTAGGAAAAGGGGGATTCGTCGCCAACTATCAAATTAAAAAATGAAACAAAAATGCAATGAACTCAAGAAACAATAACAACAACAACAACAACAAAATCGCAAAAATGAAAAATGAGCCCACTTTTCATACGGTACAAGAGAAAAAAAACAGTTCGATTAGGAAAAAGATCAAAAGCATTTTACAATTATGTTATTGGTCTTTCAGTGAGTTCAATTGAGTGAACTACGTGTTCAATGAAATATATTCGTCATGCGCCTTCACAATTGTTATACAAACATAACAGTCTGACAACCGAAATTGTTTTGTCCTATTATCGCGATAAAAAAAAGTTATTTTTATTTTCATTAGTTTAATTAAATTTTTATGTTTTCTTTACTTTGTTTTCATTTTATTTATAGATTTCGTTCAATTTGATTTTCTTTTTTTATTTTCTACATGTAATATGTTTCGGACTCAAGTTTTATTTACGTTGTAACAATAGAGTTTTCGTTTGATCAAAAAAAAACAATTAGCGAAAATAAACGATGATATTTGATATAATTTCCACCAAGCGGATTACTCATAGACTGCGTGAAATCGGTAAGATGAATACAACTGCATAGGTCTTGCTGCTTCTCTACATATTCTCTAAATCAACAGCTCACGAAATGCAACAAAACTAATCCATATTTATGTGTTTGTCGACATTTACGAGAGAATCGTACGGAATAACAAATTAACATGTGCCATGTGTGAAATTAATTTATGAATCAACGTCCATGCCCAAACTAACCATACCCGATACCTAGTGCAGTTACTTAAATATTCAACTAACGCATTTTTTTTGGAACTAATTGTAGAATTTACGATAGCGTGTAATTTTATCAATGTGTAATAACAATGTGTTTGTCTTTCGCACTTGGATTTTACAATGGTAACAATGTTGATTCGACAACATCACAACTGACCGAATCAAATCTCAAGTATAATGTGCACATTGTGCTGGAAAATTTGAAACGGAACGAAAAAACGAATTATTTATTAATAGGGACTGACGTTTTTCTTATAGGGTTTCTCTCCCAAATATCGCATAGAATGACATTCCAACAATATTTTCATAACAATTGTCTATTGTCAATCGGCATCGTTTACGAATTAATCATAGTTACTGAAGAATTTTATTGGATTTATCGTTCGCACAAAAAATCGAAGCATTATAATGAGTAGCGATACTGGTAACGAATCGGGTTCCAAAGGAAGCGATAAAAGATATAAAAATAAAAAACAAAAATTTTCACCTATTACTAAATCGATGCTAAGTTTGAAAGAAAAGTTGCGTTCTATCAATGAATACCGCAGAACTGAAAGAACACTTGAAGAAACGGAAAAAAAATATAGACAAATGCTTTCCATAGCGGATAGCTACTCATCACCAATAACACCAAAAGGACTGAAACGCATGAAGATGTCTATGGACTTGGCCACCGATTCAATGGTTCAAACAGAGTAAGAAATAAAATGAAATAAATCCATTCAACATATACATCAATTAATTATTTCCAAACATTTTCACCAGCAAATTACTCGATGCCACAATCCGAAATTCGGGCCCAAATTTTGTTTTGAGCCAAGCTACCATGCCATCGACTTCAAAAGAGTCGAGTCCACCAATTACAGCTGAGGACCTAACAGTAGAAGTGAAATCACCTACAAAAGGGAAAGCAGTCCCATCGGTTCTTACAATCAAATTGGTTGAATTTGATTTGGCTCTTTGCGCGTTTGTAGCTACATGTAGATCTGAAGTTATGTAAGTTTACATTTTTTTCATTTGTGAAACTTGCCAAATTTTAGCGGACACTATTAAATATACATATACTTTTTTCGCAGAAAACACTTCGGGACAACTAACAATGAGAAAATGGAAAGATTGAAGCATTTGAAGGAACTTACAAAAGGTTTCATGGAAATTTTGGAATACGAAAGGTATGCATTGATAAACGAATGAATTTTTCAGTGTTAAAACATTTTTCATTGAATTATCAGCAATCAGGTGAAGGATGAACTCAAAGACGAGAAACTTGACGATTTGCCAACTGAAGAAGTACTATTTTCTTATGATGAAAAAAAGCTTTTTGATAAGATTCATGAATGTAAGGTTTTGAAAAATGAAGTTGACGAAAGGTTCAAATATCATGAAAAATGTACAAAAACCACCTGTATAGTTGGTTTCCAAGATTGATGAATTATGGTCAAAATGTAAAGATGCAGAGAAACAATCTTGTTATATTTGACTTGAGATCTATAATTGAGGAAAAATAAAAAGAAAATCAATTCAAACAATAAATCAAGGCCTTTTTTAAGCTGCAGTTGTTGTCTTTTTCTGCAGTTGTGATTTCAAAACTGCAGTTGTAATTCTTAAAAAATGCAGTTGTGGTTTTTTTATTGTCAAGCTAACATTTTTATTGACATTTGTAATGTTTTATTTTGAATGACATCTGTCACTTCAACACCATTTTGATTCGTTAAATAGGTGATAAGAAAAGGAAAACATGTTTTACCGACGATAGCAAGATTTTGTTTGATAGCCACATTCTTCGAGGATGGTTTACGTATGTGGTTCCAATGGAACGAACAAAGAGAATATATGGATATGAGCTGGGGATGTGGGTCGGTAAGGATTATTATACAATGCTTATTCAATTGACGTAAAAGAAAAAAAAAAAACAAAAACATAATCGAAAAATAGCAATATGATTAATCTCAGTCTTTTATTCATTTTCTGATTGATGTTTGCATCAGTTTTTAGCAACCGTGTTTGTATTAGTAAATCTCTTCGGACAGTTGGGTGGATGTGCTTTGGTTATAACCCGATTTAAAGTTGATATAGCTTGCGGTATTCTATTCTTCATTGTGTGTCTTCAAGTGAGTTAAAAAAATAAATTCGCACAAACACCTTCTTGAAATAATCAATTTTCATATTTTTCTTTTCTTTTTCACAATAGACAATTGCATATTCAATTTTGTGGGATTTCCATTTCTTGTTGCGAAATTTTGCATTGATTGGTGCATTATTGTTGGTATTAGCCGAATCACGTGTTGAAGGTCGCAGTTTGTTTGCCGGTGTACCATCGCTTGGTGAAAATAAACCGAAAAACTTTTTACAATTGGCCGGTCGCATTTTGTTGGCATTCATGTTCATTACATTGCTTCGATTTGAATTATCTGTATTGCAAGTCATCCAAGATATCTTTGGTTCAGTTCTTATGGTGATGGTGACTATTGGTTATAAAACGAAATTGTCTGCATTGGCTCTGGTGTTGTTATTATCGATGTTAAACCTTTACTACAATGCATGGTGGACAATTCCATCACACAAACCACTTCGTGATTTCTTAAAATATGACTTTTTCCAAGTGAGTTTTAAAAAATAATTTAATAATATTTTTCTGACGTTGAAGTGACGCTTTCAAAAGTCAAAATCTTTCCGATATGTGAGTACCTCAACTAATGACTATTTTATTTATTTTAGACTTTGTCGGTGGTTGGTGGACTACTCATGATTGTTTCCCTTGGACCAGGTGGTGTTTCAATGGATGAACATAAGAAAAAATGGTAGAATTCAACACTATTTATGACGAGACACTGTGCTCAGAAGCAAACTAATCGAATACCGTTAAGATGGATTACATTTTTTATTAAAAAAAAAAAAAAAATAAGAATCACGCAACAATTTAAATAGAAGGAAATTTGATAGACTTAAAAGTTACATTTTATACCATATATTTCTACATGTATTTTAAATTAATCAATAAGAAACTTTTCACAATGACATAAACACCATGGAGACACACTATCGACATAAATTAGCATTCATTCAATAATTCACATAACTTGAATCATTTGAAGAAAATTATTAAAATCCGTTTAATTTGTTAAACAAATTGGAAGTTTCAATTAAAATTATCAACATCGACCAGCTTCCAGATTTGCTAACAAGTAAAAAATTGTTATACAGTGGTATTATTGCTCCAATAACTTTGCTTCTGCTGGGTCACAGATTATTATCAATTGGAATACAGACAAAATAAAAAAAAAAAAAAAATGTAAAACATATGTAATATATAGATGATGATTTTTGTGATTTTTAACATAAAAAATTTCAAATCAGTACCAATCAATTATTAAAGACAAAAAAAATCACTAATTGTTGTGGAATAAATTTGGAAAACTTATGAAAAAAATGCGCCCAAAAATTGCTGTATATTCATTTATTTATTTACATTTTTTCAATGCTTCCTTATGTTGCATCGCATTAAAGACAATTCTTGTAAGTTTGCTGTCAATATATTCTATAGATTGTGTCATCGTTTACCTGCCATTGAAAATAAGCATATATTTTTGATGCTAAAACATCTTATCTTTCAAAGAGCATGTTTTAATAAAGATTATGAACTTGAATGATTGAATGAACCACTTTTTTTTATTGTTTGGTTTAGAGGACAAATGTCACATAGAAAATTCCCGTGGAAAAATGATGAAAATACTAAGAGTCACCTATTAGGAACACCGTTTTGGTATAAAATGCATCATTTGCCACTTGTTTTATTAATTTTCTTTCGGAACTTTTCTCTATGACATTTTTCCTCTGAATCATGTAATTATTATTCCCAATTTGTGTAACAAACACATTGACTTAGTTTTATATTTATATTTTCATTCAAAATTTCAATCCAGCGTGAAGAAATCCGTTTGTTTTAAAATAATCTTACTTCCTCGTATGCATGTCTATCGTAAAAATATTGGGGTCCTTTGTTTAATCCAATATCCTTTCGTCCTACTTTTCAAATCAGATCATTTTCAAAATGTTTGTCCATCGTAAATTACTGAACGGATGGATAGACGGACTCTAAAAAACTGAAGGATATCGGTTTGATACCTTGCGTATACGTACATTTTGTGCAATATTTAATGATATTTTGTTTGATACTGAAAAACTGCTTTCAGTACATTTCATTCTCCTTCATTATTTGTCAGTCCATTCAGTAGTAATTTGCCTCTCGTCCAACACGCATAGTCGCTTCGCAAAATAATTATAATTTGGATTTTCCGAAAATTCAGCGCACAGAGAAAACACAAGTTCGAAAAAGTTACGATCACATGAAACCAACCTAATTACTCAACTAACAAAGTTACTCTGTTACATGGGGCTATAACTTTACAACAACAACAACAACAAACATTTAAAGACCATTAATGCCTTTCAGCGTCTGGTCTGTTTGATAATGGCTGCCCCTTCACAATTCTTCTCCAACATACTCTATCGAGAGCTAGGTCTAGAGTTTCCCTATTCCAGTCATACCCTCTTTCATTCAAATCATTCTTTACCGAATCCAAATATCGTCTTCGCGGTTTACCTCTACCTCTCGGTGCATTCACTTCAGCATTCAAAATTAACTTTGGCAAATGATACTCATTCATACGCTGTACATGACCAAACCATCTCAACCTAGACGCAACTTTACATACTTACTAATATTGATATTGGTTGAATGGCACAGCCATATCGACTCACATACATCAATTTTAATAAAGATAACTCATTCAATTTCATTTAATCAACGATAAAAACAAATCAATTTTATTTCAAAACCAATATCACAAGAAAAATATGTGCAGTATTGCTCATAAGCTGACAATTTAACGCGTGTGTTGATAGCTGCCACTGATTACAAATAAAGCTGCCGCTGATTACAAAAGATATTTATTGAGAAAAAAAAACTAGCTACGCGTTAAATTGCCATTCACATAGTATATCGTCTGTAGTTAAATCCTCCAATAATAGAAAACAAATTCAAAATATAATAGGAACACAAATCGGAAATATTACAATTAACTCAAAATATTAAAAAAAAAATACAATATTCTCTTTTATATATATGTATATTAATAAATTTAGTCTAAACATGACGGCCGCCGATTTCATATGGTTTTCTTCCGTCCTATGAGAAATATTACATTATATTATTTTAACTATTTTATTAGATTCTCGTATTATTTGGTACCTTTATTTGATACAATATTATTTCGTTGGACAATATCATTTTCACCTTTTAGAGAATGTTCATCTTCTTCAAAAAGATCGTAAATACCGTTCCTTGGATATTTATCATTGATCTTAATGTCTAATTCACGGAATTTTTTTGGTGGTTTTATAAAATCCTCCAGAAGACATTCTGATGAGAGAAAAAAGAAACGAAATATTTAGATAGGTATTTCTTTGTTGACTTAAGCATATTACTGAATGTGAAAATAGTGTTTATTCTTTGTTGTTTGTTTTGGTCACATAGTTTTCATATAAAAGTGATTTAAAACTAACAAAATCTTTTGGTTAAATCTTTAAAAAATTTATATATATACCATTATTTTGCGTTATTCGTGTTATGTTTGCCAACAAAAATTCTTTGTCTTTCGCTTCAGCATACAGCATCTGGCGCAGTAATTTCACCATTTTAATGCGCGCTATTGATTTTGATCGCAGATAATAGACGAGAACGCTAGAAAATGGAAAAAAATTGGCAATATTTTATTTTTATTTTCTAATTTTCAATTTTCAATTTTCAAATAGTGAAAATTCGTTTAAAATTTTAAAATTGAAGTTCAAAACCAAATTAATCAACTTAAAGTCTCTTATATTCACTCATTTTGACAATCTAATAGATTTTTAAAGCCGCATTACAAAAGTGTTTGATTTTTCGAATTCTTACCACAATGTTAAAATAAGTAACCCAATTGACGCTGGCCGAACAAGAAACATAATAAGCTGCCATAGGAAATGATGCTAAAATGATTCAAAGAAATATTATGAAATAAAAAAAAGAAAATATGTATAAATAGGTATTTTTATACCTCTTTAAGTTCCAGAATATCCATTCCGAGTACATGAAACATATATGTATGATTACGAAATGGTCCACATGTTTTACTCACATTCATTCTATAATGAAAATAAAACATTTATTAAAATTCTGTTTCAATTCTACTTTTCATAAAATAATTTCATTAAAATCTAAATGAAATTCCTTCTAAAGACTTACTGTGTCAATACATAAAGTTGGATCGCTATGACAATAGTTATTGATACAAACATCATGGCCAAAAATAGTGTATAAGTTTGCGAGGAACGCCAAAGTTTTGATGGTGCTAAATTTAATCAATACCACTTTCTAAGAATAAAGCAAAATTTATTATCAAATTTTTCAGATATATTGAATGATTATCATTAATAAGACCTTTAAATAAAATATGATAATCATTTTAAGCACAATAATAGCTGCCAAAAAGGGTGAAAAAAAAACGCCAATACTCAAAAGTGTTTGATTAAATATCAATCCGAGACAACCGCGTGAAATAGTAAACTCTGAAAGTCCAATATTATCCCATAGATGTTTATAAACCAAAAACCGAAGCAAACGATATAATGAACCAAAGCAAACGACAATCAAAAACTCAATTATAATAAGACGATAAATATTTTCCAACATCTCTGCAAAGAATGAAAATGATTAAATTTTTTTTTTTTTTTTCGTTGAAAAAATGGTGTCAAATAATCATAAATACCCGTCCATCTGTTTGTGATAGCCAAAACCAAACGAGTGAAATAATTGTAACAATATTTAGTAGGTAATTGCGAACGAGCGCTATATGCAATTGTGATCGAGGCGACCTGCGCACTCGAACTATTTTCATTTCCAAACTAAAAATTAAGAGAAATGTTTTTAAAAGATTTCTATTTACATAGGTTCTGATACAGGGTTCTCCGGGTTCCCCCTCTAACGTTCGAGAGCTAGGGGCTTTTATTTACGCGAAAAATCGTATCCATTTACAAATTTCATACAAATCATTTGCGAATGTGTACATACATTTTAAATGGGAGGATTGCGAATGCGTGGACCATTGACAAATCTCATTCAGTTGCGAAATGGATGCCAAAATTGTCATAGTCGCATTCGCATTTCTAAGACATTTGCAATTTGCTATGAACATTCGAATTGATTCGCAGCATTCGCAAGAGATAGATCCTCCTAGCTCTAGAGACCCTGAAAATTATGCGAAATTGTTTCGAAATTGATTCGAAAAATGTTAAGACAAGTTTATTCTAGTGAACCTCTTTTGGATTTTTGGTCGCAACAACCCCCTCCCCCCTTCCTAAACTGGACAGTATCAGAACCTATGTCTATTCATAAAATTCAATATGTTTAAAACTTACAATCCAAGAAATTCGAAAAGAAATTGAAACAGCAATATTACAAAAACAGCCAAAGTCGATAAAAACAGAGGATTTTCTTCAATGAATAAAGAAAACTCGGTACGTTTTTCGAAAAGCTGTTGGAAAAAAAAGAACCGTATTTTTAACAAAAACAATTTGCGATCCGAAATATTTCAAAGAAAAAGTTAAAAATAGTAAGCGTTACACATACATCCATAATTTCTAGACTAAGGGCAAAGAAACTTCCAATAATAATCAAAATTAGGGTAACAAATATCCAAATCACAGTACTGATCACACCAGCGCAAATTTTTTGCCTGATTGTTAGGAAGCATTCATTATCATACAATTGATTTATAATTGATTTCAATTCAACAAAAATATTATAATGTTTCATATCAGCTGCTCTTTGATTCGATATTCCAAAATCCCATGAACAAAATATTTTATGTGCACGTAACACCTCACCATCTGATGTTGCAATGAAACTCTTTCGATACGATTCGGCAGTGCTAAAAATGTTCAAAATTCACAAAAAATTTATATGTAAAATCATTAAATCATTCAATCATTCAACATGTAATATTACTTACGTAATTGAAAATGTAATAAATGTAAAAACATAGAAGCAAAACATTGTCATTAAATAGGCAAACGATAATGTATATGTGCTACCATACAGTCTTATTTTTTTATCAGTATAAGCTCCATAGAACAATGTTGAATTTTCCAAGTGGCCCTAAACATATCAACATAACAATTACATTAAATTCAAATTTCGATAATTATTCTTACTAAAACAATTAAATATCTGGATTCAATTCAAAGAGTAGCATAAAAAGCAAAATGCAAATAAATTATTTTGGAATAAACTTATAAGAAAACTACGATTCATTTTAAAATGAACATAAAAGGGGCATACGACATCAATTGTAATATTAATTTCACAGGTTGATGCAAATATATCTCCAATTTCTTAATGGAGATTTACTTTTCAAACATGCACAGTTGGGACTAATTTGAATGGACTTGAGCATTCGTTTTGTTTTCAAATTTGTTTCCGAAAAATTAAGGAAATAACGTCTATCATCAATATGAATGGCGTAATTTCATTTTTACCTGTTCCAATCGTAACTCTTTTCTAGTGTCATTTTGTGCACATGATTTTTAAATTGCAATGTGATATAGCTGGCTTTCAGACAAAATAAAGTACAATAAATAGTCGGTGTTTGTGAATCACAAAAAAATGATATCAAAAAATGTATGATAAAATCAATAAATCAAAATGTAATTACCAATGCCGTAAAAAAGTCAAGAATATTGATGTCATCGTTCATATTATCAGGATTTGAAGTATGAGATCTGGATACAACTGCTTCATTTCGCTGAAGAAAATTATACAGCAGCTGCGGGAAGACTATGAAACTAATAAAATCAAACAAATATGTATTAATTTAAAGTAAAAATTTTTTTTTTTTTTTTTTTCGTTGAGAATTATTCGGCATAATATCAAGGTCATAGCTTACATGGAAGTAGCGACCATAAGAAACAAATTTACGATAAAAAGAAATCGGAAAAATTGAAAATATGTTTCGGCGCCAGCACCAAAATGACCTTCGATTTCCTTCATTGAATCATTCCATAGTTCTAGGCTTCGCATGAAATTCCGAACGAATCGTTTGAATTTCGTTGAACATAAACCAATAAAATATACACCACGCTTCCATCGATTGATTCCCGTTCTTTGACTTCGTTCTTTTACAATGTTCATGACTTTTGCTTTAATTTGACGTTTAAGGAATAGCGTTTGTGGAAGAGCACGTAGTATCTTACTGAAAATATCATAATTTTATTTTCAACGTTTAATCAAACAATACTTATTTAATGAAACTGAAAATATGTGCCTTACTTGCGATTTTGATTAGCTGTTGCACTATTCTCCATCAGATAATCATACTGTTCGATTTCTTGTACAAAATGCTCAAATTCAGTTTCATCATCGACAATCCGATGGAGTTGACCATCCAATGACAATGCTGTGGTCATGATAAACAAATACAATTTTATTGTGAGCGAATAAGAAATAAGTAGAGTTATTTCATTTTTACTCGCAATAAACATGTATTTGCTTTTTACGCTTAACATTCTGTTGTAAACATTTTGTGCACAATAATTTCTCATTCGAGTTTTACTAAAACATCTCATACATTTTTTTCTTATTCTGTCTGAGTCCTTCAATTTTGTTTTTTCTTAATCGCTTCACTTGAATTTTTTATATTCAATTTATCATAACTAGTTTTTTTTCCCGCAAAAATGAATGAATAGGCTTAATAATTCAAATAAAATATCTTTAGAAATGTAGTAGATTTAGCATCAGGTAATATCTCAACTGCGTTCAATGGTAATACTATTCAATTTTCCCATTCCATACAATGTACTGTATTGTTGTTGTGTTTTTATCATTTTGATTGACTGTACTCATATCGGTTCGATGTTTCATCAACCTCTCTCTCTATTGAGCACTAATATGTTAATGTTATACCCGTACGACACGAAATATCATACACATACATTGACCATTTGCAGTCTGTGTAAATGTAGTGTGTGTCAGTAGATATAAAATGTATGTTATTGCAAATTTGGTTTTGGCCACGCCCCACAACGTGTTTTTGACCACATCCAATTTACCTCATGTGCTCTTTCTCTCTCTCAAAAGCAGGTTTATCATCGAGACTGTTTTTTTCTCCGTCTCCTCGAAAGTGGTTTCAATAGACTGGTTCTCTCTCTCTCTCTCTCCTCCTTTTTCAAACTAGTTTCAACAGCTTACCATGTTCTTTGTTGTTGTTGTAATGTAGGCTACATTATGTAGCTGTCGGATGACGTTCAGTTATTCAGAAGAAGAAGTTTCGCGTTCGAATTATATTTTAATTTTGAAATAAAAACGCTTTGTGATAGAAAGAATCGAACTCGAGTCTGTCGTATTCCAAGACCATTGCTCTAACCGTTGAGCTACATCGGTCTTCAGTAGGTATATGAGGTTCTGTTCGCCACATGTGAATGTTTATAACGAATGAATGAATGAATGAAGTAACGACAACGGCTGCGAACGATCGTAATAAGCGGGAAGAAAGTGTGAAGCAACACGATAACATAAGAACGATCGACAAGGCAACCACAAAAAGCTTCACAACATGTAAACAAACCAACTAAATTGCATGCCGCGTCAAAATTGTCGATTTTCTCTGTTTTTTTTTTTTCCAATTAAATCAATGTTGAAAAGAACGTGACAATATCAGCATCCGAAAATTCTATTTCAAATGTAAGCAATGAACCATTTTTTTAGAGCAATGTGCAAATTTTGAAAACCAAATGTAGGTAAAAGGTATACTACGTTTCAAAGTGCTCACAAACTATTCTTGTATGTATGTCGAGTGTTACCGTTACCAGCAGCACCTTGAACATTTCGTTTGTTCACACTGATTTTGGCTATTTGCCATCATAATTGCTGCTGAAGAATTGAGCGAATAAGTCAGCCTGTTTTAAGACTCTACTCAAGTGCGATCTGCTCCCATTTGATTTATTAATAATAAAAATCTTTTGGAACATTTAGCATATGCTATTATGAGTATGTGTCATCATTGTAGTTAGTATACTGAAGTTGGAATGAAAACCAAATGCAATTACTAAAAAATTAAACACTTTATTTATCATATAATATTTTCTCATCGGTTTTATTTGACTCCATGTAGTGTCCATCAAAATCTATTTGAAAATTCAATCATTATTAGTTATATGTATAATTGTGCATGGAGCACGGCTTTACATCGGATTGTTACTCTACTTATCCGTGAAAATCACAATCTGATATAATTCTCCTATTGTAACGGAATGATGATAGGAGCCTTTATCAAAACAACTTTCGAGTATATTTCTGTAGCATTAACATCGAATGAATCGTGTTCGTTGCACACATGTTTGTTCATTTCAAACACCTAGTTGCATGTGTTACAGATGAAATAGATGTGAATTGTCAGGGAATCTGGGCTCAGGTTTTTCCTTTGAGCATGCATCATTTGGGCACTTCCTTTTAGACTTTCACTGGTTGCTTGCAGTCATAGTAAAAGTACATTTTCTCACCGGTGTGCGTTAGCAGATGCTTTATTTATTTATTTATTTATTGCACCGCCAATAACTGGCTGTATATATAACAAAAATATTACAAAGAGATCACGATTTAACAATTATCGAATATATCAATAGGGAGATCAAACAATTTTCTTTTAAATTCATTTCTATTGGTAGATTCTACAAACTATGCTTTAATAATATTAGCATATTTACAAATAATCGTAATTGGATTCCTATTTAAAACATTTGAAACTCTGAAAAGTTCAGCATTACGAAAATTACGCGGATTAGGATTAATATAAAACAATTTTTTTACAAATGGACAATATTATGCATGACTTGATTTTGATTGTTAAAAATTCCCCACAGAAATGGCATTGAGCATGGATTTTTCCATCGATTTGTACAAATTCGGCTGGTTGATTGCGAAATTGTTCGGCCATCAATGATGAAACGCGTGATATGAACACTTCCGTATGTTCATGTTTTTTTTTCGCATAGGGCATTGCACTGTTTATTGCTGCAACCGCACAAAATATATTGTTGTAAAATGGTGTTTCATCATTGTATATCGGTATTCAGTTTTCAGAAAATCAGTTCGATGTGGTTCATACGAAAACGAATTATTGTACAATGTGCTTGGTCCATCTTCGCAGTATGAAACATAGTTTCGTCGTCTTGTCGAACGGATACGCGCTGAAATGTATCAAATATTTCAAATTAGTATTAAATGGTGGAAGAATATTCTGTTCAAGCTTTGTTGAACAAAATTGTAATATTTACATGAAATCAGTTCAATTACTGAAATCACTGTCTGTATTTCATGGCTTATGGTGACCAATAGTGAAAATTCTGTCACATTTACTTTGTGATTGACCATTTATTTGAATCTGAAATGGCTGCAATTCATGTATTTTTATTTAAAATGTTTAATTACATTACAAAAAAACTCACACAACACTATTAGGTATTCATATGAGCTTATTAGCAAAATTACCTGATAATAAACAATGAAATATTTCTAGTTTAACGTGCGAACAGGCACGAAGGGTGATTGATAACCAGTAACAATGTTCATTTATATCGACGGGACGAATCTAATGATTTTTTTTTTTTTTACTAAATTAAGAGGACAATGAACAAATTTAGTTTACCTTATTAATTATCGTTGACATTTCGACCCCAGTATGTTCATAACTCATGTTTTTCAACAATTGAACATCTAATGCTGCTAAATTGTTTGACATTTTTTCTTGTACTTCTTTTACTATTGGGGGTATAAATATATAATGTCGCATTCGTATCTAACTTCATATCTATCATGGATGTCATTTTTTTGATATTGACAGCTATTGCATCTTAAAGAGCGTCAAAAAATCTATTAAAAGCCAACAGTGAACACAAGTTTACATACAACACTTTTTTATTACGGTGAAAATGTCAACTTTCGTGGTATCAAAACAGCATTTGCGGGAAGTGTTAATTTACTTTTTCAATTTGAAGAAAAACGCATCTGAAGCACATCGTTTACTCACTGAAGCTTATCCTGACTATGCTGTAGACGTTAGAATGTGTCAGCGTTGGTTTACACGCTTCAGAGATGGTGATTTTGATGTCGAAGACAAGGAGCGTTGCGGAAGAGAAAAAAAAGTTCGAGGATGAACAATTGGAGGCATTACACAATGAGGATCCATATCAAACACAAGAAGAACTTGCAAAATCATTGAGAGTCACTCAACCAGCAATTTCCATACGTTTGAAAGAAGCGGGTACCACATGAACTGAAGCCAAGAGACGTGGAAAGACGATTTTTCAGTTGTGAGCAGCTGCTCCAACGGCAAAAAAGGAAGGGTTTTTTGCATCGGATTGTTACTGACGATGAAAAGTGGATCCATTACGATAACCCTAAGCAAAAAACAGCATATGTGAAGCGTGGCAAACGAGCACCATCGACATCGAAGCAAGATATCCACGGATTCAAGGTAATGCTCTGTATTTGGTGGGATCAGAAGGGTGTGGTATATTATGAATTGTTGAATCCGAATGAAACAGTCACTGGGGATCTCTACCGAAGGCAACTGATGCGTTTGAGCCGAGCATTGCGTGAAAAGCGGCCAGAATATGAGCAAAGGCATGACAAAGTGATTCTTCAAAATGACAATGCTCGGCCGCATGTTGCAAAGGTTGTCAAAACATACTTGGAAACACTCAAGTGGGATGTGCTACCCCACCCGCCGTATAGCCCAGACATAGCCCCTTCTGATTACCATTTGTTCCGATCAATGCAGTATCACCTGGCTGATACACGCTTCACTTCTTCTGAGGAAGTCAAAAATTGGGTCGATTTATTCATTGCCTCAAAAGATGAGGATTTCTTCCGATGTGGAATTAGTATGCTACCAGAAAGATGGGAAAAAGTCATAGCTTCTGATGGACAATACTTTGATTAATGTATTCATTCAATTTGTTTTTCAAATAAATGGTACTATAAAGCAAAAAATGCGACATTATATATTTATACCTCAATATTTGATGAATATTTACGTCAAACAAAATTAAATTTATACAACTTCTTTCTGCGAGATGGATCATAGCTTTAAGATTTGGCAAGACTTTACATTGGAAGTGATCTCTATCATTTATACATTGAATGGCACATACACCATTACGGAATGCAAACGACAAATCGTATCTTTTTGCCGTTTCCGTTGGTATAGACAATGTACATTGATAAATCGTTTTCGGAAACATTTTTTGTGTTTATGTTCGTTCATGTTCGGTTAAAATTCGAACAAACATGAACAGTTCGGTTGAGTGGACAGCTCTAGTAAACACACGAGACATAAAATACTAATCAATTATTTGAGCGTAATTTTGGTTTTCATTTCTTTCAAAAATGGCTTATAAAAGATTACGTTATATTAATTTTGAAAATATTTCACTAGTGTACGAAGGAGAGTCTGTCAAAGAAGTAAATCATTATCACGAATCTCAAAATCACGACATTTCCACTGGGAAATTCTTCGATATATTGAAATGTGTTGAAAATTTAGTAAACGAACCCGGTATAATTGAAATAGTGAAAGTAATGTAAATTCGTAATCACAAATTAACATCAACTGAAACAAAGGCATTGGATGATATCTCACAAACCAATAAGTTTCAAAAAGTAATTCTATCGAATGTTACGTATGATGGTTTTACCGAACAGGATTTTATATCGGATATTTTGCGTAACAGGAGGTATATTTATTCAAAAATTTTATTATTATTATTATTATTATTAAATGATTGCTATGATGTCTTGCATATGCGGATGACCTAGTATTGTTTGGGGGCTCAGAACAAGAGCTACAAAACAGCATTAGCGATTTAGAATCAGCTTGTACGAACTTTGGAATGACCATTAGCAGTTCAAAGACACATGTCATGCATATAGGGAAAGATAGGAAGCAAGTAAATTATACGTTGAATGGAGGTGTGCTTGAGCAGGTGTCGCAATTCAAATATCTAGGATGCATCTTTTCGGAAGATGGCAAACTGGATAAGGAGTTCGAACATCGCAGAGTGAATGGTAATAAGGTTGTTGCACAGCTTAGGTCACATGTTTTCAATAAACGAGGGTTGAGTAAGGAGACGAAGTTGATGATTCATGGGTGAATCTTCAGACCAACTATCACGTATGGTAGCGAGAGCTGGGTCGATTCAAATAATTTAATTCATGGTTTGGAAGTGGCTGATATGAAAGTTTTGCGTATGATTTCGGGTGTGTCGCGTAGGGATCAATGGGAGAATAGAATTCGGAATGAGAAAATACGTGAGGATTTGAATGTGGATTCGGTTGATGAGATAGCTAGAATGTCAAGATTAAGATGGTTTGGTCATGTACAGCGTATGAATGATTATCGTTTACCAAAGTTAATTTTGAATGCTGAAGTGAATGCACCGAGAGGTAGAAGTAGACCGCGAAGACGATATTTGGATTCGGTTAAGAACGACTTGAATGAAAGAGGGTATGATTGGAATTGGAAAACTGAAGACCTGGCTCTCGATAGGGTATGCTGGAGGAGAATTGTTATTGGCCGACCAATACAAAACCGACCAGACGCTGAAAGGCATTAATGGTCTTTAAATGATTGTTGTTGTTGTTTTTGTTGTTGTTGTTGTAAATAATAATATATATATATATATATATATATAGGTTTTATTGTCTACCTTATAACAAGCCGACATTGATAATTACATTTTCTAAATTGCTCCATCACATTATCAAAATATTATCCGATTCAAAATCACTATGTCAAATAAATAAATAAATAAGCAAATACATTTCATTTCCTATCACAGAATATAAGTCAAATGATTTTCAAAAATTTAGTCAAATAATAATCAATTCAACATACTGAAAGTAACTTTAAAGTTATTAGAGCAATGCTAAGAATTGGCAAACCTTCTTCTAATTACGTCAAAAAGAGCAATGGCAAAATTAAAATTTAAAAAATAAATTTGAAATACATAAATAAATATCAGGTAGCAAATTAGTTTGTATTGTGTTGTTCCCCCAAAGATTTTGATTCGATCACCTGGCACGCCACCCATACGCCATATGCATCGATCATCTACGCTCATCAACAATGTTGTCTTCAGGTCACTCAGTTCAGCATGTCCAATGATCCAAAGCAAGCATCTGGTAATCTTATTAGCTTCGATTTGAAATCAAATGATGAGATAGTTGGATCAATGAACAGGGATGCAAGATTGAAAGCTCTACATGCCCAGACGAATGATGAGTTTCGTGCATATTCTGTATTGCAGAATGGAATGCGAATAAATTCCGGATTCCTTAAAGTTCTGACACCAGTGTTCAGTGACATTTGGTTGCGAATAGTTAATCTCGGAGTTATATCTTCCGGTGATAATTTTGTGAATAAGAAGAATTGCCGTGTTAATCCTTCTTCTTTGTAATGAGACCAAGCCCAACTCAGTACACCTAATTGAATATGATGGCAGCATATAGTTATTTTCAGCTCTCGTTTTGTAGTCTTCGTGTAAATAAATTACAGCTTGACGTTGAACGCTTTCGATAAAGTTTGCCCGTGTCTGGTTTCGTGGCGGCCAAATTGCCGAGGCGAACTCAAGATTGGATCGTACTAAGGCGAAATATAACAATTTTGCATTCTCTAGGTCAAATTTATTCTTACTTAGTCTCTTCACCAGTTGTAGCATTGCTGTTGATTTACGTTCAACATACTCTTGATGTGATGTAAAACTAAGTTTTGTATCCATGTGAACTCCAAGATCTCGAACTTGTGAAACCCTGTTTATCTTTAGGCCATCAATGAAATAATCAGTAATAATTGGGTTACGACGATGAGAAAATGTCATCACACAGCATTTGGAAATGTTCAGTTCGAGTCCATTTTCCCTGCACCACGATATAAATTCATCAATACTATTTTGCAGAATAATTGAGTCCTCTGGTTTCCCTATGATGTGAGCTTTCTTTTTGTCATCTGCAAAGTTGAATGATACTGTAGCATCGTCACTCGAGTCTGAGTCGTTAAAGAATGCTGAAAAAAATAATGGCCCAAGTTCCTTGACCAACTGAAGATGGAACCTCAAATTCGTCCGAAATAGCCGAAAGTACGCGTACAAACTGTTCACGACCAGCAAAATAAGAACATATCCAGGAAAGCATTTGATTACTGAGCGGAAATTTAGCCAGTTTACGTACCAACAAAGCTTGATTGACTGTATCGAAGGCTTTTTTTATATCGGCATAGAACACATCCAACTGAGCTCTACGCTCGAAGGCTTCATTTGCTTTGATTGAAAGTTCCATTAGATTCGTTTCGATGTTGCGATTCGACATGAAGCCATGTTGATTGTTAGAAAGCAATGGGTGTATAATCAATTTAAGCTGATTATATATGACCTTCTCGTGGACTTTACTTAGTGTTGGTATAACTGATACTCCTCTATAATTACCGGCATCCGATTTGCAACCCGATTTATATATAGGTGTTATTTGTGATGTTTTCCATCGATCAGGATATAATCCAGTATCCATTGATTTCTGAAAGATTATGTTCAATGGTATTGATAACACTTCAGCACAGTTGCGTAAAATGTGAGGAGAAATCCCGTCCGGACTCTGTCCCTTATTTACAACCATGGTTTGCAGTACATTTATCACTGCTCCAACGGAGCTCACCATTTTGAAAAATCCCCTATCACTTCTTTGGCGAATAAATTGCGCTAATTCCTTATCCTCTTCATGATTAATATACACTGAAGCAAAAAATTTGGCAAACATTTTGGCTTTGTCAATGTCTTCAGTCACGGTAACTCCATCATAGGATAATTTATTCGGAATTATGTTACTTATTCTCTTTCCGTTTATATATTTCCAAAATCTTTTTGGATCACATTTGGCAGAGTCTGAAATATCCTTAATAATATTATTATAGTGTTATTCAAACCAAATAATCAAATAGTTTCTAATTCTTCAATTAGATTGGATTTGATATATGATGAAGAAAATACAAACCGATGTCAGCTCCCAACTTGCTTGCAATGTATCGATATATATGGATTTATTCTGGGACCTGTTGTGGCTCTAATCGCAATTTCAAATTATTTTTCAAAATTCAAGGATTCGGAAATTGTTGATGCAGTTGGTAGTGGCATTTTTGCTAAAATTATTACCACTTAAAAATATACTATTCAATTTTAGGCAATCTTAACTCATATTTGTATCACGCGAACGCGTATTTATAACAGGTACCGATTTTACACACAAAAAAACCAAAATGTAATGCTATTAAATGTCGGTATTTTAAAAGATACTTGTTTCATGAAAACACAAGAAATTGTCTTTGTGAAGATTAATTTTAATATTTGGAATATTTTTCTTCATTTACAAAATCAACAAGCAATAAAGTAATATAAGGAATTTTTTTTCAGAAATTGTTTGTTTACATTTTGATTGCTCAGTAGTTTTGTTACTTTCAATACATAATAAGCATAAATCGAAATTTATGGTACCCAAAATTGAATTCAAAGTTGTTCAAGATCAAATTCAAAAGGGACGTTATATTTTTGCAAACGATTTTTAATATATTCAAGTCCATTGTGTTTGGGATTAAAAAGCAATTAAAATTGGTTATGACTAAATATGAAAAAGGTTTAACTGATATATCTACTTGTGTCGATTCAAAATCTCCTATAGATTGTTATGAGTGGCAATCTACTACATCTATATAAAGATGACGTATAGACAGCAATTACTGTACAATATATATGTATGTATGTATGTAAGTATGTATGCATGTATGTATGCATGTATGTATGTATGTATTTTTAAATGGAGTTTCTACTTGTGTACTCAATATATATATTTTTTTTTTCTCATCATTTCACTGCAAATCTGGCTCTCACTCATTCTGTGTGGCTGCCATGTTTTTTTTGTTGTGAATAAAGTGAATCGCGAGGGAAAAACAGGTCCCTTCGAAAAATTCATTTTTATTATTATTAATTTATTTTCGTTTTCATTCATAACAAAACATACATTTGATTGACATTGAAGTGTTTTAAAAATAGAAAAACTAGCGCATCTTTTAATTCCAGTGCATTGTGAGTCATAAACTGTAGATTGCATTACGTCAGTAAATTCAGTGTAATTTTGCCAGGAAAAAAAAAAGAAAAGACGAAAGAAAGAAGAAAATCTACGATAATCAAATCGCTTCAATCAAAAGTCATTGCAAATAATTCATTTTTTCTTTTGTCAACAAAATGATTTGAAAAAAACTTTTCCATCGGATATCAATTTTTTTTTTTTGTTATCGGTTTTTCATTTTTCAATGCTACAAATTGGATATATTTATTTATTTTATACAGTTTCGTGTTAGTTTAGTTTTGACATTTTTTTTTTTCCAAATTTTGCGCTTTTTCTATAAAAATCGGAATTTTTTCACTCGCTTTTCAATTGATTAACAAGCAAAAATCAAGAAAAATTAACAAAAAAAAAAAAAAAAAATAATAATCAAGAATGGAAACATTTGTTTTGGCTTTATCATACATCAACATTTGCCGATACTAATTTCATTGAATAAAATGATCGACAAATACCCACGTAAGCAGAGAAAACTATTAGGTAAGTATTGATTGTTTTTCGAAATTGGTGAAAAAAAATACAAATTATTATCGAAAAAATAAGGTATACGTGTATGGGCAAATTGTTTTAGATCATTCATATATGTGCATATATTCAATAAGTGTATGAATCCATAAGTATAAATATTCAATAACATACAACGGAATGCTGTGCTCGACCGCCTGCCCGCCCGTCTGATATCATGATATAATGACTTGAAATATTCATCTGTGTGTCAAAATAAGTTTTCAATGATTTGATTTTGCTTTTCGTTTTTTTTTTTTTTTTTTTTTTGTTACAATTTTTGCTATTCATGTCATTACGAAGGTCTATTACTTCACTCATACACAGATAAAAAAATTTTCGGAATATTGGCAACATTGGGTTGGGAATGTCAAAATTCAAATCAAATTTGCGATATTTACAACAATGGTTGTGTTCTTGCTCCATAAGAGCAATGTTATTTTATTACAACCATTGTTGTAAATATCTTAAATGTGGTTGTAATTTTGACAATCGCAACACAGTGTTGCCAATATTCCGAAATTTTTTTTTATCTGTGTGTACATTTCCTTTTTTTTCACTCGATTTTACTTTTTACAACTACACACGACTATACATGCACATGGTGTATATAGTTGAGATCATGGTTGACGTGCGTGTTCAAATATTTTTTTTACTATATATCTCTCTATCTATACAATTTATATCAATTGACTTAAAACCATTTTACTGTTCAACGTGTGTATGTGTGTATGTGTGTGAGAGAGTGTGAGAGAGAGAGAGAGAGAGATAGATAGATAGAAAGAGAGATAGAAAGAGAGAGAGAGAGATTCTATGTGAATGTATTCAATTGAAAACCAAAGATGCTCAAAACTGTACATTATACACTCAACCATATATTCGCTTTCAAAACTGCTTTGCTCTCTATGATTGCTTTGCTATGCATTGTACAGTATTCATTTGTCCCAACACTAAAACATTACAATGCATTATAATAACAAGAGAAATGTAAATTAGGTGTGTGTATTTGTCAACTCTTAAATGGTATTTTGTTGTTGGTATTTTTTTTCTTTAACAAATTGATGTCTGTATTTGTGTACATGTGTATACAAACTATAGCATCTAAATCTTTTGCACTCTCTGTTTGCCTTTCTTCAAATAATTTCACTAGCATTCAATTAACTTACTGTATGCTTTGCGTTCAATTTGTATGTATATTACACGAGCCATCACAAGGTTATTGTACGATTATTGCGTATATATATGCATCTCACGAAAATTATTTAAATAGAAATTATGAATAATTATGATGAAATTATGCATTTTTTTCAATTAAATAAGAATTTTTTATATGGTAGGCATTTCAAATATTTTCCGATTTTTTTTTACAAAAAAAATTGTTATCTAATTGAAAATTATTAAGGGAATTTCTTAAAAAATTCCGTAATTCAAATGACAACAGGATCAATACAATGAAATTGTTCTTATTTTCATGATGAAATATTTGTTATTTTTCTCGAAATCATTTTACTTCGCAAATATTCAAGAATTCTCTGATGCGTATTTAGCAATTTCGTAATAAAAAAAAAAAAAAACAATATGACAATATTCAAATGATTTAATTAAATAAAAAAAAAATAATTTTTTTTTTTTTTCAATAATTTCGAATCAAAGGTCAGAAATTGGAAATGCATGAAAAAGAGAAAAAGAAAAAAAAAAATTCTTTCATAGTAAAGTACAAAACGATATAGCGGGTACAAAGTACATTGGTAGTATATACAAAGAATCCGTAATCCTGTTGGAAAATGTGTCTGTAACATTTATGGCGTGATATAAAGTCTCAAATGCAGATATACTACGTATAAACAAAAGTGTGTCGGCGACAAAGCGGCACATGGATGGTCAATTGCGTGCTTTAATCGATAGCATTCCAAAGAGTGAGATTCAATGAAAATTTTTTAATATCAAATGACCAGCATATTGTAATTGTGCATTAAGTGGACATTATTTATTCACTTCCATTAAATTAAGAATCTTGTACAACGAATGAGTCAGATTAAACAATACCGTTTATTCTATGTTGTTGTTGTTTTTTTTTTATTATTATTTCTCTCTACAAGTTTGGAACACACTGGTACCAAAGTCAACCAATACAAGTGAATCGCAAAAACCATTTGATATGTATTGATTATATTTATTGAGATGTTGTTGTTTGCTACGGTACGATAGAAACAACGAAACACATATATACGTTGCTCATGCGCAAAAAGTAGCTCCAATACAATTACACATAGTTTTATGTGTAGTTATTCAACAGTTAAAATATTAAATGGCTTAAAATTGATTTTATTGACTATGAATTCAATTTATTATTAGATTTATAAAATCATTTTAAAACCATAAAAAAAGATTTATCGATTGATTTATTGTATGCAACTAGGAAATTTATCCGATCATTAATACAGTGTACTGTTACTTGAGATGGATTCAATATCATTCTTATGTACTTTGATTATAGTACACTCATACATGTTTCAAATGTATACTATCATTTGCATTAACTTGCGATCCTTGAAAATGACGTATTTTTCTTTTATTTTGCAGCAGACAATATCATTCAAACACACAACTGCGACTCTATTCAAACAGTTCAGTTTCTTGTGCAGCATCGTCATCGATGCACGTAAATGTCTTTCTATCAATTTCAATCGTGCGATAGTGCTAATTGAATAGAAAATTTACTTGAAAGTGTAAATTCAAAATAATTTATCGATTTTTGAAATTAATTTTTTTTTTAATTTTGTGTGTGTGTGTGTGATTTTTGCCTACCAAAGCTTTGTACGTCACATTCATTGTGACTGGCAAGCTCCGGTGAACGAAAAAAAAAATGTCACGCGCATTTAAAATTGGGTTACGTGAATAGAATTGGGTCATATCAAATATACACTTGTACACATCATTTTCAGTTTCAAGAGAAACAGTCAGCACATTATGTTTGTTTTATTGAATGTTTTGTTGTATGGGTGCATCGTGTAAGTGCATTTAAATTTACTTTAATCGATACGTAAAATCCGGTGCATAGGTTTTTTTTTGTCATTGCACTTACTCTGTATAGGTGTTTTTCAATGAAATAAGGTCAATAATAAAATTTCGCTTGCAATTTATCGGTTGCATTTGGTCGTTAGTTTTTTTTTTTATAGTAAATTTTTTTTTTTTGCAAATTTAACAAACAATTTTTACATAATAAGTAGTATTGTAAGAAAACAATTCTGCGAAAAAAGTAAAAAAAAAACATTTATTCAACATTTGTTTGGAAAAAAAATTACAACGCAGTCTGCGTATGATAAAACGTGAAAATTAGATGTTTCATAAATGTATTAAAATTCAAATCGACCAGGTTGGACCACAAACCGCAATTTGGTTGAATTAAAAAACCAATGCAATTTTTTTCATTGATTCATTCATTATCAGGGTAATTTTCAAGGAAAATGATAAGATCATTCTATATAAATTTGAATTTATGTTATTTACCGTATCATTTATTCTCCCATTATCTTGCCTATTCAACCGCATACTTGCAATACAGTATATATATTTTTTTAAATATAATGTAATAATCATTGAATTTAGTCTATTTTCTGGACAAAACGATTACATAACGATTCATAAGTTAAATACAAATATGCAAATATGTAATACATCATTAGTCATATTTAGTCATACAAACTTTGATATCCCAGTCAATATAATTGACTTTTCATTGTGCAGAAAGTAATGTAAAATGCGGACATAGTGTATTTTATAGACAAATTAAAGCAATACAAATACTAATTAATAGAAATAAATGGTAAAATAATGACATGTTAAAAACAAAATAGAAATCAAGTCTACAATAAATGACTTGAAGTGTCTCAATATAAACGCATTTTGTTTGTCTGCGTGCATTAGTCTATCGAAACACATGTGCAAAATTACATGTTGTGTAGACTTATATACGTTAACAAATAATAGAATACGTTAACAAATGCACGTCTAATGAAATAGAGTCTTGCATTATGCGAACCATTTTATTTATAGCATCACACATATTTAACATATTTACCCTACTTTCACCAAACATATTTCCATTTTTGCTAGATTGATATGTTGTGTGTTTTTGTTTCTCTCCTTCATTCGTTCCATGGTTTGTTTTCTTTCTGTATTGTCAAATAAACCAATACAATGAATAAATGATAAAGTTAGAAATAAATAAATTCATCAACAAACCGAACATTCCAGCACTTGTGCAGTTTATGATTTATATTTTAAAGTTTCACACAATCACAAAACGAAAGAAGAAGAAAAAAGAAGAAGAGGAATAATACCGTTATCAAATGAAATAAAAATAACGTTGTTTTTTGATACATTCACATATATATGTTGTAGTCAAATCATTTACTCTTGATTATCTATCCTACGATTTTTGAATACATTAGCAACCGACAATAGATTATATAAAAAAAAAAAAAAATTATTTGTGTACACTGTACGATGTGATTTCATCAACAGTCAATTTTCATCACCCAGACGGATCAACTAATCTATTTGAAGTTTGTTTTTCGTCTAGCATTAAATTCTATTTGACGTAAATTTTACTAATATCAGAATTAACAAAAACAAAGTACAAATTTCAAAATGCATTTGTTATTTGTTTGTTAATTTCGTCCGTTGTCGTGATAAATTTTCAAATATTATCATTACATTTTCAAAGAATTTTCATAAAGATAAAAGACAATTAGGTTCCGACAAATTTGGGGAGTGCAACAGTATAAATCGGTTTAAAACATGTATAAACGTGAAAATACCGTCATGCATTGGTATCTTTCATACAGTGTTAACAATCAAAAGTCTGAATCTGTACAGTGAAGATGTATATTATGTCTGTATGTCTATACATTGAATGACCTTGTGTGTAACGCCAGCCTGTCGACGACCTTTATTCACGAAAAAAAAGGGTAGCACTGAGTACATTCAGTATTGATGTCGTTTCACTGCTTTTTTTTCCTCTTGCTCTCTGCTCATTTTCTACCTTCAAAAGAATACACAAGCACAACAAACACACAATCACAATCCAAAATGGCATAATACATGAGGTTGATGCCACTTCACTTTCATAAAACATTAGACTGATTTTACATGTACTATTTGCTTGATCAGGGCAATCGCACAGTAGACATACTTTTTTATGTCTATCAATAAACAAATTCGAAATGCGCAAAAACTCTGAAATGATATAAAAAAGAAAATTTGCATCAGTTATGAGAATTTTATACAGCCGTTTAATTTCAGTCTAATTGAGACTGTGTGTTTTTCTTTTTCCAACAAAAAAAAGTTTTTGTTGTATCGAAAAAGAAAACATCCCAAAATTCATACAGAAAACGAAATGAATTAAATGTGGCTTCGATGTGAATTTACAGTTAGAGGTAAATTTACAAACAAATATTCGCTTTCTTAGAAAATAACGTCACGAGTTGTTGTTTTTTTTTTTTTTTGCCAGAAAAATTCTTACAAAATGTAATTACGACTCGAGTGAAATGTTTATGCGCAGAAAAAAAACGCTTTGTATCTACTAAAGCTATATGAATGAATCACTACTGATAGAGCATTCTCCGTGGAAATTATTTGTTTTTGCAATAAAATTACCTCAATCATGAAAACAAAAGCAATGTGAAACAAAGAATAAATGACAATTTTTCTAAAAATAAACTAAAACAAAAACAAAAAATAACAATAAATAGTTTATTTCATGGAAAAAACTTAAACGATAAAATTAATTTCTTTTTAAAGAATTATTGCAATAGTGCTAATTCCAATTTTATTATCTTTTATTTTTCCAGACACAACAATGATATTCTTGAACATTTAGACGACAACATACAACTTTTTGTTTAGCAGCATTTGGTGCATCGAGAAGATAATTATGGATTTTCAAGAAAACATATTAGGATCTACGTGAATAATTAACAGAATACAAAACAATACAGGAGCTTAAGCTCAACTTGGAATTTGAACACATACACATCCACACGAAAAAAAAAAAAAAAAATAACAGCATTCAAAACAAAATCCGAATATTCTAGAGATCCATTTTAGATCTTTATGCTCCAATACAAATAACTATTTTCACAAAATCCCGATGTACTCATAAATGTTAAAAAAAATTGGGCAAACACAAGCAATAGAAACCATAGCTCAATAACAACAAAATATTCAGTTAGTATCCTCCATTCATTACTGAATTACAAAGAACAAAAAAAAAAAAACTTCAAAGTCAAAATACATTGAAAATCACTTCTAAAAAAAAAAAAACAAAAAAAAAAAAAATCTTTCGAAAACGCATCACGATATACAGATTCCAAACGTAAATTGAGTATCTGTTCCCCGCTCTCGTAAAAACTCAAAATGGAAGGAAAAAATGCTATAACAATCATTGACTGCAATTATGCTCACTAAATGTCCATTCCAAAATGCATAAACGAAAACAATTTTAGAACAAAATAATAATCTGGGGCTGCTGTTGCCATAATTTGCGTACCGTCTATTTTCATTGTCATTTCTGCCTATCGGATTTCGTCAAAGATCGTTTACATAAAAAAAAAAAACTTTGTTACCCAAACTAACAAACACAATCGGAAAACACAAATAAAGCAGAAAATACGTTGATTTTCGTCTCGTCGTAGCTAAATAATTACTTCAGGTAATAATACATTAAATTTTTAATTTTTTTTTTTTCTTTTTTGGAAGTTTAGTTCGATATTACAAGTTTGATCGATAACGATCTATATGGGCGATGCGCACAAATTTCTTCACGCGTTTCAACTACAATTTTTTTTTTTTTTTCAAATTCAATTGGTACATATAATTCAAATCTACATTCAAGTAATAATTCTTTATTATTATAATTGGCTATCGCATCAACGTAAGCAATTGAGAAATGAATGTTTTTTTTTCTTTTTTTTCGAATAATTTTTTTTTTTTTTTTCCGTTCATTCGAAAAAATTTTGTGCGATGTCCATGATAATTATTTTTTAAAATCGTATTGAAGTCAAAACGTAAAAACTTCCCCTCCCTTCAAATAATAAATAACCAATGTAATTTGACATTTATTCAAACCAACGAATTTTCTTCATTTTCATTCTCTTTTTTTGTATCTATTGAAAACAATGAAATGTTAATTGCGACTGAACTACATTCAACGACAAACAAAAACAATTAATGTCAACCCATGATAATGTATAAAATTAACGATAATACAGACATAAAAAAAACAGACAAAAATAAAATTAGACAGAAGCTATGAAGTATCCACAACTTGTGTCCACGCGCGCTGTAAGCGCTATATCTGATTGGTTAGTAACACAGTTGGAACAATTAGGAGTTGATGCATCATCTGTTTACTCAAGGCTGCTACTCTCACTATTGCATACGCCATTGCAAATCAATGCATTAGATCTTGCCGAAATATCAGGCAACAAGGTTTATATCATCAATTTATTTCATATCTTTCGTAAATTTTGGTTTTATATAAATTTGTTTTCTTTTTTTTTTTCAAAAAAAAAAAAAAATTTCTGAACAACACAAAATGAATTTTCCTTAAAAATCCCATAAAATCAACGTCAATGGAAAATCATGTTTTCAAAATTTTTTCATTTTTTTTTTTTTCAAAACACATTTATAACTTATTCTGCACTCCAAATATTTGATGAAACTTTATTTCTACCCCAAACAATAGAAGTTATTTAGTTCCGATATTTTGCATTTCTTTATTTTATCTTGAAATAATCATATCATAGTGAATAGAAATACAGTTTTTTGCCATAAAAACAGTGCCACAAATATTGTTTGCTGAATTTAAGAAAGAAATTATTATTTATCTATGAAATGCTTTGCTTATCGACGATTTGTTTTATGTGCACAGTAGTGTGGCTCTGTTTTATGACAAACATTTGCTAACATTTGTGGGTGTAGTTAATTCGATAAAAAAGAAGAAAGAATAGAAAAACATAAAAATCAATGTTCAATGTTCAAAGTTCAAACGTAATAATGACATTTCAATGTTTATCAAATTTTAGATTGGAAACTTTGCACGGAATAAGCTGCTTATCTCAAAAAGTGGTGCTAATTATCGACGATTTTCAGCTGCAGACACAGAAGCACTGAAACGTTTAGCTGCCATTGATAGTTTACTCGAAGCAGTACCATCCGATCAACAAATTTCCAAAATCGAAACATTAGTCGATGAGCTATCATTGAAGTTGCGCGAAATTGAAGAACAAAATGGTTTAGATGATTCAGTCTTTGAAATAGGGCAGACCGAAGATGATGGTGATGTAAGTTTGAAATGAATATATATTTATTTTTTTTTAACGAAACAATATATATTTATACATTTTTCGTCCATTCTTTGCTATCTGTTATATATTATAGAAAGCAGGAATAACTGATGATCCTACCAATCGTTATTTCAACGCATTTCCAGCATTATCTGAACAATCAAAAAATCCATATAGCCAAAAACCAACATCTTGGCCACAGGTCGATACCAACAATTATTCACAACATAAAAATCAATCGAAAATTGAAGGCAACGCAACGGGAAATGCAATTTCAGCTATAAAGAAAAAATCAAAACGACGACGTGTAATCAATTCAATGATGACATCTACTTCATTAAATCAAATGGATTCAAAATCACCAAATCAATCTGTTCAACCAAAAAATACTGTACGAAACAGCCGTGCGATTAATTCGAAAATGAATGAAAAGGCAAAAGCACGTGACATTTGGGACACAGACTTTGAAGGTGCATGGGAAATGGGTCATGACCTAATTCGAGAATTCGTCATGAAGCAAAATAATCGCAATCGTAGCATTTCGGAAAGTGATGCAACTTGTTTTAATGCAATTGATCATGTTGATGCAACTGAAAATAGTAATGAATGTGAAAATGGAAATGGAAATGGAAATGAAAACAACATCATGTCAAATTCATCATTGAAATTGTATGCCGATAAACGATGCGATAATATTGATAATGATGAAGAAAATTTGATGAGAGTTGCTGCAGCTGCTACAACAGCATTATTTGGTAAAAATTTCGAAATGAATATGTGCGCATTAAATATCCCTGATACAGAAACGGTTTCATCGAGCTCAAGATTTACCGATTACAATTCATTCATGCCAAACAATGAAAGAATCTTAATTCGTAGTGATGGCAATGCAACACCAGATACATTGGGTTCATGGAGTGAAATTGAAACGACCAGTTATCATCGTGATCATGATCCAATCAATTGTACCGAAACTGTTAAATATTGTGGCATTGAAAATGGAAATGATTGTGTTGATTCAAGTTGTATTGAGAATAATTATTTAGCTGCATTTGAAGCTAAATTTGATCGCAGTCTTGAGGCTCTATGGGACAATTGTAAAGCACCCGAAATGAATGTTTCAAATATTTCATCAAAGAACGAACCCAATAGGATTTATTCATTTTGGTCAAATCATCAAAATATCGATCCAAATCCATTGGAACGCGCGGCAAAAATCCCAACGGATCAATTGAAACCATCATTATTCCCAGGAAATCAATCAAATTGTGGCGTCGATAGTAATTTATTCACAGTAGCACAGCCAAATAGTCTTAATTCAAATTCATCATCAGCAACTGGTGGCATGAGTTTAACCACTTCGATTTGGACTGATAACCCAAATAACAGCGAAGATGACATCAGCTTCTATGCAAATGCTCGACTATGGGAAATGAATCAATCCAAGACTTTGAGTCAAAAATTGAATGTAAGTGAGGCAAATCTTCAAAATGCTGAAACTTCATTTGTTTTCATGCAATAATTTGGCCATTTTTTCTTTTCCATTCTTTTTTTCAGTTATATGCAGTCGAGTTAAATGACAATTCATACAGCAAAACCAATAAAATGATTGGCACACTATCCAGCTATGATGCTGGAAATTATGACAACTCAAGCTTCCCCAAATGGTCAGATACTGACACAAATTTATTACCAATGCAAAATGTATGCATGAGTCCACCGAAGAAAAATGAAGAAAAAATAAGAAGCAATTTGTTTGAAAATTCTTATTTCTACAATTATCAATTGTCGCAATTGATGAAAAACTCGAAAAATGGACAAAATATAACTCAAGCTGAGAATAATATGATAGAAAGTGCAATCAATCAAACACAAAACGGTAAGTTTCAGTGAGAAAAAATGAAAAAAAAAAAAAAAAAAAATTGATACCATATTTAACATAAATTATGAACAAATTTGATTGTATTTCAGTTGTAAAACGTAAGGTGACACTGTTGAATCATTCATCGCAAAGCTGTTTCAAAGAAGTTCAACCGTTATCTTCTGAAGCCAAAAAGGAGCTACATAATCTAACCAATGCACGAAAATATCAACCAGTTGCTACAGATACGACCGATACTGAAGATTTATTAACATCAGATCGTTCACGTTTTCGACCAATCAAACAAACATATGCCGATGGTCATACATTCGATATATCAAACAAATTGGATCACATAAACTATGAGCGGTCACAAAGTGGAATGTTGTATCATGATTCAGAAATATATCGTGAATATTATGTGTACGATGAAGATGGTAATGGTGGTAGTCGCTGTGATATGGAAACCAATACTGAACCGGAATTTACATTGAAATATTGCATTCGTCAAAATGATAAAAGCTGTCAAACTGACAATTGGATATCGATTGATCATCATCAATCAATATCAACATCCAATGTTTTAAATTCATTGGATATAAATCGTAACAAAATGCAATCGTTTAATTCACTTAGCACTGCTAGCATTTCGTCATTGCAAAATCATCGTTCACATTTTCAATCGAATGATATGTCAGAGATGCAATGTGATGATAGTTACTTGAATCATGATTCATTTGATAAAATTATGGAAATGTCACAAGACAGTTGGTGTGCGGCCGAAAATCGACGATGCTGTAATAATAACAATGATAATGGTTTAGCTCTATGGAAACACTGTGCAACATGCTCGAATGACGTAATTTCAATGCCTGCAAACAGCCGTTTAAAAGATGAACTAAGTGCTGATGGAGATGAAATAATGTCTGATTTAAAATATTTAATCCAAAGCATCTCATTTAACAATGATTGGGATGATGAAGATGATGAATCCGAATCAATGGTTGAACGTATTAACAATGGTAATAATGCATTGATCAACACTAATGTAATCGATACCAATCGAAATCAATTCACCAAATCAACTGAGTGCAGTGATAATTTTGCGGAAAATAATGATGAGCTAATCAATAATCATCTTTATTCGAATGTCAGTAAATTAATATCGGATTTATTGCAACCAGAGAAGGCTCAAACATTAGTGCAAGCGATTAGTGAAAAATGTCAAGGTCGATTGCATGCGGATGATATATGTCCAAATACACCCGATTCGATCACAAAAAAGCGAATCATTCACGAAACCAAAGCACCTACCAAAAATGATGAATCGTGCAATAGTTTACCTATTTTAAGTGCAAATGGAAATAATAATAGCAACTATTTCGGTAGTTTATGGGCGTATAATGATAATAGCGTATGGCGCAAAGAATTACCGAATGAAATGAAAGGAATGCATGAAACAAATGATATGAAAAAAGTGAACCGATTCGGTGACGAATGGGAGCATGCACATTTGGAAAAAATATGGACAAATAATCAACTTACATCAGATGTCACAAAACAAGAACAAGAACAAGTAAACACAACTGACGAACAAAATACGAAAACGGAAACAGAAACGGAAACGGCAACAGCAATGGAAACGGCAATGGAAACGGCAACGGATAAAATGATTTTCTCAACGTCTTGGAATGATAACAGCAAATTTTCGGATCAAAATTCTTTGAATCACAAAGAACATTCAGAATCACAACAGAATCGATTGGATCGGTTTATCAATCTAATTCGGCAACAATCACATGCAAATGGGCAATGTTCCACAGTTGATGCTAATCATACTCAAAATCACGGTACAGATTTACGTAAAAATATCACACGTTACGATCGAAAACGACGACATTCGGCTACTTCACAAAATTACTTTGATCAACTCAATTATGCATTAAATAATTGTGATGCTATCGAAAGTATAAAAAAATTGGCAACAAAAACAGTCACTGATTATGATGGAAAAAATATTTTTAATTGCAAACGAAATGATGATTTAACTCCAACACCACCACCAACAACAACCACAATAATTACGTGCAAGTATTGGACCGCATGCGACGAATTCAGTTTAACTTCAACATTGGCTTTTAACAACAACAATAACAACAACAACAACAACAACAATAATAATAACAACAACAACAACAAAGACATCATTGAAGAAACCAACATTCTCAATTGCTATTACAAACAGATGCAGCAGCAGCAACAACAACAGTCGAACAACCAACTACTACTAGCACAAAACTTGGATGCATACAATACAAGTGATCCTCTTGCAATGCATCCAAATGCATATTTGGTAAAACAAGTGGCAGCCATCGTATCTCGTCCTTTAACTCGTTAGATTTCAAATATAAGTTACCAATTTGCTTCTTGGCATTATTCTTGGAAATTTCACCTAATATTATATTCAGAAATAAGGTATAGACAGAATCTGCTGAAATGAATCATAATATTCACTTTTTTTTTTTTAAAAAAAAAATTTATTTATGCTCAAAATTCATTCAAAATGATTCGAAAAATCTGTCTAAAACATCGGGATTATAAAACATTATTAATTGGAAAGCTAGCAATAATAATTGTTTGCTAATATTGATTAGCAAATATCGTAGGGCCAAGATGAAATTTCTAACAAATTAATTGCAAATTTTCGAATTCTTTCTCTTATCTCAGAAATTCTGACAAATCAAACAAAAAACAAAAGTTAGCATACGATCATGAAAAAAAGTTGCAGATAAGATATAGATACGAGAGAATTGTTTCTAATTTACATTAACTTCATCGGAAACCAATGCTATTCCATTCTCAATAACTCTCTTGATTTATTCCGCGGTTATGAAAAAATCAGTTAAATGAAAATGAGGCTTGATTCATTTTTCTTTTTCACTTTATATAATTTTCACAAAAACTAAAAAAAAAAAAAAAAAAAAAAAAAAATATTTTCAAGTCGATATAATTTTCTTTTGCATCATTTTAATACAAGCATTTGGTCAGAATCATTTTCATATAAATAAAAGAAGAAGAAGAAGAAAAAAAAAGAAGAAAAAAATGTAGATGTATCGAATTTACATTCAGAAAAAAAAGAAGATAAACAACGTGTTAACCTCTCCATAAACGTTTGAGCATCACCCATTAAGATTTTGGTATAAATATAAAAGAAACATTTCAGTTAATTAAATTAAATTGTTCTTTTCGGAAAAATTCAAATCGTTTACAATATTCGTTAAAATCATGGTTATTAATTCATATTTTAGTAGATATGTATTTTTATTTCCTCCTTCTTTTTTCTTTTTGCTTGAAATCTTTGTGAGAAATCATGAAGATTTCAGAATAATGTTGATGAAATTTAAATCTTTTTTTTTTTTCTTGTTTTTGTTTTCAAACTATGCCAATGTATATTTGCATTGTTATTTCATAGTGTATAACAGATAATGAACTTGCTAAGTTTTTTTTTTTTTTTTAAATAATGAAATGATTCAGAATGAAATGTTGTTTTCGGCTTGGCCTTTGATATAAAACAGAATTAAAGAGAAATAAAAAATGGCATTAGAAAGTTAAAAAATGAAAATAAAAAACAAAACACAAAAACAAAAATTATTTAAAGTCTAAATAATCATTGAGTAATACTGATTAATAATAAAAACTTTAGATTTCAATTTGGATTGAATTAACTGACTCTTTGTGCCAATGTAATCATTTGGCATTTACAGTGAACATGAATAATCCTAATGAAAGAAAAAGAAAAACTTATGCCGAAATGACAATGTAAGTGAGATACCCATTTTGAAATAGCATCGAAAAGTTCATAATTTCAACGAGACGATAGACATAATATCCTAAATATCTTCTGGTGAAAAAAAAATCCCTATGATGATAAACTGTAATTTAAAACAATTTTTTTTTTTTTTAATACATCTAATAAGATCGTCATGAACATTTTAATTTTCACATTTCATTTGGAAAGCAAACTGTTCCGGAAATAAAATTATATATATATATATATATTGGATAAGTTTCCAAATATATTATAAAAAAAAATTTCTGTTATCATAATTATTTCAAAATTGTTTAATTTTTCTGTTGATTTTTTTTTTTTCCAAAATTATTTAGATTCCGTCATTATGGTTTAATAAAAAAGTGAACATTAAATAAAATGCAAAAATGTTGTTGATGTTTTATTTCTTTTCAAATGTTCAGTGATTTTAAACTTTTCTTCCTTTTGTGCGAATTATTACATCGAATTGCGGTAAACCGTTTCAATTTTTTTTTTTCCATTTTTGTACCATTGAAGTCCACAAGAGATTGATAAACAAAAAGAATTCTAGATATCAGAGTTGTCCACTGAACTGAACAGTTCATGTTCGTTCGAGTTGGTTCGAATTTTAAGCGAACATGAACGAACATGAACAGGCCATTTTCAATTCTGAACAACTTGAACCGAACTTGAACGAACATGAACACACAAAATGTTTCCGAACGTTGTTCGATTAATTCAACTGGTTCATAAATGCGATGTGTTCCTGTTCGTTCAAATTCTACACACTTGAAGCCATCTATACGATTTATCAACGTATGAATTTCTTTCATAAAAATGATTTATCAATGTACATTGTCTATACCAACGGAAACGGCAAAAAGATACGTTTTGTCGTTTGCATTCCGTAATGGTGTATGTGCCATTCAATGTATAAATGATAGAGATCACTTCCAATGTAACGTCGAACGATTTATGCCGTAGTCCATTAGTCGATAGTTGATGTACTTGCCCACGGCATAGAAGTCCACTTTCTCAATTTTGTTTGATATTAATTTAAATTCACAACATACTCGACTAGAGATGGCGTAAGAGACAATGAATTTCTTTGTTGAAGCGACTTCAACACTGCTTCAATTTCTGAGAAAAACAACTGAAAATAGTTCGGTTGTATCTGAATAATAGGAATTTTCGATAAAACAAGACCTATTCGAAATCAAGGCTGCACACGAACTCGAACTGTTCGTGTTCGTTCGCGTTCAGTCCGTCCTAACTTGAACACGAACAAACACAAACAAAAATTCTATATTGCGAATAATCCGCACATTAAAACGAACTGTTTGCGAGCGTTCGTGAACCAGTTCGCGATTTGTCAATATGCAAAAATAAATAGCAGAATATGAAATTTTGAATCTCATCGAAAATTTGACAGAGTAAAGAAAAAAATACATATAAACACATTCAATGGAATTTTGCTACGAAAAATATGGCTTTTTATTTAATTTAAATTGTGGCATGTAGATTGAATTTCAAAAAGTTTCGATTGCGTTTTGAACGCTTTTGTCTTCTTCTTATAATTCAAAATTGATTATTTGGTAAATACATTTTGGTGTCAATTATTTTCATAAATCAGAATCAATGGAGCTAAATTTCTCAATAATGAATAAATAAAATTATTTTGAAAAATCTGTTCGAACTGTTCGTGTACGTTACTATTCGTGTTCGTAAAGCAAAGGTTCACATGAACTCAAACACAAACCGTTCAAGAATATCAAAATGTATTTTTTTTGTTCGTGAACGCTTGTGAACAATTTGTGTGCAGCCTTATTCGAAATATTGTTGCTTACTTAATTGTTGTATTGAACAGTTCGATTTGGTTCAGTTAATTGAACAATATTCGAACGAACATGAACCGAACTTGAACATTATGAACAAACTGAACTTGAACTCGAACGAACATGAACACCCTTTTTTCTCTTTCGAACAAATCGAACCGAACCCGAACGAACATGAACATAAAAGTGAAACCATTTTCGAACATGAACGGTTCATGTTCGGTTCATGAGCAACTCTACAACCGATCTATTGTTCAGTTGTTTTTCTAAGAAAATGAAGCAGTGCTGAAGTCGTTTCAATAAAGAAATTCATTGTCTCTTACGCCTTCTCTAGAAGAATTTCAATTAATATCAAACAAAATTGAGAAAGTGGACTTTTATGCCGTGGGCAAGTACATCAACTATCGACTAATGGACTACGGCATAAATCGTGCGATGTTACATTGGAAGTGATTTCTATCATTTATACATTGAATGGCACATACACCATTACGGAATGCAAACGACAAATCGTATCTTTTTGCCGTTTCCGTTGATATAGACCAGAGCTGCTCATGAACCGAACATGAACCGTTCATGTTCGAGAATGGTTTCACTTTTATGTTCATGTTCGTTCGGATTCGGTTCAAGTTGTTCGAAAGGGAAAAAAGGTCGTTCATGTTCGTTCGAGTTCAGGTTCAGTTTGTTCATGATGTTCAAGTTCGGTTCATGTTCGTTCGAATGTTGTTCAATTAACTGAACCAAATTGAACTGTTCAATACAACAGTTGGTTCAGTTCGAATTGAACTGTTCAATATTATTTAATTGAAAATTTTGCCAAATATACAGATTATATAAAAAATGTTACTATCCAAAAATGAAAAAAAAAAATTGGGGGTCAGCCGGGAATTGAACTCGCAACCTCTACACCCAATCAAAAAAAATTATAAAATAATGCCCATTCAAATCGATGGCATAGCAAATAAAATTTAGTGTCAGAGTAAAATGAACACACATTTTATACCGCACAAATTGATTCAGTTACGGTAACACTAGAATGCTGAATTAATTTGCTTTAATTTTTTAGACTGCTTCAATGAAAAGTATTTTTTTTTCTCAATTGCATTGTTCTGATTCATATAATGAAATATTTAACAGTAAGAATGATGAACGATAATTTTCACTTGAAGCAATGTTATAATTCGCTGTAGCAATGAAAAGACACATATCATTCATCGTATTTGACTGCCGTAACGATAATTATTACATAGAAATGTTGTATGAATCTGTCGCTAAGCCGATGGTATGCGGTTTGCATAATGAAAAATAATTTTTGACTGGAAACCATCGGCTTTCTGAGATTTTCATATAATATTCCCTTAATTTGTAATCATTAATTCCATTAATTTGTAATCATTATCACTATCGTGCAAATTTCGATAAAATCGAATTGATTTTTTAGCCTCCTGAAAAATAGAAATAGGAAATATATTTTGTTCACTTGTTGATTCGTTTTTAATTGCTCACATCTAGTTTATTTTGTTTCACGAGAAACGTTGGCGATTCGGGAAAAAAGAACATCGAAGCAGCGAATAAAACAAGTGTGCCAATCGCAATTTTTGGAATCACATAAAAATCACAATAACTTCCCAACACAAATCCCAATAACATGCCACAATTTTCGGTCAATACTAATGATGATACTAGCTTGCCTCGAACGCTGTTTAAATTTAATGTCACATAATTGCATTTTAATTTCATGATTTTCATATAGTCACACTTATCTGAATTGTATGAATTATTATGGTTGATTTTAATATTCTTTTTGTTCTTTTTTTTTTTTGTTCATTTTCTGTAGCAGTACTTATAACATGATCTAGAGTGTCCATCATTGATCTTGTCATTAAGTTTGCTGTTGGCAAAAAAAAAAAATAAAAAAAAAAGAAAGTCATGCTTACACTTCTATTGACCAAAATGCAAACTGACCACAAAACTGGATCATCTTGCATCTTTTATTGCAAATTGTGTGTTGCTCTTTTTTTCTTTGAAAAAAAAAAAAATACATTGTGCCTATCGAGGAATACGTTTACGGCGTTTTTTCTTTCTTCTTTTTCTTCATAATTGGTAATATTTTAAATGTATTTATGTTCATCATCTATATATCAAAGTCATTTGTCAATTCGAATGTTGGTTTCGGTTTCGCTAGGGTTTTGATTGTTTACAAAAAAGTTTACCACTAAGTTTTTCTACAATTCAACATTCACAAAGCGTCAAATTATCATCTACTTGGTTTGTTTTTATTTGAATATTTATATATCTATATATATACTTTGTTTTCTTGATAAAAATTTAAATTAAATTGGACTTGGCCAATTTGCTTCTTTTTTTATTTTTTATTTTTTTTTCTGTTTGCAATTCATAACAACATAAGAGTGATAAGCATCCCTTCTGAAGTTGGACTAACGTATTTTTAATTTTCATTAATTATAATCATAATTGTAACATGTGTCTTTTTTATTCGATTTATTAACATTCTCAAAACATAAGCTCGCAATTCGAGCCACTATTTGCAGCAAAAATCAGTATTTATTTTGTTCAAGATTATTCCGAATAAATAACGAGTTTAATCCACGAATCCAATTGATTCGATCTCGTATCAGTTTGGATTTCTGGCTTAAATTGGTTTCTTATTCAAAAGCACGTAATTTTTTTTTCTTTTTTTTTTTGTTTTAAATTTCCAACAAGGCGATTTCTATTGATCTCCCTTGGCAATATCATCATCATCATCATCATTTTTTGTTTTTATTCTTTGTTCAAAAGGATTTTGTGTGTTTGAATTTCAATCAATAATTATTCACTATTACAATCAATAATTATTCACTTTTAATTTTATTTTTATTTCATATAAATAATATCGAACAGTTCAGCAATTTAACTTAACGTTTTTAATGTTTTTGAGTTTATAATACAGACTGCTTCAATGAAAAGTATTTTTTTTTCTCAATTGCATTGTTCTGTTTCATACAATGAAATATTTAACAGCAAGAATGATGAACGATAATTTTCACTTGAAGCAATGTTATAATTCGCTGTAGCAATGAAAAGACACATATCATTCATCGTATTTGACTGCCGTAACGATAATTATTACATGGAAATGTTGTATGAATCTGTCGCTAAGCCGATGGTATGCGGTTTGCATAATGAAAAATAATTTTTGACTGGAAACCATCGGCTTTCTGAGATTTTCATATAATAGTTATTCCCTTGTGAGACAGTCAAAAGAGATGAATGAGATTTGTTGTTCCATTACAACAGTGAACACTCACACTTTCATTAAACAGAGCATTCAGTCTCACTTCAGCATTCAATCTCCTATCTCTCTCTCTCTCTCTCGCTCTCATTTTGCGTTTCAACTTTCGACATTGTTTTCTTTACCGGATTTTTAATAAATAATATTGATAATTTTCAAATAAATAATATTGAACAGTTCAATTCGAACTAGAGCTGCTCATGAACCGAACATGAACCGTTCATGTTCGAGAATGGTTTCACTTTTATGTTCATGTTCGTTCGGGTTCGGTTCAAGTTGTTCGAAAGGGAAAAAAGGTCGTTCATGTTCGTTCGAGTTCAGGTTCAGTTTGTTCATGATGTTCAAGTTCGGTTCATGTTCGTTCGAATGTTGTTCAATTAACTGAACCAAATTGAACTGTTCAATACAACAGTTGGTTCAGTTCGAATTGAACTGTTCAATATTATTTAATTGAAAATTTTGCCAAATATACAGATTATTCTGATTCAGAATTGTGAGCATAATGAACCATTTAATTCAAATATTATTTTTCGCAGCCATTTTTATTGGCGTAAAAGCCATTTTATTTATTTTTTAGCGTAGATTATTTCCCAATTACCTATAGAATAATTAATAATCATTAGTTACCATTTATACCGTAATAAATGGACAAGACTGTAAATCACTAGTTGACGAATAGACGGCTGCAAAGAAGAAGGCTTCTCCGCATCTTGCGTACTTGAAAAAAGTTGAAAAAAACTCAAAATCCTCAAAAACTAACATTAAAAGAAATCTTGTCCCAATGGGCAACGAACTCGGTCGAATTTGAAATAAACATTTATAAAAAATATAGTAACATGAAATATTAACCAGAAACAAAAGAATTGAATAAATATGCTTTCATTGTATACGAAATTGATAACTATCTTGAAGTTAAAAAAAAAAAACAATATTGCAGCGGGAAAAAAGTAGAAGACCAGTGAACTGCTGCAGAGAAGAACACTTCTACTAGTTTGTATCAAATATTTCAATGAAAAAGAATGGAAAAATTCAATAAAAATTACACAAAATAATGTTTATTATCGAAATACTATTATGATCAATAATCATTTTTTTCCTTCTACCAAGTCTATTTCATCGCCTTCAAAGTAGTCCCTCTCCGATACAATACATTTATGCCAATGCCCTTTTTAATCTTCGAAATAATTGATAAATTCAAATGAATTTCCTCAATTGCATAAAAACTATACTTGCGGTGGACTTTTGTGTTGATTGCATGCGGTGAACTTTTGAGTGAAGCTCATCTTCACCAGCCGCAATTGCAAATGTGATCAAAACTCAATTAGCTGTCACCTCTAGTACACCTTCCAAATGTATACCTCTTGTTCAAATAATAATTTTAATTTTATAAAATTCTAAAATTCTTTATCAAAACGAATTTTCATTAAACAGTATGATTTTCTACGATTCGTAGTAAAAGCTAGAGTAAATTCACATTTTTGATATAAATTATATAGTTAATTTATGCAAATGATAGAGAAAGTAATAAGTATTACTTTTTCACATCTATAAGTTTATATTTATTCTAAAAAGTAAGTCTAATTCTCTTTTTTTTGTTGCTGTAAATATACAAAAAAGCAAAATCAATTTTCTTTGGATTCTCTTTTAAAATTGTTTTGCTGCATTTGTGCGAAATCAATTGGTTTTCAGATAGACAAAAATTCTATAGTGAAATAAATGCACAATTAATATGGCAAAATTAATTATAATTTTTTTGAATTTGGATAAGAAGAGAACAGTAAATTAAATGTTTAATTCAAACAATGAACAGTAAATAGTTTTTCTTTAAGCATTCGTCATACTAACTCATGTAACGAATGTACAAAATTAAGTGTTTTTCAATGAACACGTCATTTGAGACATTTTTGAATTAGTTTATACATTTTGGTCAAACGTTTGGCATAAATACGTGCTACAGCAAATGCTGTAAAATCAAAATCACCCCCCCCCCCCGTTGCTCATGAACAAAAAAAAAACTCCAAAGCATATTTTTCATTAAAAGAAATATTTCTGATGCTTATTAAATGCCATCGAATTTTTTATGTTTACTTAATTTTACATTTTAATGCAATATTTTATTATTATAAACAGAGCAAATGTTTATTCATCAAATGTATCGCATTACACTTGCCTTTTGATGTATGTAAACAATTATTTTATTTCGTAAAATCTCATTGAATTCAAATTGCATGTGATAATACAGCGACACTTGTGCAATATTGCCGCCTGTCAGATTGACAGTTCAGTTTGATGGTCAAGTTCACGCTTATTATGCGATTTCATAGTTTACTTGACAAATGAGTTGCCAAGTTGTTTGGTTCTTTATATTCAAGCTATTCATGTAAAATTTAATCATTTTAAATTGAATAATTCACTTATTCAAGTGAATTTCAACACAAATTTAAGTTAAAATATCCATTATAATCATCGACATCGTAATAATTTTCCACAAAAAAAAAAAAAAAAAAAAGAAAAAAAAACGCATTTATCATCGAAAAACGACAAAGTTTAACCACAATCGAAAAATCAAATCAAGTTCTACAATGACAAATGCAAAAATAACATCGACACAAATAACATTTTGCATGGAATTATCGGAAATAAGTAAATTGGATAAATTGTATTCAACAGACGTAACTGTACACAATATTCCATGGAAAGTATGCGTACAAAAATTGGACTGTGATGGAAGTTATTCATTATTTCCATTTTTAAATTGTGCCAAAAATAAAAATTTGCCAAAATGGACACACAAAGTGAATGCAACATTTAAAATATTGCCATTCAGTAAGACTGATGGTGAGAATTTGATTGATATTGATAAATCAGATGATTGCCCGAATTTATCAATGCTTTTTGAAAATTCCGAAGAAAAAAATGCCGAAAATTTCGTTCAAAAAAATATTCAGCCCGTTGATGGAATATTAACACAATGTTCAAGTTTAATCATTGATCCAATATTACCGTGGGACGAATTGTTTGAACCAAAAAATCGACCGCAATGATCATACATGCTTCTTTCATTTTCAGAAAGAAAAAAACACTAAATTCGAACCAAATTCAAAGTTGATCTTAGAAATAAGTTTTTCATCGAAAATTTCGAGAAAAAAAAAAACGAAACAAAAATCAAAAATGCAATAAAATGATTTAAAACTCGTTTTTTTCTCTTTCGATTTATTATTTTGAATAAAATCCTTTTTTATATTTGAAAAAAAAAAACAATCTTTTTATTTTCTATAAAAAATAAAGAAAATATTAAACGTTTTATTGCATTTTTTTCGAATGAAAAATGTAATGGAATGAAGCAAAACCAAGTGATTTACTTGAATTGAAATAAGTAAATGTGGTTGACCAAGTATGAATCATATTTTAAGAATATTGTTCATAAATGGCATGCACAATGCAAGTATTTCTTTTGACAAATAAATATTTAATCTTTGATTTGCAAATTGCATGATTTTTTTTTCATCATTTTTGTAAGTTTTAAAATTCGTTATTTTCTTTTGAATCGTTTACCAATTTTTAAATCGATTAACAGTCAATTTTCATTTAAATTATCAATTGTCACCTCTGTTCAGTTGCAACTTTGAATGATATCCAAGTTTACAGCGACTGTTGAATATCGTTGGCTCAGAATATAGCAAACTTCATATTGTTGAACGATTGACAGCTAAAATAAACGGTCACGTTTACTATGTGCACGGTTCTACATAGAGAGAAGACATTTTATTTTTTTTTTTTGTTGCAGAGAAACAAAATTGGCATAAAACCATTCACATTAGCACAGAGAACGATCTGAAAAGTAAGATTTTTTTTTCATAGTTTTTCGTCATTTTTTTTTTTTCTACAATTTTTCCATACAATGACAAACCATTAGAATGGACACAAGCAGCAACAGCTACATTTGAATTATTACCATTTAATGGTAATTTGAATGTAATAGAGTGTTCATTGGAACCGTATGTATTTGATTGCAATGAAAAAATTGGTATTGGATCAACAATTCGTTGGAATGATATATTTGATCATGAAAAAAACTATTTAAAAGATGACAGCATTGAATTGGAAATAAAAATTGATGTTGCCAATCCAAATAATGTGAATAAATGTGAATTACAGTTTGAAACTGTAGACAATTGTTGTGATGGTGGCCGTGTTGGTACATTTCAATTAAAAATTAAAAATATTGAACATTTAATGGCCATTCGATCACCGCAATTTAAATTACGAAATTTACCATGGTTTTTAACCATATTTAAACATTCTGGACGGCTTGGATTACGTTTAATTCCAATATATACGAATGATGAACTTTATAATGTTAACCTTACTGTTAAAATAATTTCATCAAATGATCGTTTACAATCATTCAATATTAAAGCGATTAATGTTCGACGCATCGAAGGTGTGGCTATCGAGCAATTATTTTTATGGGATGAATTGATTAAAAAAATCAATGGATTCATCAAAAATGGCTCAATTACAATGTTAATTGAAATAAATACGGAAAGACCAGATGAAAATAATATAAATGGAAGAAAACGATCAACAAGCGTGAATAGAGTGAAAACGCCAAGAATGGAATGCGCAATTTGTGAACATGATTTACCAACAGAAAATGTATCATTTCTTCCATGCGGTCACATTTTCTGCACCGAATGCATTACAAACGAAGTTAAAGTACGTAAGCAATGTCCAACATGTAAGAGTCGTGTTATTATACGGCAAATTAAACAACTTCATTTACCCATGTAAGTTTGATTGAAATTCTTTTTATTAAAATTGAATATTTAAAATTTATTTCTATTTTTATTGGAAATTCTATTGTGAATTTTATCACGTAAATATTAAATTCAGTTGATTGTTTCATTGATGATTTAAAGAAAAAAAAAAAAAAAAATTTAAAATAAAAATATTCAAAAACAATAATTTCAATAGAAATTTTGTAATTTCAGCATCATCACATCAGAAGAATAACAAGCAATGACAATATAAAAAAATCATACTCAGACTGAACTGAAACTGGGAAACAGTTACCATTTGCTATAACACAATGGGAAACTAGATGTTCTAACGATTTCCTATTAAATTGTATTGCGTCAATTGTGTTTTTTATTTGTATTCAATCATTTCGAATTATTTTTTTGTGATTTAAGTATTTGCGAAAGTCTATGTTTTGGAAATTATATCAAAAACAAATTAATATTATTGTAAATTAATGTTTAGAATGCGTGAAAGCTAATAATTTACTCGAAATATAACAATTTATATGCTTTTTGATATTTAGATGTGAATACATATTCTTATATTCGATCAAACACTAAAAAAACGTTTTTTTTTATAAACAAATTTAATTGCAACGTTTTATAGATGAATCGAAACATAAACTGGATCATCTTTCATCGAATGGATCTTTATTTTCTTTTTTAAGCAATTTGTTCAAAAAAATGGAGTTCATTTTCCATTCACCAATGATTGAATCAGTATGACTTTATGGAATTGTAAAGGTAATTTAATTCCGAAAAACAAATTTATTTATTTTATCATGAAAAATTGATTTCTTTATTAGATTTCTATATGAAACTTTCTTTGATCTTCTGAAATCCAGATTTATTCAAATATTGGTCTGCGCGTTGATAAAAGAAATTAACTTATACATTTGTTGTAGTCGGTCATTTTACTCATTGTCTACGGTTCCTTTATATGACGTCATCGAATGACTTTTTTTTAACCGTTTTTCAAAAATGAATATTTTTTCTTTGCATTACCATTTATTTCAATTATTTGGGACATAAGTATTTCTTTGATCTTCAAAAATTTAAATTTTCACTCAATTTTTATTTAGTTCTCATCTCACTTATATTAATTCAACTTGTATTTTGCCGCGACAAAAGTGATTGTTTTTTTTTTATTGAACCACTTTCGTCATATTGAGCTCAATGATCTCACCGGAATGCATGAATTCGATAAATGTATGAGAAACAAGATGATAAAATAAATTAAATCACTAAAAGAGAAGAAAAATCTCACTTCATAAGAACGATTTTGAAGAAAGTCAATGTTTTTGATTTGACTGTTTCCTTGATATGCGCTTTATTTTCAAATCATCTCTCATCGGATGTTTATGTGTCGATTTCATACATTGAATGTTGGTATGCTCTACATCAAGCCTGTAGATTATACGCATTGTCAATGAATGTGATAAATTAAGAAACACACAAATGAAATCCAAGTGGACAAAAATTATCAGCAAATTATAAAAAGTGTATTATTATTGTATTCTTCATACGAAAATTGTTAGTATTGCGAAACCGCATCTTTCACTAGGTTTTTCTCATTGCGGTTATAAACAAAATCTTTGATTGTATGTATGATACAAACAAAATTACCGGCAAGTGTTTGTGTATATGCAGTAGAATGTAAGTATAACAAGGCTTTATCTGAATTTTTTAGTTTTAAATACCAATTTACAGAAAACAGACATAAAAATGAATTGTTTAAATCAGAATTTTTGCTTATGGAGAATCGTTGGAATTGTGATTGGTTTATTTGGAATATTCATTTGTGGATTTATCTTGTACGCTTATTTTGAAGCATTTAGTAGAGGCGATGATGTACCAGTAAATATTGTATTTATAATATTTGGTGCGTTTGATTTTTTTGCAAAAATATCCACTTAATTTAATAGAATATTTGAAATACAATGATAAATGAAATAAAAAAAAAAAAAAATTCAACATTTTTAGCACTGAGCTTGGTATTTTGCATTATATGGCTATTCGGACTTGCAATAGTAAGAATAATTTTAAATAAATGTTAATTAAATTAATTGTTTTTTTTTAAATTAAAATCTAATGCAATTTTTCACATCGTTTAGAAAAAGTCTAGTTTAATCATTAACTCAGCGGCAAAAAAACAGCAAGAATGATGAACGATAATTTTCACTTGAAGCAATGTTATAATTCGCTGTAGCAATGAAAAGACACATATCATTCATCGTATTTGACTGCCGTAACGATAATTATTACATGGAAATGTTGTATGAATCTGTCGCTAAGCCGATGGTATGCGGTTTGCATAATGAAAAATAATTTTTGACTGGAAACCATCGGCTTTCTGAGATTTTCATATAATAGTTATTCCCTTGTGAGACAGTCAAAAGAGATGAATGAGATTTGTTGTTCCATTACAACAGTGAACACTCACACTTTCATTAAACAGAGCATTCAGTCTCACTTCAGCATTCAATCTCCTATCTCTCTCTCTCTCTCTCTCGCTCTCATTTTGCGTTTCAACTTTCGACATTGTTTTCTTTACCGGATTTTTAATAAATAATATTGATAATTTTCAAATAAATAATATTGAACAGTTCAATTCGAACTGAACCAATTTTTGTATTGAACAGTTCAATTCGGTTCAATTAATTGAACACGTTCGGAAACATTTTTCGGGTTCATGTTCGTTCGGGTTCAGTTCAAGTTGTTCGAAAGAGAAAAAAGGGTGTTCATGTTCGTTCAAGTTCGGTTCAAGTTGTTCAGAATTGAAAATGATCTGTTCATGTTCGTTCATGTTCGGTTAAAATTCGAACGAACTCGAACGAACATGAACAGTTCGGTTCAGTGGACAGCTCTAATTCGAACTGAACCAATTTTTGTATTGAACAGTTCAATTCGGTTCAATTAATTGAACACGTTCGGAAACATTTTTCGGGTTCATGTTCGTTCGGGTTCGGTTCAAGTTGTTCGAAAGAGAAAAAAGGGTGTTCATGTCCGTTCAAGTTCGGTTCAAGTTGTTCAGAATTGAAAATGATCTGTTCATGTTCGTTCATGTTCGGTTAAAATTCGAACGAACTCGAACGAACATGAACAGTTCGGTTCAGTGGACAGCTCTAATATAGACAATGTACATTGATAAATCGCTTTTATGCAAGAAATTCATACGTTGATAAATCGTATAGATGACGTCAAGTGTGTAGCATTTGAACGAACAGGAACAGATCGCATTTATGAACCAGTTGAATTAATTGAACAACGTTCGGAAACATTTTGTGTGTTCATGTTCGTTCGAGTTCGGTTCATGTTGTTCAAATTTGAATATATTGTGTTCATGTTCGTTCAAATTCGGTTCAAGTTGTTCAGAATTGAAAATGACCTGTTCATGTTCGTTCATGTTCGGTTAAAATTCGAAACATACGCATATATACATAGATATGTTACATAGCGGCAGCATCAATGTTGAGTTTCGTTCGTACGTTCACCGTTGTCTGTGTGAGCACTGTGTTGAAATCAAAGTAGCATGGTCGTAACAACACAGCGCTCACATAGACAACGGTATACGCACAAACGTTTGATATCCGTATGAGCGCTGCGATGCTGCCGCTATGTAACATATCTATGCCAGCATATTTGAATGCTTCGCATACTACTGTGGGCAAAACCTACCGGGAATTTGGTTATATTTCAAAAATTCTTTTTTTATTCTTCCAAATCAATTTCATCGCCTTCAAAGTAATCCCCTCCCGACGCAATGCACTTATGCCAACGTATTTTCCAATCTTCGATGCATGCCAAAAAGTCACTGGCAGGGATGGCCTTCAGAGCGCGCGCCGATTCACGTTGAATCTCTTCAATCGACTCAAAACGATGTCCCCGGAGCGGTCTTTTTAGCTTAGAGAACAGCCAGAAGTCACACGGAGCTAAATCAGGTGAATAAGGTGGTTGCGGAACGATATGAGTTGAATTTTTGGTGGAAAAATCTAAAAAAACCAATCAAAGAAATTTCATGGTTTTGGAACCAAACGTGAATTGGAACTTTTAACTTAAAAAAAAGCTTTTGAAACGGTGTTCATAGTTTATGTGGAGAACCAAGAGATCTAACCATCACTCTTAAAGTTCATCGACGATGTTTCACTGAAAATTTTCTCATTTTTTTGATGTTGATGGTCGTTCAAGCCGATTTTCAGAGGTTTAGGTGTTCTTCAACTTCTAGGAAAATTTTCTGTCGTTTGAAAAACCTGGATCTTATTACAGTTCGATAGAGGAAGGTTCAATATATGATCTCAAAAGATCTGTTTGTCGAAATTTGATATTGCAAACAAAATTTATTATAACTTCTTTTGAGAAAAAAATGGAAAAAATGTGCAAAATCGCCAAATGCACTTTTGGTTGCTCACAAATCACAAACCAAACTACTTGAAAAATAGAGATATTGTCATGAAATTTGACACAGATGTCAAAGACAGTACTGCCAACCTAAAAATAAAAACACTTGTCCCTATCGGAAGACCAATGAAGTTTAAATTTAAATTTCCCGGTAGGTTTTGCCCACAGTAGTATATGTATGCGTTTGCGGAGCCTTGGAATATAGCCATGATATTGAGTTCTGTTAATTCGCATAGAGATATTACACCAGAACGTGCAGTTAACCTAATCATTGGATCATGGTGGAATGAGTATAAAATCGGTGGTGATTATAAGTGGATGGAAAATATGGTTAAATTTGGTGCTGTAAAAAACTCAACGTAAGTCAATATTGAATGTATTAAAATGTGAAAATATTTGATTCTCAAATTGTTCGTTTAGTGGACGAGTAATTGTACATTTTACCGCATTAGTTCAAGACAATGCTGAAGCTGTTGGATGCGCCGCCGTGTATACAAAATATAATTCGAGCGGAAAAATATACTTGGCTTACCTATTAGCATGTAATTTTTCGTGGACAAACTTAGTAGGAACTCCAGTATATGTAAATGGAACAACTGCCTCACAATGCAAAACTGGAACTGACTCAACATATCTAGGGCTTTGTAGTGTCAATGAAACATATCCACACAACTACAGCGAGTACTATAATGAATTTATTAAAGGCAAAAATTAAATGAAACTCCAATGTAAAACTCAAATAATTGATTTTCGCTAATAAATTTGTTTTATTTCAATTTGGTAAATAAATGAGCACAAAATATCATTTTCATTTAGTCAAGTATTCGTTTTCATTTTAAATAAATGACTAATGTATTGATTAATTTTTTTAGTGAATCTGTATGAAATAAATATGCGGAAATTGTCTATTTTCATAACATTGTCCAGTTCAGTACACCAATGCATACCTTATTTACTAGTAATATTTTTGGGAAAAAATGATTTTTGAAGAATTTATTACCTCAACAAGTCAAGATAACAAGTTGACTTGAGCTGCATCAAAGTTCAATCATTACCAAACTCATTGAACTATTAAATTTCAATTTAATTTCACAAAAACATATTTCGCAAATGTTTGTGGCATCCATACAAATTAATTATTTTAAATTTTCCACTAATGCAATTCAGTGATAGAATGAAGAGAAATAATGACTATATCGGCCAATTCCGATAAATTTATATCGGATTTTAAGAACAGCTGATGCAACAACTGACGAATACCGTGAAAATCGGATGTCATTGGATTGCGTCCTTCGAATTCTACCTGAATCACCTGTACAATTTTAAAATAAACGATTATCGATTTATTTTTATTTAAAAATTAAAAATCGTCTTCTCATTGAGTTGGGATTTACTGCTAAATTTAGCTATTGATTAAATCATTTTGAAAAATGCAAATTACCTCGTTACCAGTGTATGCCTCATTGTCATCACTCGAATCAGAACTATATGAATCGTCTGATTCTTCTTCATTTGGCTTCTTTTGCTTGAGTTTAGGAGACATTTTGGCAAATATGCTTATTAAAATGAATTAAAAAAAAAAAAAACGATTAATGAAAATCCTATTCACTAATTTTATTTATTTTATGAATTATTTTTCCAAAACTATGCAATGACAATGTGCGAGTAGTTTGCAAACAAAATAAACCCTTGTACACATTTGTCGAATTGATAACAAGCATTTTCAACGTTTATCTGTCAATAGAAATTAACTGGAAGCAGAAACGTCAAAATTGAACGATTGGAATGTTTACTGAATTTTGGAAGGGGCTCCATTTAACGAATTGATTTGGAAATATATTTCTTTTAATAACTACAATCTTCCGGTATTGATTTTTTAAAATGAAAAATCGTGGTTTCTCAAAGAATATGAGAGTTTTTGGCGATTTTTTTTAACTGAATTTACAATAAAAAAAAAAAAACAAAATACAGAACCGACATGGAAATTTACGGAGAATCAAATTCCTCCAACCGTCTCCATTCAATAAATTTACAATAATAAACCGAATATTCACCAAATCATCGATATGTTTTCAATGATTTGAATGAAAAGTATGCACATGTTTCAGCAGCAGGTATAACAAATTCCATGAGATAACAAACATGAAATAACATGAGATAGAAAACTTAAGTTTCATTCGAAAATTCACATGATGTGTTTTGAAATTGTTTTTGTTTGTGTTCATGTTGATTGGTGACAGTTCAAATTGCACCAACAAAGCGACTATTTCAAATAAGTAAAACAACAATGTATGTAAACAAAAATTTGAACGTTTTCAATTACAGTCAACTTTATTTCTTAAAAGCAAATGTCATTCTGTCAAGAACGGTGATAAAAACAAGCCTAATTTAAGTTATTGCTAAAACTATTATTAATTTAAAAAACAAAAAGAAAAGTAAAATGTCGCTAAATAATTCTGATTTAGGTTTTTTTGAGCTTGCAATCAAGAATGAAAAGAACCAACGCATTTTGAATAAAGAAATTGACATATTCATTATAATAGCGCATGGGTGTTTGTTAAAGGAAAACTTTGAATGTATTGGTCTTGGGCCGGTTAGTATTTTTTTTTTATTTATTTATTTATTTATTGCACCGCCAATAACTGGCTGTATATAATTATACTTATATAACAAAAATATTACAAGGAGATCACGATTTAACAATTATCGAATATATCAATAGGGAGATCAAACAATTTTCTTTTAAATTCATTTCTATTGGTAGATTCTACAAACAATGCTTTAATAATATTAGCATATTTACAAATAATCGTAATTGGAGCATTTGGATTCCTATTTAAAACATTTGAAACTCTGAAAAGTTCAGCATTACGAAAATTACGCGGATTAGGATTAATATAAAACAATTTTTTTACAAATGGACAATGAATTCTATCGTTAAGCAAGTCATACAGAAACAATAACGCAAAGTTAATTCTCCGTCGACTGAGTCTAATCATACTCAATGTTCTTAAACGGTCATCATAAGGCGAAATTTGGTAATTATTTGAATTATTTGGATATTCTTGGAGCGCAAACATTGAAAATTGACGTTGAATTCTTTCGATGAAATCAGACTTAGTTGAACATATGTTAAGCCACACAGTACTAGCATAATCAAGGTTTGGTTGAACAAATGCTGAATAAATTGCTTTTCTTGTGGTTTGATCATCTATATCTCGTGAAAAACGTTTCACAAAACCCAGTGCAGAGTTTGCTTTAGAGCTTATCATATCAATGTGTGTTTGAAAATTCAGTTTATCATCTATCAACACACCTAAATCTCGCTGTATACTAGAATTTGCAAAATAGTAATCACCATAAGAGTATAAAGGTTTAGGTTGTGTTCTTCCACGGTGTATTGATAAAATTGTGCATTTGTCTAGATTTAGATGCAAATCATTATTGTTACACCAATCCTTTACTGAGTTGATTGAAGATTGGAGTTGAAGAGTATCTGCATCATTGTTTATAATTTTAGCTATTCGAACATCATCGGCAAACATTGATAAAAACACATTTTTCGATGCCACCAATGGTAGGTCGTTAATGAAAAGTAGGAAAAGCGTTGGACCAATATGACTACCCTGAGGTACACCTGAATTAACAGTAAAATCAGGTGATTCCGCAGTTCCCAGTTTAACGTATTGTTGGCGATTTGATAGATATGATTTTAACCATTTGATGATATTTGTTGGAATCGGAAACGCTGTTAATTTTCGAAGAAGAATGTCGTGGTTGACTCGGTCGAATGCCTTACTGAAGTCCAGATATAATACATCCACTCGATTTGAAGCATTCAAACCGGCAATGGAGTAATGTAGAAATTCCATCAAATTTGTTGTTGTTGATCGATGTTTCATAAAGCCATGTTGATGTGGAGATAAACTACGAAATATGATACGAGTAAGGTGAAAATTAACGCAGTGCTCGAAGAATTTTGCAATGGTAATCAATTTTGCTATGCATCTATAGTTCCCAATGTCCGATTTATCGCCTTTTTTGAAAATCGGGCGAACACAATAACGTTTCCAAGCGTTCGGAAATATGCCAGTTTGAAGAGATTCATTAAATATAAGTGTAAGTGGCTCATATAAAACGGATGCACAGTTTTTCAATATAAGGGGATGAACACCATCAGGACCAGCACTCGTGTTTGTCTTAATTTTCATTAGTTGATCGAATACAAAGTATTCATCCAAAACAAATGATTCATTTAAATTAAAATGTGACGTAACAAGTGATGGAGACTGATCGGACTGGTTCGATGAAAAATTTTCGCTGAAAAATTCAGCAAACATTGAGGCTTGAACATTTATATCCATTGATGAGTTTGTACCATAGTGCAATAACTTAGGTAGACAATCAACAGTTCGTTTCGAGTTGACAAATTTCCAAAATGAAGAAGGGTTTGCTTTCAATGATGATTCCAGTTTCTTTTTGTAGTTGTGATACAAAATTGCATTGAGCGAATCAAATTCTTTACAAGTATGATCGAAAGAGGATTTGTTCCCATTGGTTCTAAATCGTTTCCATTCTTTGTTCTTTCGATTTTTAAGTGATTGGAGTTGTCTATTCCACCATGGTTTCTTGGATGAATTGATTTTAGATTTTGGAACGAAAATTGTGATTGCTTCACTCAAAATCTCATTAATGAACTCAATCTTTTCATTTAGTGATTTGTGTGTAAAATTTTCAACAATATTGGAATCATTGAGAAAATTGCAAATCCCAATAAAATCAGCGCGGTGGAAGTTGAGGCGACAACAATTTTCATCCCTATTCCCATAACTTGCAGTGACATTATTACCGTATATAAGAAGTAATGGCGGATGATGGATGTCTATTTTTGTCAACGGATTTGTTTCAAGTACTTCAACATCAGAACCATCATTGGTGAAGACTAAATCAAGTAATCGGCCATTGTTATTGAATTTATCATTGATTTGATTGTAGCCAAAACATAGCAATTCTTGTAGAAAATCAGCAGCAAATGGTGGCGAAACATTGACAGGTAACATAACGTTTAAATGATCATTTAAACAATCATTCGGCACAATCCAATCAACCAGAGGAATGTTGAAGTCACCCAAAACGAAGATAGAATCCGAGTGTTCAAGATGTATGGATTTAATGGCATTTAAGTGTTTGTAATAGATTTCATATGATGAAGATGGTGGAATATAGGCTGCATAAACATAAATCTTGGAGTTGTTTGCACGATGAATGACAACACAAGTAAATTCGATGTCATTAGTGCAATTGAGATGAACAGACGAAGATGAAAGATAACTTCGAATCGCTATTAGTGTGCCACCTCCCAGTTGAAACGATGAACCAGTAGACTCGCGATCCGTGCGATAGACGATAAACGAATTGTCAAAATATTCAGCCGAAAGAAATGAATGATTCAACCAAGTCTCAGTGAGTACAATAATAGAGAAGTCCGATGACGCAGAGTTGGCAAAAAAAATTTTTTGTTTTGATCGGAGACCACGTACATTTTGGTAATAGATCGACAATTGTTTTACTTCTGACTTGGTGATTTTTTTTCCGGTGTTTTCTTCGGAGATGTGTTTGGCGACGTCAAATCCATTAAATCCACTGTTGGTATCGTAGTTCGCTTGGTCCTCTTGTTTAAATTTTCCATCGATGGAAACATATCATCGAAGGTTTGTTTCGGTAGTTGAGTGAATTCACGCACTAGTACATTTTGTGGCCACATATTGGGGTCGCATACAATTTCAAAATCGTCGGTATTTAACTCGATTTTAAATGACACAAAATTCAACGAATTTATGTCACAGTCTTTTTTTACGAGCTTATGGATGGAAAAACGTGATTTATCGGTAATAGATGAGTTCGTTGTGATGTAATTTACGATTTCATCATTCGTTGTTTCCTTGCTGAATCGAGATACCCAGACTGCTTTCTCGAATGTTGGTTTTTCTTCACGTTTTTTCCGTTCTGTTTTTGGTTTAATCTCGATTATCGAAAGTCCATTTGTGCCAGTCTTTGTGCCAATTTTTGGTTTCGGTGCTTCGTATTTCGGTGGTTGCTTTTCATCATCATTTCGTTTACGTTTCGGTGTGTAATTTAGTTTCAAAGCATCAGAAAAAGACGATTTCACTGGTATTTCGTTTGAAACATTTATCGATTTTGGAGTCAAGCCGATCCTGCGTTGCACATTTAAGGGCCCTGTTTGCATAAATGATTTCTTACTATGCGAGACCAAGGCATCTGTATTTTTTTCAATCGTTTGAATCGTTTTCATATTGGTTTCGGTCGTTTGCTTAACGTACGTTAGCATTTCCTTGAATTCAGCCAGTTCTTTTGCGATCGGTTCGATTGTTTCGTTGTTTTTCTGACGTGTTTTTGAATTTGAGCGAGCAGCTGGCAATTTCATTACTTTCTTCCGTTCCGTAATTGACAGTGATTCATCGCAACAAACAAAGGCCAATTGAGATAAGTAAACATACATAACAGCACCGTTTACTTTTATTTTTACGGCATCACTTTCGTTCCTAAGATCTTTTCCAACATTATATTCGACATACAATTGATAGAATAGCGTTTCATGCCGTGGACAAGTACATCAACGATCGTTTAATGTACCATGGCATAAGTCGTGCGATGTTACGTTGGAAACGATCTCTATCATATATACACTGCGCGAACTAATTTTACCGACACTAACATTTTTTAAAATATCTTCACAAAATGAAAAGATTTCGAATTTTTTTTTCATTGCGATTTTATTACAAGCACGGGCCACATACCAAATGTTTTTTTACTACATTCGGGCGCATGAAACTCATTTTATTGCAAACGATAAATCATTACGACCCTTTTGCCGTTTCCGTTGGTATAGACAATGCGCCATTGGCGACATCGTCATCATTCTATAGTTCGTAAAACTGCCTCCTCTATTCAGTTTGCATGAACATTTTAGTTTTTCGTTACATTTTTTCTACGTTGATTCATTATTTTCTACTTTTATTCGCCAGAATATCGAACGCACTAGGGCATTGCCAAGCAACTGGTACGCAAGTGAACCGTACGGCATACGCTACATGAAAAATGAAATGATATACACTTTGTATGCTTTTTCACCGCCAGGGCTGACAATTATCAATTTCATGGTATGATTGCACGGTTATTGTTTACGATATTTGTTCTATTATAATAAATAAATAAATATTTTCGTGTGTTTACTCATATTTTTCTATGACTTTCTATTTCAAGGATAATTTTGAAAAGCGTGTTCTAGCAACCGTTTTCGAAAACAATATGATAGCCACATGTGAAAGTGAATTGGAAAAAATGGTCCCGAATTTGAAGATGATTTTTGATCGTTTTTTAAATGTTTTAATTAAACCGATGCTGGGAAACAATTCAGCATCGTCAACAGAACGTCCAATGTCAGCATCGTCATCAGCATCATCGGAAGTTAATGTTGATGAAAGGTATGTTCGTAATGGATGTAGATTTAAGAAAAAAAAAAGAAAAGATTCTTTGTACATTTGGTGTTTAAGAAAAAATATGAATAACAATTATCCATTGTAGGTAAATTAGATTTTGCGTATACTTTAATATTGAACTGAAAACAAACTTTTCGCCCGGTGGCGCATAATACACTGCTTATTCCGCATTTAAATTGAGACTTAATTAGGTGTTTTCGTTTACTTAAACAAAATTAGTTCGCACATAAACCAAATCAGCACAAATTGATTGACGGTATCATTAGAAACTAGCCTCCTCCTACCTTTTCTGCCAAGTTTTTCTCTGGCACGTCTGTGTTTTCAAGTAATGATTCACAGCTATCCAAAGCCACAATAACAACTTGAATCGATCTAGCGGTATAACATGCTAAGCATTGTCAGAAAACCAATTTTTGATTCCAATTATTACATATATTTGTTGTCTAGTGTAATCTTCAGCTACGTTACCAAATTGATTATGCAATTTGACCGATTTACATCACATTCCAGTGATAATCTACTAAGGAACACTAAATTTTTACGGAATTATTATGTTTTCAATTACATTGATGACAAATTCCGAGTCCATACACTTGTTTTTTATTTGCCCTATCTGATCTTTTCGATAGAAAAACCATAGCATTCACTGGTGAACCCATCAAACCCCTGTGATACACCCCTTCACACATACCATTAATGCCCCTGATCGACGTCGCATTAATAAAGATGAGCATTGCCTCTTACGCCATCTGTAACTGTAACTTACAGCACTGATTTCACACCGTACTCGTACACTGACATTAATTTGACAGCGAATACTACAACCTTTGTTTTGAAATGTCATATTTCCAACGAAAATTGTAAAGTTTACAACCATGGTTGGAATTCTATACATCACAGATTTGTTTGCACTAATACCAACTTGCTTGAGCGCGCAATTGAAATGTCACATTTACAACCAAATACGCAAATGCTTTGGTATTAGTGCAAACAAATCTGTGATGTATAGAATTCCAACCATGGTTGTAAACTTTACAATTTTCGTTGCAAATATGACATTTCAAAACAAATGTTGTAGTATTTGCTGTCAAATTAATGTCAGTGTACAGATGGCGTAAGAGGTAATGCTCATCTTAATTAATGCGACGTCGATCAGGGGCATTAATGGTATGTATGAAGGGGTGTATCACAGGGGTTTGATTATTTTAATTTTATTATTTAACTATTTTATTTATTCATCCATTTTTTCCAGCGATAATTAATTTCATCATATGGTGAAAACTTAACTTTCTGAAGTTCAAATTGAAAAAATATTATTAAAAAGAATTAACTTTGCCACTAGCTTTGTCATCAAACTTTCGAATTATAATTTTCATACAAAATCAACGAAGATAGAAAAATCTAATAAAAATTAGACAAAATATTAGTTAGTTTGTTTGATCTCGATGTACCAAATTGTATTCAGCCAGTTTTGGCGGTGAAATAAATAAAATAAAATAAATAAATAAAAATAAAGTTGAGAAAAAAAATATGAGAAAAAGAAAAGAAAAGAATTGGAAAAAATGTGAAAAAAAATGTCAATTTTTTATTTTCATTATGTAAATCTTTTAAAATAATTTAAATAAACCACCTTTGGCGAAGAAACTCTGTTTGGTGCAGTAATAATAATAATAATATTGTATCAAAATCCAGAGTCTTTTTTTAACCAATCTTATAATTATTTACGCTGAAGATATCGGACGGTTCTTGCAAAATCGACCTTAAATCTGTCATTGCAATAGGGAAAACATGAAAGTTCAAAATTTTAATTTGATTATATGACAAAAACGGTGGCACAATGGCAATTTTATTGTGTGATATCAGAAATCTTTTCAATTTTACCAGTTAATGAAATATTTATGGTTTCAGTTTCGTGAGATTGTTGTAGGTCAGGTTCAAATTAGCAGTGCTTATACTGAGGATCGATACGTATCCGAGATATTTTTCTCGTATCGGATATTTAACGCTGCGTTGCTTCTCCTTCTATTTACACCAAATGTATGGAACCCAGCAAGGCTCACACGTATATTTAAAATTACCACAGTTGCGTGCTGATTGAGTATTGTAACTTATTAACTTAATAATTAAATTATTCCCATTAAATTCTTTAATTTTTTAATTATTAATTTTTGAATTAAATGATTTTCTCCAGTCATCTCATTCGCCTCTCCTCTTAGCTGCGTGCTCTTTCGTATCTCCTACAAATAGGCGCTCTTTCCGACTATAGAGCAGAGCTGCTATTTGCGTATGTATACATAAAAAATGAATCAATTTCCAATTGATTTTTCTTAGCTATCCGGTAGGAAAAACGCAAAAATAAATTAATTTTTGACTATAGTAAAAAAAATTTCAAGACCTATCAACTAGAGGTGTCAGTTACCCAGGCTGATCCATGGATTCCCAGGATTTGGCCTGCATTCCAAGGCTTCCTATTTAGAATTTCATATAAAAATATACATAAAATTATCTACACCAATTTTTCATGAAATTCCAAACAGGAAGCCTTGGAATGCAGGCCAAATCCTGGGAATCCATGGATCAGCCTGGGTAACTGACACCTCTAGTTGATAGGTCTTGAAATTTTTTTTACTATAGTCAAAAATTAATTTATTTTTGCGTTTTTCCTACCGGATAACTAAGAAAAATCAATTAGAAATTGATTCATTTTTTATGTATACATACGCAAATAGCAGCTCTGCTCAATGTTCGGAAAGAGCGCCTATTTGTAGGAGATACGAAAGAGCACGCAGCTAAGAGGAGAGGCGAATGAGATGACTGATTTTCTCCAAATAATTAAAAAATATAAAAAGAATAATTTAATTATTAAGTTAATATGTTACAATACTCAATCAGCACGCAACTGTGGTGATTTTAAATGTACGTGTGCGCCTCGCTGTGTGCCATACATTTTGTGTAAATAGGAGGAGAAGCAACGCAGCGTTAAATATCCGATACGAGAAAAATATCTCGGATACGTATCGATCCTCAGTATAAGCACTGCAAATTAGAGCTGCTCGTGAACCGAACATGAACCGTTCATGTTCGAGAATGGTTCCACTTTTATGTTCATGTTCGTTCGGGTTCGGTTCGATTTGTTCGAAAGTGAAAAAAGGGTGTTCATGTTCGTTCGAGTTCAAGTTCAAGTTCAGTTTGTTCAAGATGTTCAAGTTCGGTTCATGTTAGCGATGAGAATGACCATACGATTAATTTGCAGTATTTTTCAAGAGTAACTAGAAGTGGGAATGTACTACTGTGCCCAAAAAATAGTAGGACGCCATTTTAAAATTTTCGCGCCAATAATCAGATTCCAAAATTTTTTTTTTTTTTTGAGTTGGCAGTACTGTCACTGACATTTCTGTAAAGTTTCACGTCATTATTTGCATTACTTCATTGGTTACTGTTGTGTTTTCTGAACAGCCATAAGTGCATTTTGCGATTTTTTACATTTTCTCCATTTTTTTCACAAAAGAAGTTATAATAAATTTTGTTTGCAATATCAAATTTCGACAAACAGATCTTTTGAGATCATATATTGAACCTTCCTCTATCGAACTGTAATAATATCCAGGTTTTTCAAACGACAGAAAATTTTCCTAGAAGTTGAAGAACATCTAAACCTCTGAAAATCGGCTTGAACGACCATCAACATCAAAAAAATGAGAAATTTTTTAGTGAAACATCGTCGATGAACTTTAAGAGTGATGTTTAGATCTCTTGGTTCTCCACATAAACTATGAATACCGTTTTAAAAGCTTTTTTTAAAGTTAAAAGTCCCAATTATAGATCTTATAAATATCCCGGTGTATAGATCTAACTACTTGCAATATGAACCAACTAATTATATGTTAACTACTTTCAACAAATTATATTGTATGAAAATGCCAAATTGTGATGATTTCATTATTGATTTTAATTTAAGTACTGAAACTGTAAAAAATAGACTGAATGAATTTTTCAAATGATATTGACTAAATTATTAAACAATCTTTATGTAAATAATCATTAAATGATCCGGATTGACTTTGTATAAAATGAATTGTATATATTTGTAAGAAATTATTAAATAAACCACCTCCGGCAAAGAAATGCTGTATGGTGCAGACTATTATTAATAATTCACGTTTGGTTCCAAAACCATAAAATTTCTTTTATTGGTTTTTTGAGATTTTTTCACCAAATATTTAACCAGTATCGTTCCGTAACCACCGTATTCGCCTGATTTAGCTCCATGTGACTTCTGGCTATTCTCTAAACTCAAGAAACCGCTTCAAGGACACCGTTTTGACACGATTGAGGAGATAAAGGCCGAATCGCAGAAGGAACTGAAGGCCATTCCGGAAATTGAATTTCAAAAGTGTTTCGAAGATTGGAAAATACGTAGGCATAAGTGCATTGTATCGGGGGGGGGGGGACTATTTTGAAGGGGACGAAATAGATTTGGAAGAATAAATAAAGAATTAAAAAATTTTAAAATGGCGTCCTACTATTTTTTGGGCACAGTAGTAGTACTGAAACGCTTAAAGCGTATAAAAGCCCTCATGAATGAAACAGAATATTTTGACGCTGATTGCCTGACATGCATTATATGTTGTGAACAGAAAAAAACAATTATTCTTCTCCCCTGTAGGCATATGCATACATGTGAACCATGCTGGTCACTCTGGAGTATGCAATGCTTGGGAAAATATGCAAGTATTTCTTTTGACGAAGATAATGAAGATTTTCTGAAAAGTACTTGTCCATATTGTAAATCATATGTAGATTCAAGCATTAAAGCTATCAGTTGATTTTTGAAGTAAGAATGCTATTAGTTGATTTTATGTAGAATAGATCTCGTATGAAATGTGAGAACAAAATATATTTTATTTTTTAAAAATTGCAAGACCCCGTCGTAATTAATGATAATTCAATTTAAAGAAAAAAATCATTGTGACAGTTCATTTGATACAGAAATTTTGAAAAAAAAAAAAATTATGAACATTATACAAAAAAAAATAAAATAAAAATCGAATGATCAAAAATTGTGTCTTAAAAATCCATCGGTGTGTTAGTCAGTGCGATTAGCTATTAATACATTGTTTTTTTCTTTTCCCAATTTTCTCTTAGGTCAAGCGTAAAAAATAACTAGAAATTATTTCTGTGGAACAATTTCTGCAGAATTTATTTCCAATTTGAAGTACTCCATTAAGACAATAATTTCTAGAAATAATTACCGCAATTATTTCTCGAAATTATTTCTCACCCCCATAGGAATAATTTCTTCAGAAATAAAACGACTGCGCAAGGGGAAAAGTACTAGAAAGAGCAATCCAATCTAGTACTAAATAAATCCCGATAAATCCCATCAAATCACATTCAATATTGTCTTACTAAAATAGAATACACACACATTACTCTTGACACATATGATTTGTCAAAATCCCAGTATAGTGAATTGCATTTAAATGCCATTTTTGTTTGATGTGTTCCATTTAATTTCAGAAAAAGATTGCAAAATTAACATGGAAACAAAATCGAATCATCAATTGATATCGTAAATTTTAATTCATTTATTTTTAATAAACCACCTTTGGCGAAGAAACGCAGTATAGTGCTGAATAATAATAATAATAATAATATTTTTCAAATTTGTTTCTGAAATTGAATGGAACACAACAAACACAAATCATATTTAAATACAAAAATATCTCACTATATTGGGAGTTTGACAAGTCATAATGTGTCAAGAGTAATGTATGTGTATTTTATTTTAGTAAGACAATATTGAATGTGATTTGATGGGATTTTTCGGGATTTTTTTTGTACTAGAATGGATTGCTCTTTCTAGTACTTTTCCCCTTGCGACTGCGCCTCCTGTTATTAGTGTTAATCTCGCTAATAAAAAGTAGATTTATTTTAAATTAATTTAATTTATTCAAATATTTGTTTTCTGTGTGAATGGATCTTTCACGTATATATCGCTTTTTTCTCAAATATTACATATACACAGTCGAAATGTTTATTACGTCATATCTATTGAGTAGATCGACAGGAGAGTACGTAAAAAAATTCAAAATAATTTTGAAAAAGGAGAGTATGGAAAACATCCATTCGGCTATACTAAAGAGGAGAGCATGTTCACTTAAATACTAAATATTTACAATGCAAAATCGTAAAACCGTACACTCTTTTAACCATTTTTAGTGTTACAATTACTTACTCCCCTTTTTTGCTATAAAGTCGGATGAACATACTCTCCTCTCGATCTACTCAATAGATATCACATCGCATCTGTTGTATTTGTACAATTATATAATGGAAATCTGAAAGACTGTTTAAATTGTTTTCTATCAAACGAAAATCTAATTTATATTTGGATATCATTTTATGAATGTGTATAATTTTTGATAAACTTCTATAATCATTTCCTTTGTGATAATCTTATCATTGAATAAAGTGAATTCACCTCGAGTTACTAGTAAATTTTCTATTATAAAGCACTTTTACACAGGATTTATCGACGATTTATGTCTATTATTATCGACGATTTATGTCTTATATTTATTAGAATTTTTCTCTTTAATCAAAGTATATCCGCAATGCACATGAGGTATTTTCGTATCGAAACACTTTCTATCGATCTACATGTTTATTCATGACATAAATATGCAGATCTTATCTATTCTCATCAAATGTGCTTGCTAAGTAATATTTTTGAGATCTAACGAAGTCGCATTTTCGATGGCCTTTTACGCCATCTCTACGAGTACGATGTGCATTTTAATGAATATAAAAAAAAAAATTTGAAAGTTAACACAGTGGACTTTCATGCCGTGAGCAAGTACATCACCGATCGATTAATGTACTAAAATATCACTTTTCTCTGGTAATTAAGCAATATCTTTATGACACTCTTGTGACTTCTATCCTCACTTTAATCAGCCATAATGTACCCTGATTAAAGTATTATACTGAGAGTTCACTTATATTGAACGATGATAACATTAAAAATAAAACAAACATCTTAGAAATCGTATACCCATTTAGCAGACATTTTTAAAAAGGCTTATTTAATATTCATTGGGAAAAAAAAACAGCTTAAATTTTTCTTTATTTAAATTTCAAATCATTTTATTATATATATTTCCTATTAGTTTATTTATTATATAGCACAAAACCAGTAATTAATATAATAAATATACTAATCGGTCTTAACCGTACATAATTTAGATCAATGCTTAGTAATATCACTAATTTCTTTTCAATTCAAAATGTGTGTTGAAAAAAGACTCATTCCATTTTGTTCATTTGCTGTACGTAATAACAGAAATTTCGACACCAAAAACATAAAAACATTTAATGCTTTTATTGTTTCAATAGAAAATTAAATATTATTTTTCTTTTCACAAATTAGAAAATGCGTAATTTTCATTTCATTTCCGTATTTTTTTTTTTTTTTTTTTTTTTTTTGCATTTTATATTTCTATTTTACAAAAATGCGAAATACTCATATCAATTCATTTCACATATTGAAATCTGAATCTTTGACGTGTCATAAACATTTCCATTGAAAATCGTGATTTAAATGTGTTAAATTAATTTGTACAACTATAAATTTGAATTCATGCAAAACGTACTTTTCAGTTTATAGCATACATAGCATCGGTATAAAGTCTAATTTTAGTTACATTTAACTGACTTTAGCACAAAATGATTACGTTGATCAGATTAGCAACGATTATGATTGAATATTGCTTGTATGCACGCCAGAAGATATTACTGCACACATTGACAAAAAAAAAAAAAAAAAAAAAAGAATTACAAGTTGTTCAAAATCCCATTTATTCATGCAATGTTATACTATTCACGAAGTATACAAATAGTAAAATGGATTAATTAATAATCTAGTAATCAATCTTTATATGCTTTTCAGCTTGTGTCAACTTAAAATCGAATGAAGCAGTCAACAGAATTTCGAATAAAAAAGAATAGTTGTTCAAACAAAAAAGAAGAGAAAAAAAAAAAATAAATCAAACAATCTACACAATCATGTTTGAAACAGATTTGGATTGAAATTACGGATATTAGTTCATCTTCTATGCTCATTATTTGCATATCATATATTTTAAAATAACAATACAGACTTTTATTTATTTTACCGATGATCATCATTTGGAATTCATTTCTTTTTTTTTCTTTTCATTTCTTTTCTTTTCTTTTTCCTGTATTGTTATCATAACAGATGAAGAGAGAAAAAAAAAAACAGAGTGTAAAATTAGAATCGTGTTTAAGTTTAGTCTACTTTGACAACACTATAGATTTTACGTATAAACCAGAAGCATGCCATGAATCCAATTGATCCAGTCATTAGGAAAAATAAGAATACCATAATTAATGTGTAACCAAAGTACAAAAATGTTGATGCGGTATCTTCGATTGACAATTTTGTCGCAAAATAATGGCAACAATAAATGAATAAATAGAATGCGGTACAGCCAGATGTTAAAAATGATCGCCACCACCAGTGATAATCTTCAGCACATAGATGGAAATAGCATAATAGAATTGTTGTTTCCGAGCATGTTATAACAAGAATCCAAAACACCAAAAACAAAAATCCAAACATGTAATACATTTGGCTTGACCATAGTGAATTCAAAATGAAAAACAATTGAATGAAAATACATCCAAATGGTAAAACACCGCCCATTATAATGCCCGGAATCGGTTGCGTATAGATTGATTGGTCTGGAATTTGACGTGGAATTTGATTTGTTCGTACAGGATGTTCCAATGGCTGGAAATGAGAGAAGAAAAAAAGAAAAAAACATGAAGAAATTGAATTTCATTTAAATAATCAATAATCTTACCCTTTTTCGGAAACCGAAATATGCACCGACAAATGTTAATGGAACTGATACACAGAACCATAATGCTAGCAAAGCAACAAGAGTACTAAATGGCACTGCACCTGAGCTACCTTTACTCCATAATACTAAATTCATGACAAAGAATAGTCCAAACACGATGCTATAGAAGAAAAACATAAAATTATTACACTGAGTAATGTCAAGATGCGAAACAATAATGTGTATTTCATACCCAGGGCAAAGTGTGGATGTTAACAAAACATTGCTTTTCCATTTAATTCCGCCAAAACTTTTGTAAATTCTTGCCGATATATAACCAGCTGGTGTGCCAAGCAAAACGTAGAGTATCATCGCACATGTCATAAGAGCTCCACGATTTGCGGGTGATAAAAATCCTAAGCATGCAAATGCAAGCGTAACCAATGTCATGCAAAACACTTGAGCACCAGATCCAAGAAAAACTGCCAACAACATTCCTTTACGCGGTGGACGAAATACATCACCATGCACTAATTTCCATCCAAATTCTTCTTGTGCATCTTCACCACAATCCATTTGATTATAACGTGCAATATCCTTATGCAATGTACGTAACATAATCATCGCAACCATACCGGATAAAAATAAAACAATAACCAATGAATTTAGAATGCTAAACCATTGAATGCTTGTATGTGGCATTGATTCAAGAATGTAATCCCAACGTGATGACCATTTAACACTATTATCTTGAACAAATCGCACTGAATATGTGTAAGTAATATTAAGATTTTGATTTTCAAGCTTTGATGGTATTGCTAATGGTTCAGCTGTTGGACTACAATCTGGTTTGTCTGGATTCCGTTGATTTATTGATGCTGGTTCTACTTTAACTGAAATAATTCGACCACCATTTGCACCAAATCCAACACCCCATTCTTCTGATAAACCACTGTGATAAGTTATCGTAAGGCTTACATGGTTGAATGGATAATAATATCCCGGTTTGTTATATTTGTTGCTTACTGGACATGCATCATACTGAAAAAAAAAAAATAAAATAAAATATTGTTTGATTAATCATTGTTTTGCATTTTGATGAAATATTACAAGAATTTGGAAAAATTCTTACGCTTTCTGAGTGCAAACGGAAGTAGCATCCCATCGGAAAACCAATGCTACAATATTTCTTCTTATTTTCCAATGGATAACACCATGTCACTGGCATATTATCAACAATCCAATGATGTTGATAATTCAAACTCATTCCTTTCTTCAATGTATCAAGCCGTTTATCACTTTCTGCATTACCTTTGATATATGTTCGAGTGCATACCTAAAATCAAAACAAAAATACATTTTATAAATATTTATTTAAACATCTTGCAAATATTATTTGCATGTTACCGTTGCGCATTCGATATCTTTCATAAATTCAATCTTGTAAGGACCAGGTCGAATACGTTCGCCAAACACCACTTGACCTAAGGGGGGAAAGAACAAATGGAATTTTCATCAAATATTTTCAATTTCCTAAGCTATTATTTTAATAAAAAAAAAAAACATTGCCACATGAACATTCGATTAGTAATGCCGATTTGGCATATACAAAACTTACCCAAATTTTCAACAGGTGAATTGTCTTCGTCAATTGGACAGAAATCAAAATGATGATATTCGTATGGAATAACCGATTCTTCTGTATTTAATCGATTTACATACAGTGTAACATCAGACTGTTTGAAAAAAAAAAAATTGAAAAATCATTATTAAATCAAAATTAAAATTGTTCAATGAAGATGCGTAGAAATAAGTAAACAACTAATGTATGTTATACACACTAAAGTCATTGTTTGAAAAGTTGTTATATCTGTTTTAAGAAATGTGCTTTAAATATTATATATCTCCATATATTTATATATAGTATGAAGTTATTACAAGTATTCCTCTGATTAAAAAAACATGTATACGTAGCGAAAAAAATACTAACACATATGAAATTCTATTTAAAATGATTTTTTTTTATCATAATTGCGATAACAAGAATAAAAAAGATTTTATGAGTGGTTAAATCCATAGATAAACACTGATTATATTTGGTAGGACATTTAAATAATGGTTTCCTCAAATCTATAGACAATTTAATTGGAATTTGATTTTTTTTTTTTTTTTCTTGGTGCAATTTTAATTGTTTGTAAATATGATTTACCTTGCATGTTAGTGATGTTTCAGATTCACGACAATAGTTAACAGGAGCTAAACCGGGTAAATAGAATCCATAACATGTACCCAAATATAATAAAAACCATGAAATGTATACACCATTTAAGCACTTGTGCGAAATCATATTGTTGCTTTTATAATAATCCTTTCGAAATTAAATACACTGAAATTATTTATTTTTTTTTTTTTTTTTTTTTGTTGACTTGTAAGATATATTACGTGTTCATGTCATAAGTTCCTGTAATTTATTTCATAGCAAACTATTCTAAATTATTTATTGTAATGAGAAAATAATTTCTCTTTGTTATTGTGCTTTTAGTTTTCTTTTATTCCTTTTTTCAATTTTTGCGTTTCAGACGAAATAAATTTTTATCACAATGAAAATTCAATTGATTTTCTATATGACACACCGACTGATTGTGTCTTCGAACAATGTAAATGTGGTTAAATGTAGTACAAAAAAAAATGTATAAAGAAAATCAGAATAAGAAGAAGCGATATTTTTATGGTATGACAGCTAGCGTGCAGGGTTCAATCAAACGTCAAAATTGGAGCAACAAATATTTGTGCTTGGAATTGAATTTTTTGTGCGTTTAAAACGAATAATTTCAATTCTGGTATATCGTTCATGTCTGAATAATATGCACTGAAAATGTTAGCAATCGTTACTTTAAAATATAGCAATTTTTATAATCAAGCCGTAGCAAAACTTAATAAAATAATTTTTGTTGCTTTTGCAAAACAATGTAATTGTTATTTTAATTGTTAGAATTTGTATTATTTTTTTCTCATGAATTTTTTCAGAACTCGAAACAATGATATTATTAAAGCATCCTATTGTATGTATGTAGATTGACATATTTTTTTTGAACCAGTTTGCAATATACAAACAAAACCTAAAATATATTTTTCAATAGCGCATTCAGAAGATCAATGCAGATTAATAGAATTACTTAAGAAAAGGGTTATTCTACTGAAGTATTCTAAAACCTTGACGATGTTTTGCCATTTTTTTTTTGTTTTTATGCTCTCTATCTATCCTTCTGAAAATATTTTTAAAATAAATGCATTCATTTGTATTCTGAAGTGGGAAATAAATATAAACATAGTTATAAGAAAGATGATAAATTTGCATGGTGAAAACATGCAAAAGTCGAAGTATTCTCTCTGATGATGACAAATTTTGGTACATTGAAACTAAGCATCATAAATGATAGCAATAAAACTGTATAGTCTTATACTCGTATTATAATGGCTTACAAATCTACCTGCTATGATACATCGACTAGACAAAACAATCGCCATAATATACAAAGCATTGATATTTCCAAAGAGATACATTGGAAACTGTACAAAATATAATTTCTATTGAATGCACACATTTTTTTACAGCTTAAAATGTTTCACTACGAAGAAACTAACTTTATATAATCATAGTTTTGAAATTTAATATTTTGTGGTCTACTTTAATATTGATTTGCGCTACTACTTTTGCTATCCTATTTATTATTGGCGCATATGGAACAAAATCATCGATTAGATATCCATTGAAAAGATTGTTGCTTCAAGGAACCGCATTTCAGCATATGTTGTTGATGGCATCAACTTGATGCGTTATACTGGCTTCAACGATACCGACGCTCTTTTCAATTACGTTTTCAATTCAATGGACGATTTTCATTTCTAATCGAATTTCATCTCATTCAGTCATTTACATTTACATTTAATCAAATTCATTAAGTTTTTCTTCTCTTTATTCAAGCATCAAACTTTGTCCCCTTTTTTATTTAGTTTTTTTGTTTAAAATTTATCTAACGGTCAACATGGTTTTAGTTTTTGAAATTTGATGTATACATATACTTTATAAAGACATCTCGCACGCAATTTAGCTAACTCACTTGTGTGAAAATGCTATTTTTTTTTTTATACTTACAATAGGGATTTTTCCTTTTCACGAATGGCTAATTCAGATATAATTTCTAGAATGTATTCAAACCTGTACCATTAAATTAAGGCATATAAAACAATAAACAATATTCGAAATTATAACAACAATTTATTTATTTTCAGTGTATAATGTAATTTATTATTAAACAATTATGAAGTTTATAAAAAGTTTACACATTTTTTCCCTGTCTATGCTTAATAAATAAAATTAAATAAATTTGTTATTTCATTTGAATCATGAGAATTTTATCAAATTCAGAAATCCTTGATGATGTATGCCTTAAAAACGAAGTTCATATTGGGAGGCACAGTATTCTCTGTGTTTCATTATTTCATTTTTTAATGAAAGTTTACCTTCGAGAATCCGATTCTGTTCATCTTCGGAAATCCGATAAAGTTCACACAGATAACCATTGCGAAATCTTTTACCTAAACTATTACATGGGCATTCTTGCCAATAAGTTCCCAGATGAAGTCGCAATTGTGTATATTCTGCAAATGATCTAAAAACAACATGGATATGATTTAATGTTTTGAAATGCTTCATAAAATTGATCATTTCTTCAACATTGATTTTGCGGGAAAATGAGAATTTTTCCAAACATTTTTGTGTGTTTGCAATTCTCTCTATAAATATTTCGGGCCAACCGAAATGTGTAATGCGCAAATTTTTAAGTGTGGAATTTTCATTTAAAAAATTATAAAGTTCATCGAAATATACACCATGAAATTTAAATTCTTCCAAACAACCAAATGTATACGTTAAATCCAATGTCAAATTTTCAATTTGTTTAATATGAAGTACTTTAATATTTTCAAAATGAAATTTGGCACCATAACGACCTATAAGACAATTGAATTCTAAACGTTCAAGCAATGGTAAATGCGAATTGATAAATTCATAAAGTTTATTGGTTTGAAATTCTGGAATTGCCAAACTCTTAATTTGTGGATTTAAACGTAAAATACTTATAAGTATCGGTACAATATCATCATATATAGTTGAATTACGCCATAACATACCACCACCCAAATTACGTTTCATTATTCCTAAATGTTTTAAATTTCGAAATTTATACTCAATTGCTATTAAATCCGCTGGTGTTCTATATTTGAATGTTAATCGTTGTAATTTTGGAAATAATTTTAGTATTAATTCCTGCTTCGAATGAGGCACGTCGATTAAAAGACATACGACATTTTCAAATGGATTTTCAATATGATCCAACGAATTTTCTGGTAAATCTTTAAGAAACAATGTTTTTAAATTTATACAATATTCATTGATGTACGAAATAATGTGTTTAAAATGTTTACGAAATACTTTCATTTTATAAACTATATTCTCATTATGATAATAAATATAAAATTTTGATATGTGCTCTCCAAAACAACGTATAACTTGATATAGATTTTTTATACTCGTAGCATTGGTACAAAGAGCTTCTTCCCATCGCAATAAACATGGATGAATTTCTTTTTTTGTTCTAAATCTTTTCCCATACACAATATTAGCTTCATATCTAAATTGTTTGCTACTATCCGTTATATTTACTAAATCCAAATCCGATAAATATTTGAAAATATTCACAAGACACTCGCTATTTAGATCTGTAAGCTTCGTTGATGCTGATGAATCCATGTCTTTTGTTTGCTATGTTAAATCGATTGATCTCAACGTTTCTTCCTTTTTCGTTTAAAAATTTGTTATGTAAAACCAACAAAAAGATTTAAAAAAAAAAACGAAATTTTGATAATTGTTGTAATAAAGAGAATTTATTCCTCTTATTTGTTTTTGGTAACTAGTAAATTCTCCGTAGCACGAATGATTTTTCAAGATGAAATTAAAATCACATATAATGTTATGAGTAAACTGTTTTTAGTAAAACTTTAAATGACATAAAAATATTGATATATTTTTTCTCTAAGATGTTGTTTTATGTATCCAAAGATAGGAAATTAACTGCAGATATTGTAATGTTTCAACGGGTCAAGAACGACTGAAATTTTCTTCAAAATGTTAAAATATAAATAATAAGATTGTTTTGACCAAGTTTATACTAATAGTATAATACTATTGAATTTTCTTGTGAATTTTACGTATGTGTATGTATATTTTGTCCACACAGACTAATGAAGAACAATAAAAGAAAATTCCCCATTTTGTTATGACCAAACTGCAAAAAATATACATATGAATGCAGTGGAGAGAAAACAATACCAAGCTTTGAAGTGAATACCTATTATGTTTGTAATTTGGAACAACCAAACAATATTCCTATACATAGACATTGGATTGAATCGACATAAAATTGTAAGATGCCCTCTAGCACGTAAGCGTTTGAAGCTGTCACCTCACACATTAAATGTGAACACAGTCACCAACACAAACAAATATTTCGGAAGTATCCATTCAACATGCGTACGATGACAACTAGAGTAGAGGGCATACCGATATTTTTCACTCTAAGAATATTCATCGTTGTTTGGAAGAACAAAAGCCGTTTTCTCAGAGAACATTTTCTTCTACACACACAATCGGGCAAAAAAGCAACATTTGTTATTTAGCAACGGAGAATTTTCTTTTTTTTTTTTGCAGAAATTGTTCAATATCTTCGAAGTCGCATTTGCAAAGAAATTCATTGCCTTTTACGCCATCCATACAAGAACGGTGTGAATTTGAATAAATATCAAACAAAATTGTGAAAGAGTACTTCTATGCCATGGGCAAGTACTACGGCATAAATCATGGGGCGTTACATTGCAAGCTATCTTTATTATATATACACTGAATTGCACATACACCAATACGGAATACAAACGACAAATCGTATCTTTTTGCCGTTTCCGTTGATATAGCTAGTATACATTGATTAATCGTATAGATGGCGTCAATGTTTCGGTTGATTCGGTGCATCAGTAATAATTCGAAAAGAAGTCACTGTATTTGGAAAATATTTATAAAATAAATATATTTATTTATTTGTGAACGGGAAAAAGATTGTAACTGAAATTCAATATTGCAAATTGCCATGCTGAAAAGTAGCAAAAGTCAAGTGTTCAAAATATGAAAATGACAGCTTTTGGTATAAAATCAAATAAAATAAAAACAAACGATATAAAATGTTAGCCATAAAACTAGAACCCATGTTCATAACATTTTAATTTCGATAACATTTCGGTAGTTACATGGACCCAAAGAGTAAGACACGAATGCAAATCATCGATTTTAGAGAAGTTACATTGAACATATTCAATTGATTTTATTTTTGTTTAAATGAACATATTATTTGCAAACTTAAAATGAATTACTAAAAAGAAACAAACATTATACAGAATATTTTCTAAATTAAACGTCTTGTGGATCATGTTATTTTCTAAACATTTTGTTTGTTATTGCAACTGGTTCTATGTTGTTTTGAAAATCACGCATTAGACATCCATTGTAAAGATTGTGGCTTTAAGGAAACGTCTTTTTATTGGCCTATCTTTGCGTATGTATATTCGTTTTGGTCGCGTCGTCGTCGACGACGACGGTGATAATGGCGACAATGGCGACAATGTCGCCGGCGATGATAATGAATATAATTTCTTTTCCGGTGTTGCATGTTGTTTTATGTTCATAATTCCAAAAAATTGTCTGGATCTATTTTGTAAGCTGCGTTCGTTTTGTTTCGTTTTTGCTGACAATGGAGTTTCCGGTGATATAAATGCTTCAGAAAAATCACTAGTTGCTGGTGAATTAGCAAATGATGGTATAGATTTTTGTGGTGTATTGTCATCTGAATCACTGCTAAATCCCGAACTCAAATGACTTGCACCATCAGAATTATCATCAATTAAAGCAACCGAATTGAAAGACTTTTTTAAACTTGGACGAATAATTGCGTAACCATCTGAATCGGTGCTTACGAATGATGAATCAATATTTTTTGGTGAACAAGATGGAATCACATCATAATTTTCGATGCATTGATCACGGTGAATTTGTGACTCAATTTTATTGTCACAATTTTTAGGTAGATTCCCATTGGCTGATGCATTAGATGACACAGACGACGACATGGATGAATTACTGGACAATAAATTGTTCAATGAAATTGTTAAATGTTGACGCATCTCCGAACAATTTGTCTTAGAATCGGAATCAACAAATGCTTGAACGCTGTTGATATTGTTGAATTCATTTATAATATCTGTTATTTGCGATTCAAATATGCTCATTTCGGCCTTATTCAAATCATACCATTCAACATTATTATCGATGACACCATTATTCGATAATGAAAATCGTTCAATATTCAATGGCTCCTGAAAATGTTGAAATGATGGTGTTGTGTCATCGCGCTTCTTTTTATTTGATTTAAAAATATTCCATGATCGTCTCTTTGATTTCTTATTTGTAGCATTATTATCTTCTTTGTTATATCCTTCGGATTTTGGTCGATTTTCATCAATTTTCACTTGATTTTCAGTTGATTTACGATGAAATAAACCAGATAATACTGAGAATGCACGAGAGAATCGTTGGTGTTTTTGTCGCCGCCCCGGTTTTTCTCTGTAAATAACACAATCTTCTGATGCATCCGAAAATTGCATCGATTCTCCTGAAGGCGATGTATTCACATGGCTTGTCACACAACTATTCACATTATATATATTTAATTTGACATCTTCGCATGAGTCTCTGTTTTCTGCAATGGAAATATCTATGCGTTAATTTGCGAATTTATCATCAATAATTTTTTTTTTTTTTTCGATTTTTTTAAATAAAAATCACTTACCATCAAAGTCATTATTCATGTTATTTAGGAGTGTTCGGAAATATGTGCTGAAATTTCGATGCATAGTTTTATCATCAAAAGCAATATAAATTCGACACTTCTTTTCCTTGTTACTCCAGAATATTCCGTATGCATTTGATTTTGAATGTGATCGTACTGGTCCACAACGTAGATCCTCATAATCAATATTGACGGTGAAATGTGGCAATAAAGCGTCATAAAATCTTGGATAAACATTGATTTGAATCTTGTGATATGATTGTGGTGTTAGTTTAACATTTAAACGACAATCAATCCAATCATTGGACACATTCTCGCCTTTTTTTTTCCAATATAACATCATATTTGATGATAGCAGGTATAAATGAATTGAAAAAATCCATCTTCATCAAATCTATGCTGTGAAGAAAAAAAAAATTGGAGTTAAATAAAGCTTAATTTGCGATCCAAAAAAAAAAAAGAATTCAGATTGAAAATGTATGAATAATTTTTACAAACCTGGGTATGCTAATAAAATTATCTTCAATGTATGGTTTAATTGATGCCTGATACAGGTTTTTCTTTAAATACCAATATTTGCAGCAAAATAAAATTCTCCCTTTTTTTTTTTTAATGTGTACTCGTTGAAAGCCAAAATACGAATGTATATGAGATACTAACACATAGATTAGTTGCCTTTTGCAAGAACATATGATAGAACTTATAGAAGAATTATGAATATTCAAAACTGCAGTCATCACAATAGCAATTAGGTAAAAATATGTGCCAAAATGGCTATGCTCATAAAAATATACATGCACAGGCAGAACAACATAGACATAGACCCAAACCCAAACCCAGATTAATGAAAAAACAAAACGTTTTAAAAAAGACAATAGAAAAACGTTTATTTATATTGTCTCTTTCTAGCTACCTGGATGATGGCATTAAAACTACTTATAATGCATCTTGTAGGCCGTCATTTATTAAACCATAAAAAATCGTTCGTCGTCTTGTCTTCTAGAATTATAACGCCTTTATTATTTTAAAGTGCAAATTCATGGGTCAGCTTTGTATTTTTAAGTTATTGCAAACATTTAAGAACTCAACAGGTAGCAATATTTCATGTGAATTTTTGTTTTGTTCGAAACATTTGAATATGGAAAATTTTTAATATTTTTGCATACAAAATAAACAAATGAGAATGATGCGTGCTACATATATTTTTTTCGGAACGATTTAGGCACACTTTCTTTTTTCATCACTTTCTTATTTTCTACACATTTTCATTTATTTGTCCTTCTTCATTCTTCTTTGGGCATCTTTTTTGCCAATTCGCTTTGTATGTAATGTGAATGTGAAGGAGATAGTTTGAAAGTATTGACTAGGGAATTTTTTTATTCAAATAAAAAAAATTTTTTATTGGTTATACTGGTAAATCATGGTAAATATTCGATATGGAAAATTTCCCGCAAAAATAAAAAGCTCAATATTTATTCTAGTGAAATGACATGTGAAAATCTCTTTTTAATGGTATTAACAAGTCAATTTATTGCTGTAAATTTATTACTTTTGTTTTCGAAAATCTGTAATAAAATAGATACCCGCGTGGAAAAATGTGTCTTACTTTGACTTAAAAGTCAATCAGTTATTATAATAACTGAATAAAATTATTTTATTTATTATAATAACTGAATAAAACTGAAATAATTATAGTTGACTTTTTTTCATGGAAATTTTCAAATCTTCTCAACTGTCTAATTTGGGACGTTTTCGTCTGTCTACAAAATTGATTCTAGTTCGTCTGATCGTCTGATCGTCTGATCGTCTGATCGTCTGATCGTCTGATTTTGTATGAAACAGCCACAGTCAGCCAAAAAAGTCCCAAATTAGTCAGTCAAAATTTTTCGACACTGAATGTTAATGGGAAATGCAAGATAAGATTTTTTTCATTTTCTTAATCTAAACGAATGAACAATAAGGCAACACAAATTGATTTGAATGGATTCGCTTACTGATGATAAAGCACGTAACTAAGTAACATAACGGAATTTTAACTTTAACATAAGTAGATTTTCCTCAAAAATCTTAATAAAAATAATAAATCAATGTTTATTTTAGTTATTGGATACAAATGGTCTCTTTTTTTAAGTTTTATTTTTATAGATTTGATGTGGTATCACAAAATGTATATGTGATTGCTCTTTTTATTGCTGGAAATTTTTACATAGTGTTTTTTCGATCTATTAGAAGATGTATGTAAGTATCTTGTCAGTTAAGACAAGGGAATTTCGAATATTAAACAAATTTTCATTCTCTAAATATATGCTTTGAAATTCAGTTATACATTTGTTATGTATTTTTTTTTTTATACATTTTACATATTGAAAGAGTAAGAAAGTAAAGTTAAATATTTTAATAGATTGATTTTCAGAACAAAAAAGAAGCATTAAATTGATTTTCACTCCGTTTAAAAAAAAAAAAAAAATAATAATTAATAAATACACTTCAATTTTTATATCTTTTGATCTTTATTTGTGTGTTACCTGCTGATATAAGCAGAACGACCTGACACACGTATTTTGCAGCAACATTTGTAACCAACATGTTGATTAACTCGATGATCAATGTATATACATTATTATTCTGTGATATCATATAAATATAAATTCAAATGAAAATTTTGCCTACCTTTTTAATCCAAAACAATTTACATTTTATTTTGTTATTTGATAGATCCGAGACAGAATCGAAATATCTTTACTAATACTTTTTTCTATTCAAGAAAACTAAAAAATATTGAAAGAAATTTGCTTTGTTTTCAAAATATTTCGATTATAATATTCTGGAAGCTAATAATGTTGCAAGGTTACACTTTATTCGCCAAAAATCCCAGCAGTTTTAAATCATTTGCCATTCGATTGAAGAGCAAAAAACATCTTTTTCTCCCCGCAATTTCCAATTTTTTTTGGAGGGGGGGGGGGGAGGAGTATGTTCAAGAACCCTGTGTCAGAACTAAGGGAGCTATATACTTCATTTAGATTATGTATTTAGAGCTTCGGACAAAGTATGACTACGCCATCTATTATTTCCTTGATATAGTTTAGAATAAGCCTGCCAGATTTTTTTTGTGCAAATCCGCCGGACATTTTCCGGGCATTTTGAATCGAAATCCAACCACTTGATCCTAGCATTTTTGAGTTCAAAACCCAAGCAAAATCCTCGCAATTTTTTATAATGTACTTGATACAATTATATTCTGGTTGGTGGAGGCGATGGTGATTATAATGAAAACACAATTGTCGATGAAAAATAACTTTGAAGTTATTCATTTATTTTTACTTTGTATTGGCAACAAAGGGTTCGAATTACATTGCTAAACGCATCGGCAGCGTTACGTTGAGGTCTTAACACAACAATATCCGGACAAATCTCGCAAAATACGGGCATTTGGACCGGCACAGTTTTTGGTCGGCAAAAGTGCTAAAAATTCCACCTGGCCCGGCTTAATCTGGCAGGCTTAGTTTAGAAAATATTTCGGATATTATTAAAAATAAAGACAATATTTTTATGCGTTGTCACATAAGTTTATATTTGTAATTTTTTTTTTTTTGCTTGCATTACACATATAACAATAATATTCATGATAATCACATTCATTAGATCAAAATTATATTATTTCACCTGTTGTTTTCTAAAGAATTTTTTCTTCTTGGCTGCGGTTTTTTTCAATCATTCATTTATCAAAAAAGTATACTGGTAGATACTGGTGGTTTTTTTTTTTTTTTTTTAAAAATTCATTCATATGTTTTGTTTTCTTTTTTTTTCATTTTAAATATAACTAAAAATTAATTTTGATTAATATTTTTAGGAATAAAAAATTATTTCACGAAATATTTCAAAAAATTGATAGACATACTTAGAATTTAAAAAAGAATGAAATGTTCACCGGAAACATTTAGAATTAAAAAAAAAAACAATACATGAAGATATGGCAATCATAATGATGGTGCACAAATACGTTCAATATAAATATGATGGCAATTGACGGTTTTAAATCTAAAAAACAGATGCATAATTTTTAATTTGACATGATTTAAACATTGAAATAAATTCGAAACTGAAATATGAACAGTTGCGAGGAAAAATGTTATGTAGAAAAGTTCCGTGGAAAAATGTTATTATTGAATATATTTTTTGTATGTTGAACACACTGAATAATAACATTTTTCCTCGCAACTGTGATATTATTTTGAAATTATTTAGTAAAACATGAAATGAATTACAAGGTTTCTATTTATAGGGTTTTGCTTTAATTACTTTAATGTATTACTTCTTTTTCATTAAAAATTAATTTGAGAATACGTAATTTGGTATTCTTTACAAACTTTTGTCCAAGGAAACTTGGAGTTTATAAAGAAGTGCAGCAGAAACTTGTGTAAAAGAAAAATCGAAATGTTGAAAATATTCTGTAATTATTTCGAATGTATAAAATATGAATATTCTGCATTCACACTTGAATAAAATAAAAAAAGTGCAAATTAGAATATGAATGTGATGCGAAATGTTGTCTTGATATTGCCGAACCTGCTTGGAAATCATTTCATGATACTTTTTTTTTTTTTTTTTTTTTTTTGATATTAATATCGACATATTCTAGCAAAAATTCATAAAATTGCGCGTAGCATTCATTTGCAATATTTTGGTATTGCTCTTTCTTATATGTGAAATGAAAATATCAAAAGATTTTACTCGAAAGACAATATTTCTTTAAATATGCATTATATATAATTTAGCTTACTATTTCTGTGGAAAAATGCATCTTGATTTGAAAATTGATATTCCAATGAATTTTCACAAATAATTAATTTGATTTATTCTATTGTATTGCTCAGAGAGCTTCTATAGATATTTTTTATACCATTTTTTGTATTTTTTACCCTCTTTTGTTTTTTGATATACAACATATAAGTTTTAAATTGTTCATTTTCATTCTGCGATGCATTTTTTTTACAATAAATGATCAATGCATTTTACATATTTAAGAATTTGGATGAAGAACAAAAGGGAAGAACATAATGTTGAACAATTTCGTTTAGTCAAGTGTATATAAACATTTAAAAATTTCAAATTCAAATTCATTGCTTTATAGCATTTGTTAATAACATCGTAATTATTACACCACTAAATAACAGGTCTTGAACTGTGAAAATGATGCAAAATTCAATGTCTGATACTAATAATAATTTAGTATTCGCTTATTCTTTTTTTTTTTTTTTTGACTCATTTTGTTTTAGAACATGTTATTGCCATTTAATAATCATTAATGAACAAGTAAAGAAATCTACAAATTGAGAAAATCCAATGGAATTATTTTTATGAATAAAAATGTCAATTTAGCAACGAAATTTTTGCAGCAATTTTCGGTCATTTTATCTTTTTTAAGATCAGATAAGATAATATTTGATTTTCGATTAGTTACTTATCTTATTAGTTTGTCTTATTTTGATGTTTTGAGATAATTTCCCGATTTTTCATATGAGTAAAAAAATTATTCAAATTTCTGAAAACTATCTTAAGATTTTGGAAAAATTTCAGTTTTAATATTTCAATTGATTGAAAAATACTGGATCTCTTTTAAGCAAATTGTATTTTATGAATTGCCTCGAATTTTTTAGATGAAATTTTTTACTGATGTAACTATTACATTTGGATTTACTTGAATTGGTAAAATTTTTTATATTGAGAAAATACGCGTACTCTTCATGCAAAAATGGCGTTAATCAAATTTTAGTTACTTATTTAATTCAATAGAAGATACATTTCGATTAAACTCACATTGGGATGGAAATTTAAACGTAAATTCATATCTTCTTAATGAAAGTTTTTTTATATTTTTTTTTTTAATAACACATCCAATGTTAACTTGAATATTTGGTCGTTGCCCTTCTATTTGGAAGCATTCGGGTGCATTTGTATAATCAACTGATAACTATTGATTCTAGAACAGGAAGAAAATTGACCATTTCTTTTGTTTATGATAATGAATTGTCACATGAAATATTGAACTTAACAAAGTATGGCATAGAAAATGAGAATAGACGACAACAAGAATCGAATAAATAAAATTGCACGCCAACACAATTCAAATAGTATACAGAAACATCACTGATACTATAATATAGAAGATTTGTTTAGAGGATTCGATGATAAAAATTTTGATTTCTTTTTTTTCAGTGTTCTCTGTTCAAAGACATGGAATACCGCGATTTTTTTTTTTTTTTTTCTTTTTTTTTTCAAAATGGGGTTTTGAGACAAACACAAATACATATAGAATTGGTAAAATTTAGTTTGAGTAAAAATGGTATTTCCTAGAATGAACATAATAAAGGTCAACGATTATATCAAATGAAATATATAGAAGGAATCGTTGACACGATTACATAAAGATAGTACTAGGAAATATCATCTTAACAACCAACAGATTTCAATACTTTTGATTGATCAAAATTGACATAAAATTAGACAAGTAGAGTGACTCACGTGTAAGCCGGTGCAGACATACATGGAAGCCACTGTAGAAGTCTACATAAAATACCACAATACAATTTTTCATCCCCTCTTAACAATGTTGACACTTTGTTCAATTACATTTTGTGTTCAATTTAACGATCTTTTATCTTATTTTTAATTGATTGGAACAAATAATGATTATTATTAGATTTTTTTTTTTTTTTTTTTTTGAAAATCAAAGAAAATAGTTCACATTAGGAATGCAATTCAAATTAAAAGTGCGGAATTTTTCTGAAATCACAATATATTTCCATACGCGAGTAAGTACATGTTGAAAAAAAAAAATAATTATAAAGATTTAGCAAATAATTTCAAGGAATTTAATTGAACAGTGTGTAATATGAATAAAATTTGCGAAATGTGCACGCGTCAATTAACAATTTTTTAATTTTCATTTTCATCATCCTAATCTATACTCTAATGATAAATTTAAACAATTCCAAAGATACAATTTGATGCACTATAGTGTCAACCGAATTTTCGCATTGGTAAAATGTGTAACAATTTGAGGCAAAATGGGTTTATTAATTGTTCAAACGTTTCTTAATTTAATGTTGATTTTGATTTCTTAACACAAGATTGTTGCTAAATGTCAATTTCATAAAATTTATCGCAAACATGGCCTCATTCAATCCCATTTTAGACAATAGAGTTTCTATTTCGACCAATACGGTGGACAATTCTACAACAATCTTGGTTTTTTTTTTTTTCACAAAAAATTTTGTTTTGTTTTTGTTTTCACGCACATTGAAAATATAACATTGGAATAAAGAAGATTGGCAAAAAAATTCATGTCAATTTACTTTGAATACATAATTTGTTTTGTTTTTTTTTTTTTTTGTTTGTGTGTCAAATGACCGTCGCAAAGAAAATGAAAGAGCAATAATATATATTATGCATTGAGAGAGGTTCAAAATGTTTGCCATAATAAACATGACGTTTTTAATTACGAATTTACATGGCTGGATTATGATCAACTTCCTGATGTACGAAACGCATTGTTTCTTCAAAAATCAATCTTTTTAATTCGTCACGTGGTAAATCATCAAGTTCCATATCTAGTCTGAATGGACTATCAGCTACAGGCTGTGTGATGAAAAAAATGGAGAATTTTTTTTTTTTTTTTCAGAAATTAGTAAGAATTCATTTGGACATTATTAAAAATGTAAAAATATTGTGATATGATTCTTACTTCATCGCCTGGATCATAATATTGCTCTAAATATGGATGAGCTAAAGCACTTTCAACCGTAATGCGACTGTGCGGATTAAATGTTAGCATTTTGTCAAGTAAATCAAGTGCATTGATATCGGCATTCGGGAACAAACGTGACCACGGTACTTTCGGTTTGAATGGCAATGATTGGAGGTAGCTTCGTGCCTAAAATTTGTTTACAATTGAAATTAGTGAAAAAAAATAATGGAATATATGAATAGAAATGAAATGTGAATTAAACTAAAATAATTATTTTGATGATCTTACCTTTTCATTTATAATACATTCCAAATCTTCTTGTGACGGAGAGCCAAGAACACCCAAAATATGATTCAATTGATCCAAGTAATGCTTTCCAGGGAAAATTGGTCGATTGCTCAGCATCTCTGCCAAAATGCAACCAACAGACCAGATATCGATTGACTTTGTGTAACCCTAATCAATAAACAAATAAGCGCAAAATTATTTTTAGCAAAGGTCAAATGGTGTCGCTATTCTTGTATCATTTCGATATATCCAATGAATCGCACTATTATTGCTTCATCTTCTATTAAATTGTTTATTTTTTTTATCAATTATTCTTACCTTTGAGTTTAACATGATTTCAGGTGCTCGATACCATCTTGTAGCTACATACTCGGTTAAAAATCCAGTGTGATCATGATCAGGATCAGCAACACGAGCTAAACCAAAATCACAAATCTGAAAATTCGAAAAAAAATAAAATTATTGATTTTATTAAATGGAGATACATATTTTTGATATTGTTTTTAATTTCATTCTCTTGTTTTCTGATAGATTATAATGGATAGACATGTTCTATTCCATTATATCTTATCGCACAAATGCTAATATTGCCATTTATCTATGATGATTTTTCAGATTATAAATACCTTTAGATCACATGTTGTATTTAGCAATAAATTGCTTGGCTTTAAATCACGATGCAACACATTGGCTGAATGTATGTATTTCAGTCCACGTAAAATTTGATAGAGGAAGTAACATATATGGTCATTGCTCAGCCGTTGCGTTTTCAATAGTTTATATAAATCTGTTTCCATGAGTGCTTGAACAATGTAAACGTCCTTCATTAGATCTATGCTATCCACTCTTAAAATATCTCTAATATCTATTATCTGAAAGCAACAACAAATCCCAAATTATTTCCATAAGTCATTTGAAAAAAAAAAAACAGAAAAAAACAATTCAATGTTAAACTGCTTACATTTTCATGCCTAAAACGAGTTAAAATTTTGATTTCCCGTAAGGTGCGCTGGCAATACGTTTGATGCTCAAATGGAGAAATCTTCTTAATAGCGACTTTTGTTTGTGTCACTTCATCGAACGCAGATCTGTAAATGAATTCATTATTATTGTATAAAGGAACAATATTTAATCACTTCAAATACTAATTGAATGGCTGAGAGTGAAAGTGACCAAGACAAAGTTTTAAGTAAATGTATCCACACTCCATACAATTTATATGGCGATTGCATTCTGTTTTGTATGGAGTGTGGATACTCTTTTACTTAAAACTTTTTCTTGGCCACTTTCCCAACCCTTCAATTGATGTGTTGCCTAAATGGTAGCAAAATTTTCATTATTTATTAAGTATTTCGAATTTCATTCGAATTTTGATTTGTTAAATAACAAATGGGAAATGAAAAATGACGAAAATCATAAACTTCACATCCACTTGTCATTTCTGACACACAAAAAAAAAACTGAATAAATTTCTCGAGTTTCCAATAAAATGAAGCATAAACTCAATTCCAAGAATTCCAAAATAAATGTTTGAATCGAATTCAAACACGAATACGAATTTGTTTACATATTCTTGAAATCAAAGATTTTTTTTTCACACTGATAAAAAAAATGACAACAAAAATTCTCTTTGTCATTGAAAGCACATTTTTTACATTTTTATTTTCCAAACAAAACATTTAAGCTTCATTCTTAAAAGAATAATGTTCATATTAAACGCCACTAAATAAAATTCTCACAGAATTGATAAATGATGATTCATCATTGATAAAAGCACAACGGCAACAATTCATTTATCGTTTTTATGTTTGATAAAAAGCAAAAAAAAAAAAAAAAAAATGTTGTAAATACTTACACGACCATTCCGTAAGCGCCTTCACCAATATACGCCAAATTCGTATATCGTGGTCCAACTTCAAATGCTTGTCCACGAATTGTCTCTGAATTTGGATTAGCATTGTTTCGAGATCGCTGTACCTCCGAATTGGCAATAGCATTACCACCATCATTACCAACTTCATTAATTCTTTCCATTGTAAGATGTATAAGGAGTCCGCACCTTTTTTTTTTTAATAATTTGACGATGTCACTAATTTGTCTACAACTATCAATATAAATATTTTAATATCATTTTGATATTTATGTGTGATTTGTTTGAAACTTTATGAATTTTTAATAATAAAATTTATTAAACATAATCCAATTACCTGGCAACAAGCAAGAAACAAATTTTCTAATGTTTTTTTTTTTTTTTCTTTTCACACAAATTCACTCCATTAGTTGACAGATTTGATAATGCATGTATTCTTCGGATGCGTACAATTCTGCTTCTGTACCAGATTTTTTTTTTCTTTCTTGATACATTGCAGTTTTCGTCTGAAGTTATCAACAAAAGAAAATGCATCGACCCTGTGTTAATGTTTTAACATGTGTCCCCCTCTTTATATGTCAAACAAAGAAATTCCACTGGAATAAATTGAAATGATTAGAATATATGGATTGAGTGCCGTGAATATGATATTTTGAATGATTTGAAATGTCGTTGTGATGGTTTTCATTATGACTGAATTTAATCAATATATCACAGTTAATAATAAGATCGAATTTTGTATAATGAAATTTAACGGTCGACGTGTAAGTAATTTAAATATATTAGAATATTTTTGCATCCTTAACTGACTCGAGTAAAAATAAATCAAGAATTTTATATTCATTTATTTATGGAATAAATAATGAAATCGATTATAATAGTTCTTACTCATTCGAATGAAATATTATGATCCGAATGAAATGAAGAATATATTTAGAGTACAAAGCAGCTAATTTACAATGTTGACAAATTGAATTGACAACATTTATATAAAATGACACACAAACCATAATCATTATTCCATTTTTTCCTATAATGATGAAGTTTTAATAAAGTTCGATTGTATTTTTCAAATACAAAGTACTACAAAGATTAATTTTATTAATATAAAAAACCGAATTTTCTATTAAATAGAATCAGTATTAATTTATGCATCATATTTAAAGGTTTCATTTAAAATCGATTACAGAAAAATATATAAATGGTCTTTGAATGATTTAAAACCTAGAGTATGAAACGTTCCAAAGTTATCAACTGTAATAGATTGTTGAACATTTCCATTGAAGTGGCCAAATCTAAATATTAATCCAAGTTTCCTGTAATCCTCTGGAACACAATGCATTGTATATCATCGTGTGTATTTTTCATTTTTTATACGAATCAATTGACTAGAATTTCCCCGATCATCTAGCTTGGAATTTTCAAATATTTCGGAAAAAATGGAAAATAATGTAGAATTGATATTTTCAAAGGCAACGAATTCCTTGTCTTCGAAACGAAGTTCGCGATCTTCTGATACTCCATCTGATTTCGGTTTCAACCAAAATTCTACACTTTCAAATGCCAAACTGATATGAGTTTCGATTGATGATGATATATTTCGTCCAATTTATTTTTGGAAGTGAATGCAAACCCGTCTGAAATGATTATAGAATAAGCCTGCCAGATTTTTTTTTGTGCAAATCCGCTCGGCATTTTCCGAGCATTTTGAATTGAAATCCCACCACTTGATCCTAGCATTTATGAGTTCAAAATCCAGACAAAATTCTGACAATTTTCAAAAAAATCCGGACAATTCTCGCAAAATACGGGCCGGCACAGTTTTTGACCGGCAAAACAAACAACAACAACAACAACAACAACAACAACATCATTTAAAGACCATTAATGCCTTTCAGCGTCTGGTCCGTTTTGTAATGGTCGGCCAATAACAATTCTCCTCCAGTGTACCCTATCGAGAGCCAGGTCTTCAGTTTCCCTATTCCAATCATACCCTCTTTCATTCAAGTCGTTCTTAACCGAATCCAAATATCGTCTTCGCGGTCTACCTCTACCTCTCGGTGCATTCACTTCAGCATTCAAAATTAACTTGGGTAAACGATAATCATTCATACGCTGTACATGACCAAACCATCTTAATCTTGACATTCTAGCTATCTCATCAACCGAATCCACATTCAAATGTATTCTCTCATTCCTAATTCTATTCTCCCATTGGTCCCTACGCGACACACCCGAAATCATACGCAAAACTTTCATATCAGCCACTTCCAAACCATGAATTAAATTATTTGAATCGACCCAGCTCTCGCTTCCATACGTGATAGTTGGTCTGAAGATTGACCCATGAATCATCAACTTCGTCTCCTTACTCAACTCTCGTTTATTGAAAACATGTGACCTAAGCTGTGCAACAACTTTATTACCATTCACTCTGCGATGTTCGAACTCCTTATCCAGTTTGCCATCTTCCGAAAAGATGCATCCTAGATATTTGAATTGCGACACCTGCTCAAGCACACCTCCATTCAACATACAATTTACTTGTTTCCTATCTTTCCCAATATGCATAACCTGTGTCTTTGAACTGCTAATGGTCATTCCAAAGTTCGTACAAGCTGTTTCTAAATCGCTAATGCTGTTTTGTAGCTCTTGTTCTGAGCCCCCAAACAATACTAGGTCATCCGCATATGCAAGAGCGGAGATAATGTTTCCCCCCAAAACTACTTTACCCCTCAGCTTAGCTGACTTGATCAGTTTGTCCATATAAATTATAAATAAAAGCGGTGATATTGTACAGCCCTGTCGAAGACCATTTCGCACTTCAAACCATTCACTCAATTCCCCATCCACTCTCACAGCCGCTTCATAATATCTGTACAAACTCTTAATTGCACTCAGCAGGGAACCATTCACACCATATTCACCCAACACCGACCAGAGCTTATCTCTAGGTATGCAATCATACGCTTTCTGCAAATCAACAAAACATACATACATATCCTTGTTTCTCTCATGGAACTTCTCTATTAGTTGTCTCATGCAAAAAATTTGATCTTGACATCCGCGCATCGGTCTGAAGCCCGATTGGTTTTCATCCAAGAGCGATTCGACAATAGCTCTCGTACGTTTTTTGGCCGGCAAATGTGCTAAAAATCCCAGCTGGCCCGGCCAGGGCCATGAAATGAACAACAACAATAACAAGTATTTAACATAAGCAAATGACAAAAAAAATCGCACAAATCTGGTGGAAAGAGAATAAGCATTATATTTGGGTATGATTTTGTTACAAGAACTGAAATGGCTTTGTACTGTACAGAGTTTAATTTTTTTTCCGATAGGTGTGCTGCGATAAATGTATTCAGTGCCGATTTCATGTTCTTGGGCCCGGCTTAATCCGGGCAATCTGGCAGGCTTATTATAAAACTTTTTTGATTTCAACGCCCTTTGCTAATTGATTTAAAACAATGATAAACTTGTGCGGCATACAACTGTAACACGCATCTGCAATATCGTCACCAGTTTCTAGTGGAACCGGAACATAACTGATTGATTTGTTTTCAGAACATTCAATTGAATTGAAATAAAGCGCAAGAGGATACAGATTGGGATCAAGAGATTGGAATCTTAAATAATCAATAAATTTAGATTGTAGTTTATAATTGATTTGGTTTCGATGGTCTTGTACGTATTTAAGACCCTGATATAGTTTGCATTCAGCTATCAGAAAACATACTTTTTTATAAACATCTTGCTCTTGTTTATTGGCTGAAAATTGCTATGGATTTGTCTGAACATTTCATCAATCAATTTACTCAAATGACGCAAAGTAATTGGAACAGTAAACTTTCTATAACGGCATCCGCCTAATATTTCCATTGACAAATCTTTTTCTGCTTGCAAAGCCTAATTTTGATTGCAATGTTGTGAGACCGGTGTAATATATTGAATGGATGTGTTTTGCAGAGGTTTAAATAACATGTACTTTAATTTAAATGATGAGTCTACTGATAGAAAAGGGGCATTTTCATAAGTACCAACTGCTATAGATGGTTGAACATTTTTTAAATAAACACTTTTCAAAGTCACACAAATCGAAATATTATGCCAAGTATTAAATGGAAATTATTTTATTTATTAATTACACGGTCCATTGTGTACCATTAAATATCCCGATTTTATTCATAATTTTCCATACGAATCAATAGACTAGCATTTCCATGATTATTCCTTTCATATTTAATCAATATCCCATCGCATATGGATAAATTCTGATTTATCTTTACAAACATTTCGAAATCTTTATCACTGATATTCAGCTGACGATGATAATCTTCTGATACTCCATCTGATTTCGGCTTTAGCCAAAATGCCACATTTTCAGGTGCCAAACGGATATGAGTTTCAGCTAATGATCCAATTTCAATGATATCATTTGTGAAGGGAAAATGTTCATTTCCGATTTCTCTACGTTCATTTTTTCATTGGAATTTGTTTGATTTTGACTCACTTGTTGACTCATTTCCCTTTATTTGTTCAGCTACTTTTCTTCTTTAATCTTTTTTATAAAAAAGCTTGTTCAAAGGTACTTCAATTTTCATGCAAGCCAAAGTAAAACTGAAGTTATTAATTAAAAAGAAATGAACCGACCCTACGTGAATTTCAAAGCATGTGTCGCCCTCTTTATCTGTCAAACAAACAATTTACACTGAAATTGTTTTAAACTAGAGAGAAAGCTATGTTTACAACACTTATCAATTCATTAGAGAATCTTAAAAAAATTGTATAAATTTCTTCAAAAACTCAAAGGTAATTAATAATTTTAACAATAATTGAAATTTAGAATAGAATTTCATAATTGACATTTTAAGAGAAAAAAAATTTAATTAAATGTAGAAAAGTGAACTCAATTAAAATTAGAAAGTGCAAAGTCCAAGGAATCTCAAAATTTGATTGCAAAACACTTTAAAACAAAATTTTTCATACATATTAATGAAAACATATTTTATAGAATCATGTTGAATGCCAGACATTGTCTTCAAATGGTCTCGTTAAGATGTTTTTCAACGTCAACATCCAGACTAAATTTAGTCAATGTATCTGTTAACGATAAGACCGGCATCAGTACATTGGAATTCAACCGTCCACCAGTGAATAGTTTAAATACACCGTTGCTGCAAGATATTTCAGCAGCTTTAACTGATTTGAGCAAAAATAAATCGAGAGGATTAATTTTGACATCGGTTTGTATGAATTTCTAATGTTGCAAATGAAATTAACTAATACAATGTGTACATTGTGAATGATTTTAGACGTCACCAACTGTGTTTTCGGCTGGTTTAGATATAATGGAAATGTACAAACCAGATCCTGAAAAAGTGAAGCTGTTTTGGACAACATTGCAAGAAGTTTGGCTTAAATTGTATGGTTCCGTTTTTCCAACTGCAGCTGCTATTAATGTAAACACTTGTTGCATTCTATGCATTTTCAATCAACTAGTTTGTTATGTAATGAAAATAATGACACATTTCATTTTTGTTTTTCTTCTATTTTCACACGAAACAGGGTCATTCTCCTGCAGGTAAGATACTTTTTCATTCAATTTACAATTAAATTGGAAAATTGACAAAGTTTTAATGTTTTATGAATATTCAATTTCTGTTAGGTGGTTGTTTATTAGCTCTAAGTTGTGAGTATCGAGTAATGTGTCCAAAATTAACTATTGGTTTAAATGAAACTCGTTTGGGTATTGTTGCACCAAAATGGTTTCAAAGTTCAATGCGTAATGTTTTGTCGGTTCGTGATACAGAAAAAGCCCTAACATTAGGCACAATGTTTACAACAGATGAAGCATTAAAAATTGGTTTAATCGATGAAGTGGCTAATGATAAAGCGGATGCAATTAAACGATGCGAACAATTTCTATTGCAATTTGCAAAAATATCACCAGAAGCTCGAGCAATGACAAAGAGAAATTGCCGTGGTCAAGATATTGCTGAATTGGAAAATAATCGCGAACCAGATCTATTGAATTTCCTGTCATTTGTTAATCAACCAAAAGTTCAAAAAGGTTTAGAATTGTATTTACAAAGTCTTAAAACTAAAAAATCATCGTAAATTTTTCTGAAATTATGCTGCTCACTAAGCAGTGCTCAGTTACAGTTTTTTTTTTCATTGTTCTTGAAAAAATTACGAGCAAAATTTGAGTTTAGAATGAAAAATATCAATTTTACAAAATTTAAAACATAAAACATAAAACAAAACAACAACAAAACCTGTACATAAGAATAATCCCGTCGGAGTTTTAAATAAAAGAAATCCAATCAATATTGCTTGTGTTTTATTGATTTATGAATGTTTTTTTTATTCACAAATCTCTTCATTCAATCCGACATTTTTTCTAATTAAAATTTAATCAGTTGATTCATGACACTCAGAAAAGGGATGTCTTTTGATGATTAAACGATACCGAGGATGAATTAAGTTAAGAAACATAAAAGAAACCTGTCGACATTTCTTACTCATTTTTTTTTTTTTTTTATTGTTTTCAGGAAATTACATATAATTTAATAAAGAAACATCTCAATTTCATAAAATTGAAACAATTTTTGTTTTGTTTTCAATAACAACAATAAATACATATTTATTAGCATACAGAACTAATAATGGAAATTGATTTAATTTGACAGTAAATAAAAGTAGTTCAAAGACGTGGGTTATTGCCTTTGAACTAAATTCGGTTACAATCAATATGTTTCTGTGTCATCATACCTCACACCAAACATGTTGTATACAAAACAAATATCAACTCCATGGTAAGCCATTTAAATTTAAGCATTGCAATCAATGCCGCGACGTATCTGTTTTTCGTACTTCAGTTTGCTTGATTTGTTCGTTAATTTTTTGTGTTGTATAATGAATCTTGAAGAAAAAATTCAAAAGTTTCAAAGTTGGCTCAACATAATTTTTTTTTAAATTTTCACCTTTATCCGCTAGCCATGAATGTATTCGATCCATGTTTTTTCGTTCATTCCACGAATCATTTTTTGCAAAATTATTCAGGAAATTTGCATTCCTATCGAAAACCAAAAAAAAAAAAAAAGAAAAAAAATGAATTTCCATAATATTTCAACAGGAATCTGTTATTATTTAAAATGAATACGTACGTTTTTCTAGAATCTGTTTCGAGGGAGATTCGTCGATTTTTGTTTATATTTGCGGAAGAAAATACGGTAGGTTTGTCTTTAAATAAATCATCTTTACTCGATCCAAATGGTTTGTTAATTGATGACACTTTTGGCTGTGGAACAGTATTTGGATAATACTTTGATGTACCTTCACGGCTATCAATTGAAATTGGACCGAATAAATCTTCTAAATGTATTGTCGCTAAAGAGTCAGGTCGAGGTTTTGTCGTTTTTACTTTATTCCTATTATAATTATGAATAAATATTTCGTTGTTATTTTAATGACATTGCATCAATATTATTGTTATATTAATAAGAACCTACCCCAATAGCCTGTCAAGTTCTTTATCTTCGAACGAATCCTGTCCGCGTATTATGCTTATTGATTTCCTTTGTTGTGGTTTTACACCGCTTGGCATTTTAACCAATAAATAACCGTTTTCCTCATCATCATCATCCACATTCGTTTGATTATTACTTATTTGTTTGACATTCCGTTGCTTTGAAAAGATATTGTAAATTTTCGATTCTTTATTTTCATTGATTGAATTATTTTCATGTAAGAAAAATGTTTTGCTTTTTGGCAAAAAATCCTTTTCTGATCGTTTATCATTTTCCTCATTCTCATAAATGCCATTATAAATTTTATTATTAAAAATGCTGCCATTAATGCTGTTATCATAGAGTTTGCCAATATGTCGATTAACATAAATATCACTGATTTTCTCATTTAGAAATGTATTTGCGATATTTCGGCTATTTCGATATTGATTGACACCATTCATATGATCTAGATCATCATTATTTTTTGCATAATTTACAACAGGTTTCGTTCGATGTAATGTACTTGCTGATGTCTCTTTATTGCTATAATTCGGTTGAACAATTGACGAATTATCCGAGTTTCGTGTTGTTATAATTGATGAAAATCCCGTGTCACTTGTATTGGTTGTAAATGGATTTTTACGACTAATATTATCGCTAGCTAAATCGTCCGTTGACACTTCTGACTGATAATTATTATTTAATGAAGTTGTGAAATTGTTTATGTCGCCATTGAATAAATCAGAATTTATACCATTTTCAGATTTGTTCCTCTTCGGTGAATGGTCCGCATCGTTTAGATAATCGGATATTAGATCCGATTTTTGATGTTTTTCATCATTTAACGGTGGTTTAATGCCATTTAAATGTCGATAATGTGCATTAAATTGGCCATATTGCCGATATGGGAGTCCATTCTCTTTTGAAAAACGTTCAGCATCATCGTGTGATGCATGTGACACGCGATCATTAGAATAACCTTGATTTCGTGCATATATCATTTGTTGTTGTTTTGCTAATAACAATGATGATGCATGAATTGGTTCGGAAATACTTTTAGTTATTTGAAAAAATGAATATTTAAGCGATTGTTGGGCGCTTGGTCTTTTTTCCGAATCCCATTGTAAATATCCATTAAGTAGCTGCAAACCAGATTCACTTGCTCGTGGAATTAAAGATTTTAAATCCACTTTTTGACACTCAGGGAAGCGGAATTGAATAGCTGTCGCTAAACGATAACCATCATTCCATTCGCTCTGTACATGACAAAGATATAAATGATTTTAAATTTTCTTAATACAAACGGAAAGGATCAAATTGAAATACCTTTTCTGGAGTGCCTAAAACAGAGCAAATTTTGAATAGTTGATCAACTTCACTGCTACCGGGAAAAAGTGGACGAAATGTATATAATTCGGCTAGAATGCATCCCATTGCCCACATATCAATGCCACTACCGTATCGAGTTGAATGTAATAAAACCTTAATCAAGTAAAAAAAATATATTATATTCTTGTAGTTGGTTAAATTTCTGACTAAAATCCTAATGAAATGCATTGCAAATTACTTCAGGTGCTCGATACCATCGTGTTGAAACATAATCTGTATATGGTGGCCGCGAACGTATCTCTCGAGCCAAGCCAAAATCAGCAATTTTAATTAATTCAGGTCCACAACAAAGTAAATTTTCTGGTTTTAGATCCCGATGGAAGAAACCATGACGATGCATAAATGCTAATCCATTTAAAACCTAAGAAAAAAAAAATGCAAAATTTTAACGAAATGCTCTTTTCAGCTCCATGAAATCGCTTGAATTACTTGAAACATAATATTTCGAATGGTTCCTTCCGGAAATGATGTTTCACGATCTTTTATCAATTGATATAAATTTTCCTTCATATGTTCGAATACAAAATACAAGATATCATTTTCTCGTATCACTTCTTTTAGTTTGATTATATTGGCGTGCGACAATTTTTTCAATGACTGCAATTGTAATAGTTTCATTTATATTTCATAGAAAAGCATTCATGCATATTTAATATTTACCTTAACTTCTCTCAAACTCATAGCTTCATCCCATGAATAATACTTTCGTTTCATTCGTTTTATGGCCACTTTTTCACCTGTGTCTTTTCGCTGACCCAACATTACGGTACCTATATAATGGTCATTTTGTTATGTATTTTTTCGTTTGTTATTCTAATTGATATTTACATTGTGTAAACTTGACCAAAAAACCAATAATACATACCATAGGTTCCATCGCCCAATGGCGACATTAAAATGTAGCGATTCATATTTGAAACGCTTGTAAATTGCACAAATTTACTTTCTTAACACTTTAAGTACAGTCATTTTTTTTTTGCATTTACTCGCCTATTTTCATATTATGCATAATAAATGCCATTTTATATAACATTTTAGATAAATTTACATACAAATATAAAATTAAGATTTATTAGGCATATAAAAATCGATTTTCAAAATTGTATGCACATTTTACGTGTTAGCAATAAAAAAAAAAACTAATTTTTATGTGAGGGTTATTTTTCAAGGAATTTCAAGGAAAAACGAATCACTAAATGAATTAATGAGAACAACACTGAACTATTTTTTTTTTCTTTTTCGATTATGCGATTAATATAAGGTAAAATGTTGACAATTGTATATATTTGTATATATCAACTAGATAAATATTGATTCTGTTAGTAATAGATTGTCACATTCATTATGAATTGTTCAAATTCATTCGTTTATGAATAAAAATTAACGTTTTTAAATAATTAATCAAATTTTCTTCTTTTTTCTCACATTTTCATTATTTTTTGGTATCGGAAATTTGATCAAATTGCAATTGAATATCAAATTCCATTCATAATAAATTTGAAGCACGCAATATGGAGAGATAATGGCTGTATCAGTTACACATTTTATCGATTTTATTTATTTATTTTATTTTTTTGAACATGAACTTCGTCGAAATCAATTTCGTTGTTGAAATGAAATTATTTTGTGAATTTGAATGTAATTATTTGCAGATCATAAATAATATTGCTTGTTTTTCACTTTTATTTCTTCTTTTTTTTTTCGAAAAAATTTAATATTTACGTTAACATTGTTATTATTTTTTTGCGTATTTTTTTCTTATGTATCATATCATATTTGATTATCGATATAGTTTTAAGTCATTTATTCAATTAACTAACTGTTCTTATTGTGCTATGAATCACCAAATAAGGATTTAAATAAACGAATTACAATATTTGTTAAACATAAATCAAGATTGATTCGTATTTCACAGTCAGAGTGTACAAAATTTTCAACTAAAAAAGGGCCACCGTTTGAACAGCTTACTTATGTAGGTTTGATTGCATTATTTATCCCGTTGTTATGGCAATTACGTTGTAAACTTAACAAATTGAATATGTGTGACAACTATTTGATACGCACAGACATTCAATAAACAGTTACATTTCTAATTAATGTTATTGTCACTTTAAACGAAAAATTGTAATTTTTTCTCACATGTTTGTGATAAAATTATGTGGAATTTTAATTCATATCTCGTTTTCCACAATTATGATTGAAGTATTTCTCGGTAATGGAAATTTGTTCAAAACAAAAATTAAATTGAAAAATAAAAAACGTGTATTTATGATAAAAATTGAACGTTGTTTTTTTAAAATTTATTAATTGTTTATAAAAATTTATTTTAGAAATTGTTTTATTTTCCAAACTATTTAAAAAAAAACATCCATTCCGAACAATCTGCCGCGATTAAGTTCAAAAACAAATTATATCCTTACATATAGGATAACATTGCTTGTTGGGATCATTGCATGCAAGGAATAAATTATCAATACTAACTGTCGTTGAGCTTTGTTCTACACTGCTCATTTCCAAATGTCACATTCAACGACCAATGACAGTTTAAGTAGTTTACCTATGGGGCTCAGATCCTCATTTTTAAGTATTAGTGTACACTCTCTTTCGTTCGCACACTGAGCTACATCAACCATTACTAATATGGCAACGGACCTCGTTGTCATGTATTTCGTTGTTGGAATCGTTCTGAGTGTTCCATATACATCCGAATGTTTCTATCTCATTCCCTTCCTTCTCTCTTTCGAAAAGAAAAATATACGATGCATGTGGAAACCGCATCTGAATGCTATGATCAATCAGATGCAACTGAAAGTTGTAGTATTGTAGAAAGTAGTAGAACAAACCAACGAACAAGAAGAAAAAAAAAACAAATACACAAAATCTGTATCATTGAAATGTCTTGATGTGAGTTCACTACTCATTTTGAATGCGGTCATGAAATGTTGACACCATGAAGACGGCCACTTCCAATCATTGACTAAAAATAACTAGAGAGAGAGAGAGAGAGTGAGACTGCAATCGCAATCTGCGCCCACTTTAATCACTGTACTGAACAGTAAAAATATAGCGTAATTTTTTTACTTTTCATAATAGTGGATTGTAAGTCAGAGGAAGGAGATGTGAGCCAAATACCACCCAGTGAGAATAATTTAAAACAGAAATCATTAACAATCAAATTAGTAGATTCTAGTAGTAGAAAGACAAATTCATTTAAAAAAGATATGTATTATCAAGTCCTCGATAATCAACCGCTAATTTAAGTTTAAGGTATACCAATGATTTTATACAATCTCAATATACACAAGTTGCAATTTACCCAATAACTAATGTAAATTATTACACATACTATTCGTTGAATAGTATTCGATTGTTATGATTTGGAATATTTGAAACCTACCTTCTTCAATGGTCGCTTTTAGCAATATGTTCATAGCTTTTAGCAATTGTACTGTTACAATACCGCCTTACTTGCCTTAACTCCAAAGACATTTCCCGCATTCTGCCTATTTTATATGGTTTTAAAAATCGAATAATATAGTAGTATATGTACGCATCGAGTATATGCACATCTTCCCATGATGACACGCTTTTATTATAATTGTTGAGATGGCATCGAGCATTGAATTTATTTTCACAGTACAGCCAGCAGTCTTGCCCCATGTTGCATTATCGATTGGCAATAAAGTAAATGTTGCATTAACACACTTTGTAAACATAAAACTCATTACAAGAAATTTGGATGTGCAAGTATGGCCAGAGGAAATTTGCAGCTTAATGAATGCGGGGGAACCAGCTAGAAGGCTAATTTGTATAAATTTCGAAGATGTATGTCCGCAATGTGATCTGTGTGGTATAGAATCTGAGGTAAAATTATGCAACCGATAGATAATAATCGAAAATGTAATATTCAAATTCAATTGATTCGTTTTCAGACTAACAAATTTACCGAAGCAATTTTTCACGTAACCCATGATGACACGCTTTTATTATTGGGGCTTCCAAGAAATTGCAAGAAGACAGCCACACTAATTAACAACGATAATAATTACTACGAAAACAAATCGGCTGCGGTTTACTTGTCGATTGGGGAATTCTTACCCTGGATGGTAAATATCATGAACAAAAGATGCCCATGCAAAATGGCGACTCATCACGATGCGAACGTGATCCAAAAAAACGACGCAATGATATTTTAAAAAGTTGAGAAAAAAAAAATGAACAATAATCATAATTTGTTGGTACAGATATTTCTTTAGATATGTATTTCAAAATCTTATATAAATGAAGTTATAATAAAGGGAAATATGGTTCGCAAATCATTTTCATTGTCCATACAGTTTTGGCTTTTTTTAGTAGTGAGTATGGATGAAAAAATACATCTTAAAGTTGACTTATGGGTGCGCACTGCGCACATGAGGATATAAAATGTACTGTTCTGTGTGTATGCTATATGGCTCTCTTTCTCTCTCTATTCTTTCATTTACTTTTTTTTATTGTATAAATAAACTTGTAACTGCAAATAATTCTTCTGCCGTACATATTTGAGAACGCTTTGCCATTTATAATTTGTAATTACTCCATACGAATGGTTTT
>JAQOWM010000254.1:0-127558 GCA_029041755.1 Resseliella maxima | reverse complement strand
CCTCGAAAATGGAGTGCCCGACAAAGACAGAGCGAGTAAGTTTGATTGATGTTTCCAAAAATAGATCGTATCCAATAGAGAATTTATGGAAAGTAACAAGAGAACAAATTGTTTTGAATTGAAAACATTCAGTTGTAATCAGTTGACATCTATCAAGCCAATGAAATGAATATATCAAAAATGTTGCTGAGTTTGATACACTGATGGTTCTATTAGTGTTTTGTCTGTTTTTTTTTCACTTTTTGTCCCTTTGAGAGAGAGAGAGAGAGAGCTCTTTCCCTCCCTTTCTCTCAATTTTGCTTTCTTTTCCTATCTCGTTCCCTCTGACATGCGCGCGTATGTATCTTTGTATGATCGATATGTTTATGGTCCATTAAAGTGGAATACGGTCATAATAATTGAGCTAAAAATGAAAAGATCTCTTGAATATATTTCGGGAATCACGCATCATCGTTGACTGCCTTATAGTTAGCCAAATGTGTTTAATACAGTTAATATATATTCTGTAAAAAGCAGCTATACACAATTTTATGTCGTAATCAATTTAGATAGGCAAACCATTTCGGCATTTGATATTTAATAATAATAATGGAATGTTGTGATTTGTTTGTCGGTTGATTTTTGTGTTTACATATTTCTCTATCCAAATGAGAGAGAGAGGGCGAGAGTGAGAGTGAGTGAATAAATTGCTAGAGCAACGACATACGTACGGCTCAGCATGGCAGTTTCTTTGTTTTCAAAAGTCATTCCAGCCACAAAAGTAGTGTTTGGTAATAAAATGAGCATAAATTTGTAAATTTTGACAGCTGAATTGTAATCTTATTCCTTAATGCGCGATTAAATGATGTCAAACTTCCGTTGTTTATTCGGCCAACCAAATGTTGCCTCGCACATTTTTCAGTTTTTTTTCTCTCTTAATTTTTCTTCTTTTTTTCATTTTATCATTTATTTAGCAATTAAAATGAAAATCCGAACACGCTCAATGAAATGAAAACATTCTTGTATCGAGTTGGTTGGGGTTTTTTAGTGTTTATACTTTGTGACAGATTCTTTGAATCAATTTCGTTTTAACACATGCAAATTTGTACGAGCTCCTGTTCGAGTTTATCCCTTATCTCATTCTCTCCTTTCTTCTCGGCAAAATATCCACATTTCTCTCTCTCTCTCTCTCTCTCTCTCTCTCTCTCTCTCTCTCTCTCTCTCTCTATCACTCTCTATCTAATGAAAACAATGTTGAAATGAAGCCACACAACAGAAAACAAAATACTCATCGTACGTTACATTGTCTATAATCTCTGCGGTAATATGTAAATATAATCCGATGTAAAACATGTCTTTGAACTCAAACAAATTTTACACTTTCATACAATTACACTTTTCGCTTTCATGGTGAGAAACATTTGATTTTTGCACATTTCGTTTACTTTAATTTACTCCCCCACTCAAGTGTCGACAACTGTTTTGGTCGGCGTTTATTTTTTTTTTTTTTTCAATTTAACATTAACGATCACCGTTGATATGGGTTATTTTCAGTTCATTTATTGAATCAAACTGCAAAATAGGTCAAATGTTTCTATTAGAAGCAATCAAAGTATTCTGTTTGCTTTATGGGTAATGTTTCGTTTCCACATCACGTCGATCGACACATTAGAAACAAAACGAAATCGAAAGAACTTTTAAATTTTGTTTTCATTTTTCTTCTTCTTTTTATTTTGTTCTCTTAATGAATCAGCTAAAAAAAAGTGAGCCAAATATCATGCATAAATTGTATATCACATATGATATGTTTGCGTGTGCGTGTGCGCGTGTTTTCGTTTCTGGTTTGGTTTCGTTTAGCAAAAATCAAAAATATATAATTCGCTCGTATGTGACCTTAGAAGGGACATTCAAGTGATAAATCCATCATGTCATGCGCCAAAATGTTGTGTGTGATGGATGCGAAACATGAACAAAATATCAAAAATTTAAAGCAAATATATTTATCAAGTTCATTTGATTTTGTTGCAGAATATCTTCGAATGTGGGTAATGAATATTTTAGTTCCGTAAAACTAACGACTAACGTGGAGTGCAAAGAATAAAAACGAAAAAATGGCAGAAAAAATATCAAACAAACAAATTGAACAATACACAATCCGCTTAGTTCGCAGGTCGCTTTAGGTTTTCATTCATATTCGTTGCGTCTTATTCTCGCGCGCGCGTATGTGCGCACGATATGAATCCAATTCGATCGTGAATTGTATTTTTTCCAAGGTTACCAATCTATTGTATATGTTAATCTTTTTTTGATCCGTTCATCAATATATATATTTAAATGTGTATACACGTGCGATTGGCGCTTCTCTAATCGGTATATACAACATTTGATTACCTGAAATGAATACCAAACGAATTTTTTTAGAAATTGAATTAAAAGAGAAAAGACAAAAACAGAAAATGTTAAAAAAAAGAAGAACGGAATTGTAAACAAAAATCTGTGTGAGCTTAAGTCATTTTTTTAGTGTTTGCACATTATTTTTTTTATTTCGTTACTCTTCGTTCATGTTTCATTGTTCTCCAACGATAATATTCGCAACGCTCCAAGTTTACTTTGCACATCAAGTGTGAATATTATTCTAACACGTTTTTATTGCCAAATTCATATGCGTATCAATGTCTATTTGCTCATGGCTCAATCGGAACTGTCCATTGTTCATTAAATGGGATGACAGTACAAAGACTAATCGAATTGATGCGTGTGTGTGTGTGTAGTGAGAGAGTGCGAATGAACGAAAGAGAAGCAAACAAATTATGAATACCCATATTCATTTTTGTTGCGCAGATCCTTTGTTGGAAAACTGAGAACTGGGTTTGTGTGTTTCTAATATTGTGAATATTGTTGCTGCTGTTTTTTTGTTGCTTCAATTGTCTGCTACTACCAATTCTGGATCGAGCATATGAAATACAAATCATTTGTGATGTATGCAAATATCGGGTAAAAATTTCCTTCTCCAATTAATGTGCCAATCACCATTTTTTCTTCTCTCTCTTCTCTTTCCCTCCCTCTTATTTCCTATCCATATTCAAATAAAATGCCAATTTAAAATGTAAAAATGTTTTTCAAACGCATTGAATATATAAATAAAAATGTTAAATATGCAATGTGTCTATATATCGTGTCAGTTTTTGTCCATGTGTATTACGTGCAAACATGTCTTTTAGTAAAATTGCTTTTATCAACGTTGATTAGCCTATTTTTAAAATTTTAAGCTGATAATTAACAAGTTAAACTTGAAGAAAGCAGAGATCAGTACCTCGATGCGACTCGGAATCAAATCGTAACGAAATGAAACGAATGAATGAAGAAAAAGAAATGCAAATGTGTGGCAAAAAAACAAACAAGCAAAGAAGAATTGTAAAAGAAAAACACGAATAAGAAGAAAGAGAAAAAGAAGAAGAAGAAGCATAATTATTGGAAGATCTTGAAAAGTTCATTACTTCCGTTGTTGCTTTAAACTTGAACAAGGAAGTGAAAAGCATATCCATGAATTGAATTGTTTCGTTGCGAATGAAATTGCATAAGTCTGTCTGTCCGTTCAATATCTATATGTACAATCGCATTCTGTGCACTTGAACATAACCATTGTAATTGTCGCTGATATTCTTAAATATGACTGTCATATAAAAACAACAACAACAACAACAACAACAACGAACGAACGAACGAACAACAACAACAAAAGAAAAACTGACCAATTTTAAGTGCTCTGATTATACGGTCAATGAATTTTATATTATATTTTTTCATTTCATTTTCTCACTGTTATAACGGCATTCGGTATTGTGGGCGCATATTGAAGTTCATTGAATTACAAATGTATTAAAAAGAGCAAGCGCAACGTAACGCAATACAAATCAATTTGACGATAGCAATGACATTTCATCCATCATTTTACGTCGATCCGATTCTTCAAAAAATTGAGTGAGAATACGAAATTTTTTTTTTAATTCGTTCTACTGGTTTTTACGGCAACAAGTCGAAATGATCACGCCAATTTGTCCGTGTTGAATTTTATAAAACGCTTTATTCACAAATTGTGCGATTGAAAAAACTACATACGCGCAAAATTGACACTAAACTCAGACTTGTGAGATAATTTACTTGAATTTAGCAAACAAATATGCGACAAGCGATAAAGCGCAAACGGTTTGTTACTATTTTAACACAATTAGACAATCGCTCATTTGCTCTCGCTCTCGCTCTCACTCTCACTCTCTCTATCTCTCTTGCAAGCTCTCTGTTTGTTTGGATGTGTATGTGTTTGTCTTTTAAATGATTTGTTCCACATAGATTACGGCCAATTGTTCTGATGATGAATTTTTTCTTTGTTTTCTTCTTCTTCTTCTTAATTAGACACGCATTATTCATATAAATTGCATATCAATTTTTGAAACGATTGCGTTTAAATTACATTGTAAATTTTGCTGGCGATAACATTTGAAATTTTTCACACTGAACAACAACAACAATAAAACCAATAACAAAACGCATCGATAAGATAGAGAGCAACGGGCGTAAGAGTAAAAAGTACTGGGTAAGAGCATCCGTTGTTGTTGTCGTTGAGATCTAGGGGGATTCATCTCTCACGAATGCGTACATTTTTACGAATTTTTCATGAATTTTACAAATGCGCTTATGGACATTTGCACGGTATTAGCGAATGTTTACGAATGCATTAGCTCCAATAATGAATTCGTAAATATTCGATAATACTGTGCAAATGTCCATAAGCGCATTCGCAAAATTTTTTGAAAAATTCGTAAAAATGTACGCATTCGTGAGAGTTAAATCCCCCTAGGTTGAGATTGGTTTTGAAATTAAAAACATAGACATACAGAGAGTAAAAGAGAAGTAGCAAATGTGAAGAGTAGAAAAATAAAATAAATCAAAAAAAGGCGATTGCGACATTTGAACTGTACACATTTAGTTCTTGATATATTCATTTGCCTAAATAAAGTTCAACTATCTCAGATAACATTTGCCAATTGCATTGCGAGAAAAGTTTGGGAAAAAGAACATCTCACATACACGAGTTGTGCATTGAAAGTTGTACACCAGACAAAATGGTTTTTAGCACTACATGAAATGTAGAGCTATTGCATTGGTTTGTTTTTTTTGCTTCTCTATAACTTTTAAGCATTTATAACTTTGAATTGTGATGACCGATTTAGTTCAAATTTGGCATGGAGGTTGTTTATATAGACATCTTGGCTGACATCCATTTTGGTCCAATTTCGACCAATCCGTCAGGTACTCCTGGTACAAAATATGTATTTTTTGCGATTTTTTTTCTCATTATGAACAACATTCACATTGTGGTGACTGACACGAGGTAAACCGTGCTAGACCAAGATGGACTCTTGGTTAACCGTGTTAGACCACGATGAACTAGTGGTTAACCGTGTTAGACCAAGATGGACTCGTGGTTAACTGGCAGTGTATAATTTTTTTTCCTCCGCCTTTTTGTTCTCTTCCGATTTCAAATTATTATTCATCATCATTTTTTAAATAATATATATTGAACACGTGAGAATTAGAAGTGAATAAAGTTATGCACAAGCTGCAAGTATTTATATGAATAAAAATTGAAAAAAAGGAGAAATTTTACATGAGGCACCCTTTTCAATTTTCAACTATACATGGAAAATTGTGACAGCAATTTCATGTAGTGCTCTCTTATAGTTTGTTGTTTATAACAAACTAAAAAAGCTATCATTAAAATATGGCAACACATAGTATGACGCGAAGCGTCTTGTTTAATATTTCTCTGTTGCTGTTTACATAATTTTCAATGTCAGCAATCATTTCAGTATCAATTGCAAGCAAAGATGTTTCGGTGTGGAAACAACATTCTTTCAAAATTTGCTTCAAATCAGGTGGAAAAACTTCTGTATAAATCTTTTCTATTTCTGAAATTAAATTTGCCTAAAAATCACAAACACACAATGAATATTGAAATAAAATTCATGTTATACCATTTTATATTTTTGCGTACACAACACACTGTAAAAGCCTAGGTAATATTACCTAGGGGGATTCAACTCTCACGAATGCGTACATTTTTACGAATTTTTCATGAATTTTGCGAATGCGCTTATGGACATTTGCACGGTAATACCGACGGTATTAGCGAATGTTTACGAATGCATTTGCTCCAATAATAAAAAAAAAATGTTCATAAGCGCATTCGCAAAATTTTTGAAAAATTCGTAAAAATGTACGCATTCGTGAGAGTTAAATCCCCCTAGAATATTACATTGTAAATAGCACAAACATCAAACTAAGATTCGTAGAAGATTCGTACCAATCTCAATGACTCGCATGATTTGCAAGATTTGTTGGAAATGATTGCCCCTAGTAAAAAACATAATGATGTAAGTTTCAATGACTAATTGTGCTTGTGATGATCCATGAATGTATGCAATGCCACCATTAGCACCTCTATGCATAAGTGATGGTACAGATTTCCTTTTTGCAGTATCGTATTATTATAGTAATGCTATTACAATTGTAATGTTAGAATTTAGCATTACCAGTAATGTGTAGTAGTAATAGTATGACATTACCAGTAATGCCTTTGTTATTATTGTATCATATTACTCAACGTTACCGGTAACGTTAGAAAAAAAATTGTGGCATATCAAATGAAAACAGCATTTCAAAGAAAAGCGTGAAAAATCGATCGGTAGGTTTTTCGATCGATTTTTCACGCTTTTCCGATCGGAAAAATGGAAAAATAAATGAATTTTAGCCCTAAGTTATGGAGAGCAAATATTTGAGACCTATTGATAGAGGTATCACTTGCCCAAGTTGATCCATGGATTCACAGGCTTTGGCCTGAATTCCAGAACTTAAATTTTGAATGAAATACGTTGTTAAAGTAGTATCGAAATATTAGAATAAAAGGATTCAAGCGGATCTAGTACAGAAAAGAGCGTGATTTGTGTTTATTATGTGTCAGCAATGCGAACGATGACTAGCGTTTCATACATCATGACAGTTTGATGCAATATCACTGAACATAAACAAATTATGTGGTTCAACCTTTTTTTTCATTATTATATTCTTGTGAAAAAAAAATTAGTTTTGTTGAGTTCATTATATATTTTTGTTAATCGTGTTGTATATCACGATAAAAGGAAAATTTTTCATTGCTGTCTCGAATCGATTGATAGTTGATACTACAAGAGAAAAAACAGTGAAGTATAATTGTTGGTAATTCTTCAGACAATAGGATAGATTCTGTGTGTGAGAGAGTGAAAACTGAAAAATGGATTCAAGTCCTTCAACATCTACACAACAATCATCGGATAACGAAACAACATCGGATTCAGGCACACCCCGCATTAGACGAGCCGAAGTCGCTTTAGCAAAGAAATCCATGTTTCTTACGCCATCTCTACGAGAACGTTGTGAATTTAAATGTATATCAAACAAAATTGTGAAAGTTCATACAGTAAACTTTCATGCCGTGGGCAAGTACATTAATAATCCATTAATGTACTACGGCATAAGTTGTGCGACGTTACATTGCATGCGATCTCTATCATACATACACTGTATTGCACATACACCATTATGGAATGCAAACGACAAATCATATCTTCTTCCCGTTTCCATTGGTATAGTCAGTTTACATTGATAAATCGCATAGGTGGCATGAATTTCTAGAAATCAAAGCTCTCCACATGTAATAACATACAAAGAATGCCACATTGGACGAGCATACATGAAATCATGCAACTCACCAACTCTTCAAGCATTTAATTCTTTTGAAGAATCATTGATGAAATTTCCATCGCTTTAAGCAGATCTATTGGTAACATATACACGGCAATTCGTAAAAAAAATTCATGAGTGCTAGGAAAAAATGTGAATAAACATAAATTATTTATATGTTTAATACATTTTTCAATTATTTTGTTTCAGATCAAGGTATAATGATCAATATTCAATGTCTCTGGAAAAGAAGCTAAAGAAACTAAAGGAAATGTGTGAAGACATAAGCAAAGAATCGGAAAAAATCGGGTAATTACTTTGAAATATTCAAACGGAGTTGCAAAACATCGTGTAAATCATGGTTGTAAGATTTTTTAGTAGCGAAATCGAAGACGCAATTAAAGAAAATCATGAAATTATGCAAGGAATTCTACAAATGCAACAACAGCAACAATAGTAACAAATGGGTTTATAATAGCAATTTCGGATCATCTTAGATTACATTTAAATCATTCTAGAAGAAAATATACGATATCAACCATTTTTTTCATTTCCAAATTGATTTCGCCGCAGAGAAATTTTTAAAAAATTGTCATTCGTCATGACTTTATGTTTAGAATAATTGCTTTTATAATAAACATTTTGAATTTCATCTCCCCGTTAAAGATTTTTGATTCCGAATTTTTATTGAGCGGTAACATTTGATTGACCGAGGTCAATACAATGAACAGAATGTATTACGTTACTCAAATAACCTGAATTAAATCTCTAGTTGTATTTTCGGTTAATATTCCCATTATAAAATAGATAAAAAGGAAAATCAAATCAAAAATCCTAAAATGACAGAACAAATGCAAACAAACACAAAAATACCAAAGATACCTAATTCCCTATGTTGACAATGCATTTTTTTTTGACGAAAATCTTTTGCGAAGAATGTGGCGACACCTTACTTCATTTTCTATAATTATAGATGTCAATTAATTTAATGTCAAGTTTGAAAAACCTCTTGTGTCGCGTTTTGCATAATAACAACAAATTTTTTATATTATTCAACAACTATAAACAAAATAATAAAAACGGTAAAAATTGAATTGAATCTGGTATACTGTAATCAATAAAATCAATGAAAAAAATGAAATAAACTTTTTTTTTTTCAATTATTTTCATTGATCATAAGGTGTTATCGTTTGTAAATCATATCAAGTATTGCATATCAAATTGAGTTTCTAATTTAAAAATAAAAATGAATATTTTTCTTTTGTATTTTCATTCGGATTACAATCTAGATATCATTTGTGAAGTAAAGTTTGTTTGAAAAAAAAAACAAGAAAACAAAATAGCTCAAAGCTAATGTCATTTGTACAACGTGTACAACATAGAAGTCTTGACATAACCTCAACTTTTCAGTTTGTTTACATACATATTTTGCAATGATTCACTTACGATTATTCAAAAATGTCAACTTTTTTATCACTGGATTTTCTGAAACTGTTTCAACAATATTTAACATTTTTGTTTGTTTTTTTTTTTCTTTTTTTAGTCCATTGTCTCGAGTGAATTGTGAATTATTATTGTTTATTTGTGTTTTGATGATCATCGATTGAGATAAAAACATAGAAACGAAAGACAATCAAAGTGAATTCTACACAAAAGACGAATATTTGATTTGGTATCCTTACGCCCGATGATTCAATTTCATTAACAATCAATTTCTTTGAACTAATGCTGGAAAAAGTGTTTTTTTTATCGTTATTAATACATAGAATTGTTTAGCAAAAATTGGCATTTATTTACAAGAATTTTCTTGAATGAAAGTTTAAATATTTGCTTATCATTGTGTATTGTTATGTTTAACTTTGAAAAAATTGACAAAGGCGGCGCTAGTCACAAATGTTTGACAGTTCGTCAAAAAATTTCGTGACTATTAGGTATTTCTGAAAAATACCACAAAAAAGAAAGAATTTACTAGTTTCTTAAGGAGAATGTTAACGTTCTTCGTATTATAATTCCTTGGTGCTATGCACCATCACACACACACACACACACACACACACACACACACACACACACACACACGATAACACACCACAATACACTGAAACAAACAGTAACGAGGCCTAGACCTTCGCACCAATGCAAAATATGCTCAATAAAATTGAATTCAAGATGGGTTTCTCTTTCTCTCTCCCTTTTAACATTGAAAATTGTAGCCGAATGTAACGAATACTTTGATGTGTTGAGATTTTCCGATTAGGTATAAATCCACGACATGGATCAATTATATTATGTGAAGTAAATTATGAAGCAATCCTATGAAAGGCCTTTTAACGCAGAAAACCATATATAGCTCAAAATGCCGATGCAGACTTGAATGTTGTTGCACTTGCAATCTTCTTTTCATTTCATTATTTTCCTTTCTTTTCATGAAACATCATTTTGTCATTTTTTCGTTGCAATTTAAAATTTAAATGGCAATGAAAATGCATTTCTCATCAAGATAACATCGAAAACAGGGCGAAACCAAGAATTTCACACTAAATAATAAATCAAGACCTTAACAATGCATTTAGCTAAGCATTCAATAGAAAGAAATAGATAAAATTCTTAAATTTTTAATTTCAATATATTTTTCAATAAATTGTCTCGATATTTTCTATTCATATTTGCAATAACTTAAAAGAAACGAGTCGAATCTAATTTAAAGACGGTATTTTCATGTGGATTCTCTTCAATGTGACTAACAATAATATTCATTAAAACGACGAAACACCTTACGTTTCGCCTTCAATACGCCTTGTTTCAATGTATAAAAATCTTTCAGCAGTACATTTGTTTCAATATCATCGATTTTTGTTTCGCATGCAACACGCAATCTTGACAAAAATCAATAACATTCTTAACATATCGTTCGAAATGTTTTAAATCTTTGCCATTGTCTATGCATCTGTTGATCTTTTGGAAAATAATCTTTGAATTTAGGCGAAACATGCATGTCCATTTAATGCTGGATTTGTGTATTCGATATATGTACAACATTCCCAATTCATTGTTGGCGCAAGTGATAAATTGTGTTCCGAATCACTGAAATAATCACGATCATTCAATTGTTGTTGTATATGTTCAGCTTCATATTGACTAGCACCATGTATGGCTGCAATGGATGATTCCGTATGATCAGCAGCCGCAATATGCGATAGATTTTTCTTTGGTTTGAGCATTGGTGTTGGACATCTATTTGGTGGATACAGTTCATCGTATGTTGGTAATGGCAATTTCTCACGTTGCACTTGACCATTTTCATGTTTAATTGGTGTTGATGTTGTTGTTGTTTCATCATCACCACATCCAAATGTCACTGTTTCATTATTATACCCGACGATGCTATTTGGGTTTTCATCACGTAATGGTGTATTATTCACTTCACTGACAGTCTCATAATGATGATATTCTTCCGGTTGTTCTTTGATTTCCTTTTCGTATGTGGCATCTGATGCCAATGTATATATATCGTTTGTTTTTTCATTGATTTACAAAAATAGACGATGAAATATCGATCGAAGATGAAGCAAACGCAATGAAAATATTAATCCAAACACACATATTTATCAAATTGGAATCAAAAATGCCAAATTTCATTATTAGGGGGGGGGGGGGGGGAGAGAGAGAGAGAGAGTTCATTAATTATGTTCGGCCACTGCAAATGCAATGCCCGAACAAGGAAACACATCACCATTTTTGCAAGATGCAGTTGGGGATGATTTTCATTTCAAATGGCAAAGAGAGAAATAATCAAAATTTTGAGAAAAGTCCGAAAGAACGCAGTATGTGTAAGAGAAAAAAAAAATGAATAGAAAGGCAATGACCATAACAAATTTGTTATTTGTCAACAACATTCGCATGTATAATTGATTTAAGTGGTTTTAATTTATTTTTAGTTTGAATAGTGAATATTACGTGTTGATGTGAGAGCACTCTGTGCATTGTTCAGTTGCACAATCGCAAAAAGTCTCTCTTTCTCTCTCTCTCTCTCTCTGTGTGTGTGTGTGTGTGTGTGTGTGTGTGTGTGTGTGAGTACGTGCCATACACATTTTGTTACACAAACACACACTCGATCATAATTCTTGTGCATCGAAAGTCCGTTAAATTGTGTTGAAAAGAAGAAAACAAAAAAGTCAATTACCATAAATTGGCTGAACGAATATTCATCCGAATATATTTATGTTTGTCTTTATCGTTTTTACAAATTGGCGCACATAAATACACACATTCAATTGCAATCTCTTTGAAAATATCTAAAATATATTATCATATTAAACGATGATAATGTCTTGGTTCAAGACTCTTGGATGTTGCTAGGCATTTTTCTGCATTTCCATTTCGTAAAAATGAAACAACAAGAAGAAGAAAAAGAAAATATCACATTTGATCGCTGGCCAATCATAATTATTCGTACATAATTGTATGAATTCCTTCGACCTTTTCATCAAATTTTATTTTCATAGGCTTTTTTCTCCGAGAGCTACGATCCACATTTTTAATTACGGAAATTTAGTCATTTAAACCAGAGAAAAACACAAATGAAACAATAAATCATCACACAAATTTTGAATATCAATTTCTCTGAACATTGTTGATTTCATGTTCATTCAAACATAATTACTCATTCATCACACACGCACATTCATACTTATACTCACAAAGATTTTAGCACATATTTCACAGATTTCACGCAAATCGTCATTTCATATATCGCAGACACAAGCCGAATAGATTTAAAAATATCAAAATCTGCTTCAAATAGCCGCCGAAAAAGTGACAAGGAACGACGAGAAAAACAAACAAGCAACAACGACAACAACACTATTTTATCAGAAAACGTGATTTAATGTAGAAACGAAGGTTTTGGAACGCATTCATACATTTAAAACGTATCATGTTATAGAAAAGGGTTTAAAGATTCACTGATTAGAGCTCAAACGGTTTTTGTAGAAAAAAAAATTTTTCAAAAAGAAAAACGAATTCATCGTAAAATTATGATTTTCGTAGAAGGTGATATTAAGACTGAAAAGAAATGGAGAAAAATGCAAATCTTGGAAGTTTTTCGGAATATAATTGTTCAAAGATGATTTGAGAGAGATAATCTGTCTTAGAAACCGTTTGAGTAAAATAATTATTTTTTTTTTTTTTTTCAAATTCAATTCAAATGAGCATTTTATATTCAAAAGATCACTTGAGACTTTCATAATCGCAGCAAATTTCAACATTTTGACCGTTTCAAAGACTTTTACATTTTGATTCAATTTACGATGAAATAATAATACTTGAGAATTTAGGGCGTTAAGAATGCAAACAAACTCCAAAACGAAAATTGTTGTTGTTGATTTGAATCGTTGTCTCATTAATTCTAATATTGTATTCTTTTATCATAGAAATAATATTCATTTTTAATTTGATTTTTTTTCTCTTCTTTTGTGCAGAATACGTCAAATGCAAGCGAATGACTTATTACAATTTACAATAATCAGAATAATAAATTATTTAACAAGTTGGTGTATGCATCAAAGTAAGACAACGTAACGAAAACGCAGTTTGCAGAAGAGCGATCAACGATTTTTTGTGCAAAATTTGAAAGAAAAAAAAAGCGACGCTTCTCTTGGCAACGAAAAAAAAAAATTCGATCCGTTTGGCCAACGAAGTAAATAGATTCAACCAAATCAAATTTGATAAATCGGCATTACATGCTTTACAAAATTGTGGGATTTTCAGCAGCCAAAACTAGCAAAGAAACGAAAAAGATTTTTTCGTGGAGCCAAATAAGCAAAAAATAAAAAGGAGGAAAATACAATTGAAATCATCGGAGCATCGAATTGCCGATTGAAATTGATTGACAGTTTTGACTCGAAGAGAGCAACCAATCTGGTTATTTTGAAATTTAAAAACATTTCATCGAAAGAATCGAACCATTTGTGGACGCTTAGAGTGAAGTTTTTGAATACAGAGAGACGAACTGTGATACTACCACATTTCACTCATAAATCGAAAACCATATTTTGTGATATACGCAAACAAGCAAACAAGCAAACAATCAATTATTATTTTCTCCTTCTTATTCACTCAATCGACGATTATTTTTTTTTTTCAAAAAAGAAGAAAAAAAAAACTTCACACTCTTTTTCATTACATTCGTTTGACGAAGTGTTTTGTGTTTGCATTTTTAAATGTTTTCACTTGTCGAGTGCTACACTGAAATGGGACACATTATCGGCCAAGACGTAAGTGTTTTTTTTTAAATAACTTTAGTTCGTTGTTGTTGGTTCATTTTGTTCCTCTCGCGCGCTCTCTCTCTCTCTTTTTTTTTTTTCTTACTTCTTTATGATTTTAGTCAGTATTAAAACCATTATGAAAAAAAGCACTCAATTTTGCCAATTGTACAGAGCTTAACCTTGAAAAATGCTTATCAATTTGTTCAAAATTGTCCAATATTTTAACAAATGTCAACTGATCTAAATTCAAATTTATCAAAAATTTATCGAAATTTCGTATTTTCTTAAAACCAAAAATTGTGATGTCAATAATCATTCAGTTTTTATAATGTAAATCGAGATAGTTTTTTGTGAAATTCCATCAAATTATCATTTTGATGAGAATTGATTCGAATTTGTATGGGAATCGATTGAGCAATTCAGTGGATCCAAAAATTTTCATTGACCAACTGAAAATAAGCGATATCGTTTCAATATAATCAATAGACGATCGCATAAGTAACGATACTCAGTAGGGCCAATTTAAAAGATAAACCACAACGCAGCATTTTTAGAAATTAATGTTTGGCAATTCACATGGGCGCGTGTAAATGTGATTAAAATGTTTGATAAAAGAAAAATGGGCGAGATCTAAATCGGTTTAGGTTTAAAATGATACACAATTTGTTTGATAAACAAAACAAGAAAAATAATTGTAATATAGAGCAAGTGTATGAAAATAAACGTCGTAATGGAGGCAATGCAATGCAATGCGCAGTGCCGAATGCATTTCATACCGATAAGCGAAATCAAAACCAGACAATTTACAATGTAACGGCCGACAATTGAATTTGTCAACAACAATAATAGCAACAACAACAACAACAGCGACCGATATAGGGGCAGAACGGCAACGGCACTTGTGACAGCACGACAGCAGCTACATTTATAGCCAACAGAAAATTTCACTGTTGTTGTATATACACTATGCGATTCGGTCGAGGCAAGAAATGGTGAGCGCAATAGCGCTCACGCGCGCACGCACCGCTAAAATTGTAAACAAGATAATTAATTATATTTATTTCAAAGCGAAATGAAACAAATTCAAATATATTTTTATATAAGCATAGAGAGATTGTACATAAAAAAATATCGATAGGAAAATTGTAGTTGAATGCACGGTCTTGAGTGGTTTTGCTTGATGGTTATCCGAATCCGAATCCGGCAAATATTCAAAATCTTCCTCTTTTCCCTCTCTTTCTCTCTTTCTCTCTCTCTCTCTCTCTCTCTCTCTCTCTTTCTCTCTCTTTCTCTCTCTCTCTCTCTCTCTCTCTCTCTCTCTCTCTCTCTTTCATTTCGACAAATCTTCCAAAATCAATATTCTTAATCGAAAATAAAAACAAGAGAAAAACGAGTAAACAAATTCAACAAATTTTCACCAGCCAATACTTGAACAATCAATTCTAACGATTGATAGCGCACATACGATCACGACCGTCAATTCAAACACGTCAAAAGAACGCATAATTCATTTGAATTTCTAATTTAAACTAATATTTGATTGAGTATCGCATTGAACTCTTCTTGCGATACTGTTTCTTGCTAATTGAATTCGATGTATTTTATTTCATTTTTTTTTTTTTTTTGGTTGGAATTATAACAACAAAGGAGAAGAAGAGAAAACTAGCTAGAATTATGATTATTATTGTATATCGACGACTACTTGAAATCATCGTTCGATATTTATGTATATTTTTGTTCCCTCTCTCTCTCTCCCCCTTGCATTTTTTTGATTGTTAGCCACGAATAGATGTAATCTTTATTTATTTTATTCCCGATATTCAGGTTTTTGACACTCAACCGCATACATTCACTACCCAATTAAATCAAATTGTCTTTTCGCGTCGTCGTCGTTGTTGTTGTTGTTTTTCGTTCTTTTTATTTAGTTGACAAAACAAAAAAATATCGATGAAGAAAGCATATCATTAAAAAACTCACACCATCGAATTTTAAAGTTAATTTGTCGCCTCCGAATATCATTACCCGATGCCCATAATCATATTCTATACGAAACATCTATCTACAAGAGATTTATAAATCATTAATGTCGAACTTAATATCGGGCAATGACTGTGGTCGTAAAAATATAGACCAACTGGTTGAATTACCATTTTTACAAAAAAAAAAAAAAAAAAAAAAATACCTTTAACAACACATCTCTCTGCTATGCATGGGATAATAAAATGATGAAACTTATCGAAACATTCATGTCAAGTGAAATGAAACACATAAAAATCATCAGTAAATTCACACAAATTCAAAATGTACATAATGTCGGCCCGAAGACGAAAAAAAAACACGAAAAGAAAAAAAAAAAGAAATATTTATCGTCCATCAGCCAATAGGAAGCCGATGTGAAATGTGTTTACGACAAGCCACGTATTTTTGATGCTTCATTTCTCTTTTCTGTATTGCCTTCTTATTTCTTGATTTTGTTCTTCGCATTGATATTTTTTCTTCTTCTTCTTCACTCATTTTTATTTATTCTTATATTTCTTATATTATTTGGATTTTACCTTGCATTTAACGAATGATTTTGTTGTTGATTTTTTGTTTGGTTATTCAAATGGACTATCAAAAATGATGAACAAATCGTAAAAACGCACATCATCGTTGAATCAGATTTCAAGGGTGATAATGATCATGCACACACACACACACAAACAATGCACATCACTTCAAATGGTACAATGTACGATAAATTGTCAAATTCTCAACCTTCAATGTTTGGTGAAAAATGAAAAAAAAAAAATTAAAAATCGCTCAATAAAATTGAATGTAATTTCCTATAAATAAGATTTCAAACAAAATTGGAAGAAACAAAAAAAAAAAAAAACAAGGTTTCGTGTCAACAACACGATCATAATTATAATGAATATGAGCTCGATTGAAATGACAGTGGACAATGACATTTAAATCTGAATGTAAATAAAACGCCTATTGAAACGATGACCGATTTCATTTGTTTTTGACGAAAAAAAAAAAAAAAAAAATTTCTTTTTTATGTTTCCTTCAGCACATATTGGTTTTCATTTAAGCTTAGATTTCATGCAAAAGTCCTGTTGTAAGTAAATTTTTTTTTTGATCACGCTTGTTGCACGTGAAATATGCGTGCTGTGACATCCTCCTCAACATCAATTCGATCAATACGTTCATTGCATGTGGACAATCTTATAATTTTTTTTTTTTTTTTTTTTTTTTCATATTTTTTTCTCATCCAATTTCTTCATATTAGCAGAAATCCAAATATGTACACAACACACCTGTGCTAAATGAGCGAATGCAAAAAGAGAAGAAAAACCAAAATGGCTACAAATTGATTGCCTTTTTTGTAAATTATAAGAAGCAACAGAAAACACATTTATTTGCCAAATTTGAATGAGAAACAAAAAATTTATTATAAAAATATGGCGTAAAATGAGAACGCCGACATGTTAAAATGTGTTGAACACAAATGTGGTTGCAATTTGGTTGCCAATCAACACAAATTACATTATCAATTATACCGTTTTATTGCAAACAATTGCAAACCATTTATTTGCGTATAAATTTCGGTTGAATGTTCCATCTTTTTGGCCCATTTCCATATCGATAAATTATTCATTTTTAACACTCAACTCTCTGTTTCCATGTCTCTCTTTCTCTCTCTGACTCTATCTCTGTCTTACTGTGCTGCTATTATCGGAAATGATACAATGATAACATTATAAATATGAGCCATTTTATTCTGATGGTTATGTTATTCCATGTCATAACTAGAAATCGACATTGAAACAAATTTGCATGTATTAACGAACAAGAAACCGAGATCAAATCACCGCACGGTGAAATAAGTGACAAAGCATTTTAAAGCGTAAATTATTGCTCACATATAATATTGGGTGTGTGTGTGCGTGTGTTAGAGTGTGTGCATGAGTGTTTTTTCCCTTCTTCTTTATTTTGGTCAGTGTTGAATGCGGCAAAACAAACACAAAAAAAGTTGAAGCCGTTTTTTAGGCAAAACATTCCAAAACAAGTCAAATTTTGCCGGCTCAATAGACAGCGTGTGGCAAATTGATGCCATTTACGTTGGTGATATATATAAAACAGTCTACGCCTAATCGCATGCGATGTATTGTATTTCAGTCTATTTTTTTCCTCTTATTTTTTTCAAATAATCATATGTGTTCATTTGTGGTGCAGCCGTTGATGCTGTTTTTATTCTCAAATAACAGGCCGATGAAATTTATTAGCGCACGTGTGACCGTGTTTCAAATGCAACAATTTCAATTTATTTTTTATTCATGTCATTTCATTCTAACACTCTATCTTTAACTCGATCTTTTTCTCTCTCTCCCCTTTGGTCTATTTCATTTCAACTCTCTCTCTCTCTCTCTCTCTCTCTCTCTCTCTCTCTCTCTCTCTCTCTCTCTCTCTCTCTCTCTCTCTCTCTCTCTCTCTCTCTCTCTCTCTCTCTCTCTCTCTCTCTCTCTCTCTTTCTCTCTTTCTCTCTCTCTCTCTCTCTCTCTCTCTCTCTCTCTCTCTCTCTCTCTCTCTCTCTCTCTCTCTCTCTCTCTCTCTCTCTCTCTCTCTCTCTCTCTCTCTCTCTCTCTCTCTCTCTCTCTCTCTCTCTCTCTCTCTCTCTCTCTCTCTCTCTCTCTCTCTCTCTCTCTCTCTCTCTCTCTCTCTCTCTCTCTCTCTCTCTCTCTCTCTCTTTCTCTCTTTCTCTCTCTCTCTCTCTCTCTCTCTCTCTCTCTCTCTCTCTCTCTCTCTCTCTCTCTCTCTCGCTTTATATACAGATGCTCATCCAACGGTACGCCAATCTAAGAATTCTATCTTGTTTTGATTTCTTCCAAATCAAATGAAATAGATTAACTGCATTGTGCTGAGTATTTGGGTAGTTTTTGCATATATACGCGTACAGACATTTTAATATCTACTAAATAAATATATACACTTTACACATTAAAATTTAAATAGAATGAGATGAATGACAAAAAAAAAAGTGGTTTAAGTTGTTTACTCGATTTTTTTTCTTGCCTGTCCGTTTACACACATTTCAGGGCTTAGCACTTTTTTTTTCTTCTCTTGATCATCTATGATCTACGTATTTATATGCATATTATGTAAATAACATTTGATTGTTTTATTTGGTATGCACATTAAATTATGCACAAATAAACAGTTTTTGTAACATGGCGTTTGTATTCTAGCGACAATAGCAATGCAGACAAGAGTAAAAAAAAAAACATAAAATAAAGCAGTGAATAATAAAATGGTTCTATGTAGCGTATAAAAATAATATCTCCGTGATTTAATTCGATACAATTGATTTTGATCGCTCTCTAACCTCCCTCTTCTCTCTTTATTTTTCTATCTCTCTCTCTCTCTCGTCCCATCTCTGCGTGTATTCCTTTTACCCTGTCACTCCTCTTTATCAATCGCTCTATTGAGTGTGATAAATATGTTGCGAATGTGCGCGCGGTACACAATCTCCACAAACAATAATAATCATTTGCATTCGATTTGTTCCTATATTTCAATTTCGTTTCGTTTTGTTTCGATTCCGTAAAATATTTTCCAGTTCAATCAAATCAAATTGATGATTGATTATCAAATGGGATGGTTATCATGACCACGTTTACTTTCCCTTTTTATTTTGCAGCTGGTTCTCACTGCCATGAATAATAATTGTTTACATGAAATGAATTGTATTGTATTTGATGTGAGCATGACTGACTGTGTTAAATGCTTGAAATCAGAATATGTAATGTTAATAATAATGTTGAACAAAAACAACAACAAAAACAGAAAAAAAGGCAAATTGTTCTATTGCTTAGAATCATACCGTCTTCAATTCATTATTCTTGAACATAAACATATATTCAATTGCAAATCACAGTGGTGCATCATTTGCTCACATGAACGTGGATATTTTTTTTTTCGTGCAAACGATTTGTTGTTTTTTTTTTTCTTTGCATTAAAGTGTATTCTAGGCACTACAAGCAAAGATACTAAATATTATTTATCAACATATATATATATATATATGCAGTATCTGATTGGCAGACATCATACTATTTCTTTATGAATATTAATGCATTTTTGTCTGAGTATTTGGCATCCAGATACGCTTTGATGCCCATTTTTATGCATATTTTCCTTATTTTGTTTTAAGATTCTTGAATTTGATCATTATCATCAAATAAATTCAACAAATTTTATTTACATTTCAACAACAATGATTAACTATTTAATATTTAATATTTATCGCCATTACGCGCAATTTCATGCAATTCCGATTGTTAAGAGGAAGTGAAGTTAGTTTTTACAATAATTAGAAAAGTTAATTTTATTAATTGAACAATATTCACAAATACTAGCATTTCGAGTGGGAAATTTGGAGAAAAAACAAATCAAATTCCATCTAATTAGAATAGTTTTTTTTTTGCATTTTTCGAATTTAAAAAATAATCAAATTTTTTATCATTTATTCAACCGTTTTAATTCAATTTTTTTTTTATTAAAATTTCAGTATGCGCTGAAGCATCAGCATTTCATGGAACCGATTGAGCTGGACTATGTAACCCAAGTCATTGGCTATCATCCGACATATTTGGAGAAATTCCTTAATATGCATACGTTCATCATGGAACGCGATGGACCATTACGTTATGATTATCGACATTATTTAGCCATTATGGTAAGCCAGACGGAATTTTTTGTTTCTCTATCCAAGTTTTTGATCATCAATGAAATGAAAACATTGTCAATTTGCTAGGGGGAAACCGCACGGTCAAATCTAACACATATGAACCCATTTTTTACGCATTCTACTATTTATTACAAATTATCACAAATCATTACACATTTTATAACATATTTCACATATATTGACCAAAATTTCAAATGGCGGCTGCAATTTCGCTAGAAACGTCATTCACATTATTTAAAATATCACCAAAAAATTAATAAATTTTCATGAATTTTTTACGTTTTTAAAAAATCAAATAAGTTTGAGCATATTTTTTACGATATTTAAAGTGAAAAAAAAAAATTTCAAAATAAATACAACGATCCAGGTACTAGAACTAATCTATAATACCGACATTTTCAGACAAACCAAGTGTCAAATGTCTAGTCGAATGTCAAATGTGATGTTGATGAAGAAATGTCATCTGTCATGTTCAATGATTTTCAAATTCTATAGATGTTTTTGAACTGTGAATTCAATATTTGAAAGAAAAAAAAATATTAAAATGCAATCGATAGTTGTTTCAAATTTTGAGCCATCGATTTTAAACCCAGCGTAGTTGACAATAACGTCAAAGTATTCGATCAAAAAAGTATCACGTAAGATGGCGTTCAAAAACATATGACCACATTTAAACAAATATTACACATATTTCAATAAACATAACTTTTATTCACTTTTTTTTCACATTTTATGAATAATGTCTGGGCGGTTTCCCCCTAGTCAATTTGGAACATTTTATTTTACAAAATTTTATTTTCAAAATGAATTTTTATTTTCTTTCGAAAATTGTCTTCAATAAACTTTTTTTATATGCTTGAACGGAAATAATTTGAGCGGAAAAATAATGTTGTTTTTCATTTTAAATTTAGGCAGCTGCACGTCATCAATGTGTTTATTTAGTAAATTTGCATAAAAAGGCGTTTCTCGAGCAAAATGGTGATCCAACTTGGCTGGATGGCATCGATTTCATACCAAAAAAATTGCGAGCTATCTACGAAATTAACAAAATACTTGCGCATAGACCGTGGCTGTTGACCAAAGGGCACATTGAGGTATATTTTTTTCATCAAAATATTGCAACTTAAAGTAAACATTGCATTGAATAAAATTAATCAAATTTTTTTTTTCTTTTGATTTCAACAGAGTTTAACCAAAGGACCGCATAATTGGTCACTATCCGAAGTAGTGCACGCAATAGTTCTTTTATCGCATTTTCATTCGTTGTCATCATTTGTATTTTCATGCGGTTTAACACAAGAATTAGACCCAGCATCTAGTCAAAAATACAATAGAACACCACCAAAAATTAGTGGCAATACATCACCATCAACTCGTTGGGGTTTTGGTTCTCGTTCTAATTCAAATGCATCAATGATTGGTAAATGTTTTATTTGAAATTCAATTTTTTTCTTTTATTGTGTATGAATTATTGATAAAAAAAATCCCCTCCGAATAAAAAATGCTAATGAAATGTTGTTTTGTTCAGGTAATAGTAGACAAGAAGTGAGTGTCGATGCATTAATGCAACGTATGCGCACATTGTCACAGAAACAGGATGAATGCAGCGAAACTGAATTGAATGATCGTTTTAAAACAGTTGAAATGCAGGTTTGTTTGCTCATTCAATTTTTATTTTCGACGAAAAAAGAAGAAAAAAATGGGCTTGAGTCTCAGAGTGAGAATCTTGAGTCATAACAAAAGAAAAATTTATATTTTTCTAAGTCAATTTCAATTTTGCAGGCTCATGAATTACCCGATGCCATCAAGCCACCAATTATCGAAATACCTGAAAATATCAATCATTTTATCGAGGATCCAATGTTTACATATCAAGATTTTACACGTCGTGGTGCTGATAATGTGCCAAGTACATTCCGTGTGCAAGATTATTCATGGGATGATCATGGTTTTTCATTGGTTAATAGTTTATATAGCGATGTTGGCCTATTGTTAGATTCAAAATTTCGTACCGCTTATAATTTAACGTATTTTACAATGGCTGATAAAACAAATGTCGATACATCGAAATTTCGTCGTGCCATTTGGAATTACATTCAATGCATCTACGGTATTCGTCACGATGACTATGATTATGGTGAAGTGAATCAGGTAAGAATAAGAAATCAGTGAAAATCAATTGATTTCGATTGAAGAAATTAAGGTTTTTATTTTAAAAAAAAAATGTATTTCTTGTGTTAATTCGATTTCCATTTAATTTTCATTCTTCTTATTTAGCTGTTGGAACGATCATTGAAAATGTTCATAAAGACGGCCTGCTGTTTCCCCGAACGCATCACGAAGAAAGATTATGACAGTATTTTAACGGAATTGAAGCATAGCGAAAAGGTAAATACAATTATTGTTGTCGATTCATTCAGTGTCAGATATGTAATGAATGGATTTTTTTTTTTTTTGTTTTTTCAGGTTCACGTCAATCTTATGATACTCGAAGCCCGAAATCAAGCAGAGCTACTGTATGCATTACGTGAAATTATGAGATACATGACATGATTCACGTATCAACTCAATTCAGCTTCATTGAAATTGATCCCATTTTTTTTTTCTTTTAATTCGTTTTTGTTTTGTTCTCTTTTTTATTCATTGTAATTGATTTATTGTCGTAGAGTGTAAAATGTTGCTTTAAAGACTTGTCACACGTCTTCAGGGAATTTATTTAGATGATTTAATCACGTTTCATGTGTTGATGTTTTTAGACGGGCTGAGATAACAAAAAAAGAAAAATATAATTATAATCACAAATCAAATTGACGACTGCCATCGGCATCACACACACACACACATAGCAGTGAACGTATTTTCATGCTAAACGATAAAATTAGAGAGAGATTTTCCCAAGATATTTTTCTATTTTTTATTCGGCTCGAAATGAATTTTATAGATTTTATTGAAATAAATTGTGCAAGAGCAATGTGAGAATATTCAGATTTATATGCGAAAAAAAAAAGAAAAAAACTAAAAAAGAAACGGAAAACAAAAGATTTTCTTCAAAAGAATGGTGGTTTTAAGTAGCCAAGAATATGCCTAAGTGATAAAATTTTTGTTTTGTTTGTCATCTTGTTGTCTCGTTTTTTTTGTTTTTAAATATTTGTCATTTTCAATGAGATTTCAATTGTGAACATTGGCACACATAAACGCCAAATTGTTAATCATTAACGAATCGTTTTAATCAAAATATATCAAATTTAATAGAAACAAATTATTTAATATATTCATGCGCATATCTTCGCTTATTCAATCGATGATTTGCTTCTGTTTTTTTCAATTTTACTTTTTATTGTATACGACGTAGATGATAATTTTATGTTTTTTTTTTTTTTTTTTTTTCAATTTTCAATCATTTTGTGTCAACTTGTAAACGTGATCGCTAACGTGTTCGAACTAATTAGGAAATTTACACATATTATTATTATTAATTCTTTTGTTTTAATTTCTACCATCAATTTGACTATTTCGATATTTTCCATATTAACATCATAAACAAGTATTTAGATATATATTTTAAACAAGTCATAGGACGTAAATTTTATACAAATAATCCACAAAAATCACACAATTATATATATATTTGTCTAAAGAAAAATGAACAAAAAAAATTGAAAAAAAAAAAAAAATCATCAGAAAAATCATATTAAAGAAAATAATAAACGAAATGCTAGGAAAAAAACAATTTGAAATTATGCAAGTTCCATAGAGTTTTATTCCTTGTTGGATTTGATGAAGGGGCCATCGAATTGATTTTAATGGAAAATGGAATTTAACTGATGATTGATTGGAAATGAAATTCAATTTCAAATGAAATTTGTTTTGATGAATCACACTCTTTTTTCGAAATTTGAAGTCGCACATCTTTGTTTAAAATTTAAAATTCACATTTGTACCGCTAAAAATTCAAATTAAAATCAAGATCAACGCATCATATTCCGGTGAAGAAAATTGCAATATATTTACAATCAATAGTGTACAAGAGGCTACAACAACACATCATTTCAAGCGGCTACAATCAGTCTTGAAAATCCATTCTAATTTCTCTTGATAAACAAAACGCAATACTTGAGCTTTAATTTTTCAAGTTTGAAAGTTTGATTTCTAAAAGCTTCAGCTAATTCGATGCTACTGTTGCCACGACTGAAATCTAATGTGACATTGGACAAATGGTCTGTGATGTGATCCAATGAAAACCACATACAAACGCAATCCAAAAAGGAATTCGCGTTTCAAGAAATTTATTTCATCACATCGAGTACTAACAAACATATGAACAACAGCATCTTGCAGCTTTTTTATCAATTGTATAGCTTCTTTTTTATTAATTTGGACGAATTTCATCGAATAATTTCCGGCTTTTTTATATTTGAATTGTTCGTTCAGCTATGTTTTAGACATAAATTTAGTAGATTTCTTAGAAAACTAACATTTATCTGATTTGTATCGCAACTGATGGTCATCTCTTTGGATAATTCTTTGGCATCATTGAATTATTATCTGTCATAGTTTTATGTTGAAAAACGCATTTATTTGAAAAGTTTTTTCCAAGTAGCGAAGTCTCAAAAAATTGAAGAGCAAAAAGAAGGCAAAATTCAAGAACAAAAAAATTTTGTAAAATAATAAAAAAAACAATTACGCACTCTGACTTATTATTGGAAGTTCTGGAGTCTAGAACCTTGGACAAATCCTGGGAATCAATGGATCAGCAAGATTCCAGAACTTCCAAAATGGAATATTTTTGAAAAATTTCTGTTTCTATTTGGTTTTTTGTGGAATTACATATTGGAAATTCTGTAATTCAGGTCAAATCCTGAAAATCCATGGATCAGCCAAAATTCCGCCGGATTTGTACTTTAGGCCATCGAAGCTGACTGGTATTGATACTCCTTTCGGGTGTAATACTTTGCGTATTTTTGCGTTTTTCCCATCAGAAAAGTGAGGAAGACCGATTGGTTATTTTCTCAAACCAATCCGATGCGACGTCTTCGTTCACTGATGCGGCAAAATAATTATAAATATTTTTATTTAAAAATAAATAAATATTAATATCTGAATGTCTGCAAGGAAGTGGAATTTTTTCTTAAAAAACCCTCAAATTTTTAAATAAATATCCATTCAATCCCAAGTTGAAGAAAAACGCACTCAAAGCGCGTCCACGCTCTTTTTCACACCTTTGCTAAACAGCATAAGCACTGTGTACTATACATTGTGAGTATCCTCTTTTTTTTGTCTGTTCTCTTTCGTAGCGCATAGACAATGCTTCACATAACTGCATTTTCAAAATACTATTAGTACTATAACTGGAAACTCGCTGTTTTTTATTGAATTTTAACGGAAAAAATACAAATGAATCAATAACATTATATTAATCGAAGTATTGTCCATCGTTAGCCACTACTTTTTCCCATCTTTCTGGTAGCATACGGATTTCACGTCGGAAGAAATCCTCATCTTTTGAGGCGATGAATGAATCGACCCAATTTTTGACTTCCTCAGAAGAAGTGAAGCGTGTACCAGCCAGGTGATTCTGCATCGATCGAAACAAATGGTAATCAGAAGGGGCTATGTCTGGGCTATATAGCGGGTGGGGTAGCACATCCCATCGAAGCGTTTCCAAGTATGTTTTGACGACCTTTGCATCATGTGGCCGAGCGTGGTCATGTTGAAGAATAACTTTGTCATGTCTTTGCTCGTATTGAGGACGTTTTTCGCGCAATGCTCGGCTCAAACGCATCAATTGCTAGGCTAACTCACTCTTTTAAGAATGACATTCTACTGTCAAAAAGAGCGCGAATCGTACATTGAATTCAACTGAATCGCATTGAATTTCAATGAATCAGAATGAAACACAAAGAATCGCATTGAATCGCAACGTATGAAATATCCATCTACCGTACCGAGTCAGTACGGTAGATTGACATTTATCATTGTTCATTATATATTATACGTTGCGATTCAATGCGATTCTTTGAGTTTTGTTGTGATTTATTGTGATTCAATGCGATTCAGCTCAATTCTATGAGCGATTCGCGCTCTTTTTGACAGTAGAATATCATTCTTGAAAGAGTGAGCTAGCCTAGATCAATTGTCGTCGATAGAGATCATCAGTGACTGTTTCTTTCGGTTCCAGCAATTCATAATATACCACACCCTTCTGATCCCATCAAATACAGAGCATTACCTTATCCATGAATATCTTGTTTTGATGTCGATGGTGCTCGTTTGCCGCGCTTCACATATGCTGTTTTTTGCTTGGGGTTATCATAATAGATCCACTTTTCATCACCTGTGACTATTCGATGCAAAAAACCCTTCCGTTTTTGCCGTTGGAGCAACTGTTCACAAGTGAAAAATCGTCTTTCAACGTCTCTTGGCTTCAATTCATGTGGGACCCAATTTCCATGCTTTTGAATGTATCCTGCTGCTTTTAAACGTTTGCAAATGGCTGGCTGAGTTACTCCCAATGATTTTGCAAGTTCTTCTTGCGTTTGACATGGGTCTTCATCCAGTAATACTTCCAATTCTTCATCTTTAAACTTTTTCGACGGACCTGGACGTTCTTTGTCTTTCACGTCAAAATCACCACTTTTAAAGCGTCGATACCAATCTCTGCAAGTGGTTTCAGAAAGAGCATGCTCCCCATAAACTTCCACTAGAATGCGATGACTTTCAGCAACAGTTTTCTTCCACAAAAAATTGTGAAGCAAAATTCCCCGCAAAAACTCTTTTTGTGGTATGAAATTTTCCATTTTTAAGCGTAAAAATAAACACAATGTTATTATTTTCGATAAGTATGACATATATGGTTTTGAAGCTTTATGTCTGTACAACAAAACGTCATATGTGTCAAATCGTTGGACATTTCATTTGTGACTAGCGACATCTGTCAGAAAAAACAGCGAGTTTCCAGTTATAGTACCAATATTTTAACTGTAATTTATAAACGAAATATAGCATATGGTGATATCTGTTGTTATAATTCTTAATAATTTCAGTAAGCCGCCCGTTCGATGCCATTTATTTCTTTTTAAATGCCACAGTAAAATCTTTTACAGTTAAAGTCCTATAAATTATGTATTTTATAAATGAAATAAAATTCGATGAAGTTATATTCATGTTTTCCATGTCAAATTCAGTATGAACATAATTGATTTGAATAAATACGTTGTATGTCGCTACATGTGCAAATTGGGATATCGTCATTGTAATTGTGCTCAATCAAATCCAAGCCATTCATTTCCATTTCCATTTCCAATTTTCCTCTTTCATTCCTCACTTCAGGGTTGAAATGATGACAATTTTGTAAGAGAGATATTTTGGATTGTATAGAAACCATGCGATTCGTAATGAACTGTTTCACCACAAACACTATTAGAAACTTTGAGACCATCACCAGAACCATCATCACTTCCGGTATTTCAGAGACCACGACTTGAGTAAACAATGGCAATGTATTAAGTTTTTTTTTTACTGATTTCGTTTCGGATAAAATTCTTTTAATTTATTCTTTTTATTTTCTCCGATGAAATTTGTCAGTGAGCCAGGATTTTTTCGGAAATTTTCTTTAGCTTAAATTTTTTAGAAGCAAATAAAGAGAATATAACCTGACGTAAGAATCATATATTTTGTAATTTTGATCATAATTACTAAAAGATGTAAATGCTCCAAATTATTGACCCATAAATCATCAAAGAAACGAAGTTGATTCGAGCAATTTAATTCATGGTTTGGAAGTGGCTGATATGAAAGTATTGCGTATGATTTCGGGAGTATCGCGTAGGGACCAATGGGGGAATAGAATTAGAAATGAGAAAGTGCGTGAGGATTTGAATGTGAATTCGGTTGATGAGGTAGCAAGAAAGTCGAGATTGAGATGATTCGGTCGTGTACAGCGTATGAATGAGTATCGTTTACCAAAGTTAGTTTTGAATGCGGAAGTGAATGCACCGAGAGGTAGAGATAGACCGCGGAGGCGATATTTGGATTCGGTTAAGAACGATTTGAGCGAAAGGGGATATAATTGGAATGGGGAAACTCAAGACCTGGCTCTCGATAGGGTTTACTGGAGAAGTATTGTTAAGGGGCTGCACATTACAAAACCGACCAGACGCTGAAGGCCAAAATGGTCTTTAAATGATTGTTGTTGTTGATCCAAATTAAGATTCCGTAATGAGAACAAAAATTATTAAATTTATGCAGAAACTAAAGTATGTGAACAGAACTGAACCCATTTATCGAATAATGAAATGATTGTAATTAACACATTTTAATTACAAAAATATGCAATTAACTTTTTCAAATTACAGTAAGTTGAATCAACAAGATTGAATACATGAAGTTGCGAGTATAATTGTAACGTATAAATTCACGTAATTTGGAAATTAAATTTTACTTTTTACTTGAGCTTGCAAACTAAACGCCAATTGATAACAATGAGTTGGTCAAACAAATTTCGAATTGTGAAATTGTTTATTCTGTACATGAGCATAACATCTGTTGTAAGGAGTGGAATATTTCTTTGCAAAAATGAAAATAATTCATTTCTCTTTTTAAGCTTGTTACTCGTGCTGACGATTTATTCGCTGAGGATATTATTACATTTGAGGTAAATTTTTTATACTTAAATAATAAATTTACTTGAATAAATGTTGATCGATTGAAAATTAAAATCATGCATGATCAATTTGGATCATCTTTTCCTTTCAACAATTTAAAATTTCTCAATTTTCATTGCATTCAAATTAACACGATTCGGTTGATTTTTTTTTTTTTTAAACAGATCGGAACGGGAAAAATTCATAAATCATTCACACAGGGCCGATCGAATAATATTGGAAAAAATGTGACCATTGATAAAGGCTGTAAAATTGGCAGTGAAATTGATATAGGGGATTCAACAAAAATTGCCGCACGTACAAAGATCAGAAATAACTGTAAAATTGGTGAACGTTGTTCAATTGGTTATGATGTTCATATTGGAGAGTATACCACAATACAAAATGGCAACACCATTGGATCGGGATGTTTAATTGATAATGATGTTAGCATTGGAAATATTGTTCGCTTGGGAAAGCGTGTTAATGTAAAAGAATGTGCAAAAATTGGTGATCGTTCAAAAATTAGCGATAATTGTATTCTCAATGAATATTCACAAATTCAATCGGATGTTGTAATTCAATCAAAAACATCGATTGGAATGAATAGCACGATTGAAATGCGTACCAAAATTGGTGCTGGTTGTATTCTTGATACAAAATCCAAAGTTAAAATGAATGCAGTTGTACAATCAAATACTTATATTGGTGTATTTACGATCGTTGAAAAGAATGCAAGCATTGGTAATAATTGCTATATCAAGCCATACGTAAGAATTGGGTCGAACGCAATAGTTCGGCAAAAAGTTCATATTGGGACTCATAGTTCGGTTGCAGAGGGTGTTACAATCGATGAATCGGCTGTAATTTTCAATAATGTCGATTTAGAAAAAGGTGAACATGTTAAAAAAGGTGAAATGATTATTTTAGCCCCATCAACATATGATTTATATCGAGAGTGTGCACCATTCAATGAACAACAGTATATTTCGATTAAAATTTTGATTTTCAAATCGATTTTCATTCATTTTCTTTATTGAAACATTTTTTAGAATGTCTCAAGTGTCCGAAGATATATTGAATAGAACGATTGATGTGCAATTGAAGAATTTAAAGAATGCATATACGTCAATTAATCTTAAGCGAATGCCACTAATCAAAAGTCTTTACTTGATTTTGTATTATGGACTACCAGCGTAAGTTTTTAAATAGATTTAAATGAGTTTTTTTCGATATAATCTTTTCTCAAATAGTTTTAAAGAAAACGTTGAACGAATCCATAAATCAAAACATCATCCACTTGTTCATTTTGCTTTGAGTAATGGAAGGTAATTTATATATTTTTTGCATGCACACCAAAGATAATTTGCATTTTTTTTTGTTATTGTTCAAATACAGCTCGGATCAACCTCCTAATATGCAACAATCCGACCAAGACATTCATTTTGCGAAAAATGCAGGCAAAAACATGTAAATACTGAATAATTTCGATTCAATATTAATGTATTATAGAGCTTTCTCTCTCTCTCTCTCTCTCTCTCTCTCTCGAATTTTCAGCTTAAACACAGATGTAAAAAATAAACTCATCCAACTGCTGGCTATGGAATTGGATATTAAACGTAGAAAGCGCGTTGTCGGTGACACCGCTTCGAAAATGTATGATGAAATTACCAAGGGCCAAAGGAAAGTTAGATGTTCAAATCGTAAAATTGCTTGAAACTGATTTTCAATTGAAATTATTATTTTATAAATTTTGCGAAATTTGAAAGCAATTTTATTAAAGAATAATGTTGAAGAAATTCGAAATGAAATAACAAAACAAAAATCAATAAATCAAATAATTTGGAAATTAAGTTTTTATTTTTCAAATTTAAAACCAAAAAAAAAAACAACATCAATTTTTTCCACTGGATGGAAGGAGGAATATTTTCGTACACCATCTAATGATAATTATTTTTTTTTTTTTTTTTTTTTTGAAATTGTCAATGAGCTCTAATATTCCTTCTCATTTCAATCAATTTAAAATATAAAACAATAGATTTCTATTGTCAATTGTTTTCAAATTAAGAAGAAATAAGTTAATTTTGTGTAAACATCAATCGTCAGTCTTTCAATTCGATGTTGATGAAATATTTTCTGTCAGTTCACATTACCGACATTATTCAATGTGTATTTTACTTTGGTCTCAATTAACGTAGTAATGTTTATTTTAACTATTTTTATATAAACGATTCATCAATATTATGATGAAAATGTGTCGATTGGATTTTTTCCAAAAGGAAAAGTTCTTCAAAATTCATCGATAGAAATTTCCCGATCATAAATGGATTTCTTCATTGGAATTTGAATTGTGGAATTTGAATTCTGGCATATCGACGCGTCGGAGGCATTTATAAGAAGCATGCCAGTAATATCTTATAGGGATTTGATGACTTTTCTTCACGTTTAGAATGCACATTGTATCGTTTGGCATCGAATAAACGATCAAAGTTTTATCGAATTCAGCAATGGGTTTCGATTAAATTGATGAAACACCAAAAATCCCATCTAAGCGCAATTTGTTTGCTTTTGGCAATGAAATTCGTTAAATGAATATTTATATGAAGAACTTTGAACAGATTGGCGTTATCTCAACTTTTTTGCAAGCGCAAACAAAAAAATGGAGACCCCATGTGTTGTTTTAAAAGCACATGATGTGGCAATGAGAAATTACAAGGAATTCCATCCGAAAATATGGAGAACGTCATCAAATATTTCGCCAAAAATTATATGATGCCGAAAATTCAAGAGAATGTTCTTACTTCTATTTATTTTATTACAGTTTTATATTGATAAAATTGGTCGCTAATTTCCGATATAAAAAAAACCCCTATTACTTATTTCGATTTCACTAGATTTCAAAAAAAGAATTGATAGTACGAATTCAGTCGAAATTGATGAATCGTCATTTTGAAATGTTGATAGTAACTGTTTATTAGAACTCAAATTGAATGCGGATTCAAGTCGCGGGAATGATTGAGAAAAAATTTCGTATAACAAAAGTTGCACGAGTCGTACGACAACACGAAACAATTGAAGTAAGTAACACAAAATGACCAAAGAATCGTATCGCCACATGGACCCCATAATGAAGCCAATTTGCAAGTATATGTATATGTATTGATTGTTCCAATTGTTTTGTTCTGTTCTATTTTGAACAAAACCAAAAAAACTAAAAAATGTTGAACATAAAGGGTTGTCCCCGCGGACGCCCCCCCCCCAAATTTTTATCGAAACACGAAACTGTTTAAACGATTTTCATACAAAACGTTAAAACCACACCTATAGCATGCTGACACACAGTTAAGAAACACTTATATCCATTAGTGAATGAATGTCGACAATTTTATTATTTTATACGTGTATTGGAGAATAAATTCCGTTGTTTTGTTTATGCTGTGAACTGTGAATGAAGCAAACATTTCAACTTTTTCTCATGTTCATGTTCATGTTCATATTCGATTTTGTTTTTTCGTGAATTTTTCGTTATTGTAGCGCAGAAAAGAATGTAAAAATTAACTCGGTTGGCGAATGACAAAAATGTGAAGGTTTTGCTATTATCATTATCAAAATTGATTTTTTTTCTTGAAATAGTCCCTTCAAGCTCATGCAAATAATTCTCCGTTTGATTTTATTTTGTTTAAAAAGATCAAACTTAACTTGTCTTTAGTTTCAATTTGCTCAAAAATAAATTGATGTTATAAATGTTGCAGAGTTTTAAAACAAAATACTTACAAAATTATCGCATTCTAAACAAAAAAAAAAAAAAAAAAAAAACAGCAACAACAAAAAAGTCAACTACATTATGTAAAAATGCAAACATTTCTGCTGATGACAAGGCAACCAATAGATAATTTTATTTAGATTTTTCGATTTTATTTTAATCTATGGATCTGTTTGATTTTCCACACATTTTTTCAAAATCGGCTATACTTTTTGCTGCAGAAAGAAGTACTATTAAAAATCGCCATCATTGTAGTAACGCTGAAATGAAATTATGGCAAAAAAAGACCCTTTTTCATTTTCGAAATATTTTACTTTGAATTAAATTATAATTACTTCTTGTTTCGGATAAATTTTTTTTCCACATTCAATGCACGGGCGAGTTCGGCCTTCTATTTTGTTATATTTTTGAAACATTTCACCGCAATTGGGGCATTTATACCAAGCTCGCCATTTACCGCCATCCATTTCGCTGAATTTCTAGTTTTTTTTTCTCAGTGAACAAAAATTAGTCTCTCATTCGAATAAAATTTAACTTGTGTGCGAAGATACGACTGCCGAGATCTGAAATGAAGCAAGTCCTTTATATCATTGCAAAAAGTGAACAAAATTCAGTGAAAAATGCAAATTCAGTTAAAACGTATGGATTACTTTAAATAAATAAACTCGATGAGCAATCAATAAATAACAATTTTCGGTTCTGAATACGCTCTCGACATATGAAAACAGACATTAATTCAATTGTCTCATTTAATTTCCATATTTTTTCAAGTTTTTTGTTTCTTGCCTCACTGATTAATTGACATAAACATTTGATTATTGAGAATAAACAAAAGTCCATCTTGTTTAAATAGTTGCAGCAAAGAGAAATCATACTTTGCATAAATTTCAGTTTTATTAAAAAGTCAAAAACAGCTCTTACATCCAAAATCACATGATATTTATTACACGCTTTATCAAATTTAAAAAATAATTTGAATTTAATTTGCAATAATTCGATTGTTTCTCTTTAACATTATTTATTTATTATTTAGCAGAATTTTGTTGATGTCGAATTATCATAAACATGAACGAAACATTCACAAATCGTCAAAAGATACTCGCTTTCCAATGAAAACTTTTAATAAACAATATTTTCGGGCGAAACTTGTCTCAGCAAAATTGACGTAATGTTAATCATCAAAAAGAAAAATAAAAAGAAGCAGAAACTTGGGCCAAAATAATATGCGTGCTGATTCTGGTGTATTTTAATAGATTTGTAGGTTGATTTCCATGATTTGAATGTGCCTTGATTTTGGACACAACATTCACATGATTTACATTAATAAAAATTTTACCAAATGAACTTTGTCTTTTAAATTCTTCAAACATTTTCTTACGCTTGGCTTCTTCTGTCTGCAATAAATGCAATAAACAACAAATAAATTATAAAAAATGTGTTTCATCAGATTTGGTTGTTTATTCGTCATAATTTGACAATTTTATTCAATGTTAAAATTTGGCACGAATTTATTTGATTTTCAACTTGTGTCGTTTGGTCAACCATCTTCAAAGTGTACCTAAAAATTCAAATGAAAATTATAGTAAAAATGAGATTGAATTTTGGAATTAATTACCTCATAAATTGGATACAGCAATTGTTTACAAGATGAGCATGGCCAACCACGACCGGGTGACGTATTAATCGATTTAAATTCTACCATATCAACGCATCGAGGGCATTTGTAATAAGCGTGCCAGCAGTATTTTGTAGGTTTTTTATTTTTTTCCATGATTTGAATGCAACTTCTGACTTATTATATGTATGTGTGTCAGTATGGCATCAAATAAATGACTGAAGTCTTAGCGAGTTAAGTTTAAAAGTCTAGTCCAAACACAATTTGTTTGCTTTTGGCAAAGAAATTCATAAAATCAATGTTTATACATATTTTATAAATAATCTTGCACTGTAATCATGTGGTTAATTTTCGATATCAAAAAAAGACAAATTCCATTTCGATTTGAGTGGAACTCAAGAACAGAATGTCAATTCAATTCGATTTCAGTCGATTTGTTATTTCAACATTTTTCGAGCGAAAAATGATGAAAATAATTGCCGAAAAAAGTAGCGACGCACACACCTTATCAAAAACAAAACAAAAGAAAAAAAAGTGCATGAAATATGTTGAATGTTGATCTTGAATTTTGAATTTTGAGTATTTTATTTAATTGAAATACATGTTATCTGTTGAATCTCCATCGATATAAACCAAGTCAGCATTAATACAAATAGACATTAAATCAAAACGATGGTTATCAGTTGTTTTACTATTTATTTACTTTGAATTTGAACAGTTTAGTTTAAATTAAATGAGAAAATTGTACAAAACATTGCATTCTTTGGACATTTTGATTCGATTGAAATATTCATAATGTTATTGTTACTAAATGATGACATTGAATGGCTTTTAGGAAATTTCTTTCAATACATTTCATGATTCTGAGAAAAGGTGCTGTTGTCTGTTTTCATATTTGAAAAAAAAAAAAAATCGAACAGAAGAAATTCAATTTTTCATTGAATCACTTTCGGGAACTAAGTTTATTTCATATTTTTTTATTAATTAGTCAATCAAGATTAATGTCCATAGATATGAATATAGCAAGTTTTTCCCGTGAGATGAACATGAAAATAATTTGAATTCATTTTTTTGCAAGACTGAGAATAAACAGCAGTAAATCGTCAAACGCAACACGCACTGTATCGGTTTCATTTGATATTTTCTGCTGTTAACAATAACGTGTTAGTACTATTTTTAAATGAAGAAAAGAAATTCCAAAAAAATGAGAAAATAAAAACAATTAAAACGTTATTAGAAAAATCATCCAATGACAATTGGAGGTTATTTTTAATCCCTTTGTCACATTTCACATATCCATCGTATCACAAATCAACTACAATTGAAGTATTTGTAATTTATTTACTTAAATTGCAACCTAAGCAATTCACTCAGGTTTGTTTCAAGGCAAAATTGTAAAATTCGTGTGCAAATTAATCATACATGGGCAAGGTATAGAATCGCAGGGGGGGGGGGGGGGGGGGTAAATTCGGATTGAAATTTTGAAGAGCTAAAAAAAAAAAGGTCTTCGATTTCAAAATTGAAAAGTAAACAGTGACAGAATATAAATCGTCATATCTTTTGAAAAGTGAAAAGTAAAGTGTTTTGCGTTCAATTGTTTCAAGAACGAAGACCTTTTTTTTTTTTTAGCTCTTCAATTTGCAATTTTTGTATACAAAATTGAAGAGGGGGGGGCTCCTCTCGGAGAATTTCAGGGGGGGGGGGGTAAAACCCAAATACCCCCCCCCTTGCCCATGTATGAAATTAATGTAAATAAAAAGTACGGAATTTAATAAGTTTGTATGAAATTGGTAAAGAAAAATTTAATTAAAAAATTCGTGCCGATCTTTGTATCATTTCAGCAATGTACTTTGTATCTATAAAAGGCGATCGATGTCCAACTGATTGTTTAGTTTTGTCTGCCAATCTAAATGGCATTGTCAACAATGGGTTGGATTTTGAATTCATTCAAATTTACGAGTATTTTCGTTCTCTATTGGAGTTTAACATGTGCAGTAAGTGTGAATGTTAATTTCTTCATTCAAACACCAAGTAAATGATGATCATTAACAAGTTTAACATTTGCTTGGTTTTCTATAGCCTGTTTATTCCGCCGTACCCACTTATGCTAGATATTTTCCACCAAATTACGGTTACGGAGTAACGTTTTACTTTTTATTTATTAAGAATTTTTCACATTTCAAGTTCTAATAAAATCTTCATTTTCTGTAGGTAAATTATGCTGCCGGTTCATGGATGAACAGTAAGAGTTATAATCAGATTGGTGCAAATGTGAAATTCGGTGAAGGTTGTAAAATCGGCAACTATGTAAAAATTGGTCAATCAACATCGTTTTCAGCCCGTTCAGCAATCAGCAATTATTGTAAAATTGGTGAACGTTGTGCATTCGGTAACGATGTAAAATTTATAGATTATGCAGAAATTGGTGATGATAATATTTTCGGGCCAAATTGTTTAATTATGAATTATGCTAAAATTGGAAATGGTGTCCACTTTGGAACTCGTGTATTAGTCAATACATACACGAAAATAAGTGATAATGTTGACATTGGAAATAATTGTTATTTGGATTCGTATTCCAAAATTGGTTCCAATGTTGCAATGCAAGATAAAACATATATTTTGAAGTATTGTACAATTAAAGCGGGCGTCAAATTTGGAAATAAATGCACTTTAAATGATTATGTAAATGTTGGCTCCAATGCCATACTACAATCAAACATTTATATTGGAAAATATGCATCAATTGGAATGAATGCTTCAATTGAGAATGACTCAAATCTTGAAGATTATTCAAAAATTGGTTCCAATGCTATAATTCGATCAAAAAGCTATATCGGTATGTATAGTTCAGTAGCAGATGGTGTTACAGTCAATTCAAATGCAATTCTTCATAAATATGCCAGAATAGAGCAAGGTGAAACTGTTGGAAATGGTGATGTTATCATTCATGCACCATCTTCATATGAATTGTATCGTGAATGTGCTTCGTTTAAAGAACCAGAGTAATCCATTTTCCATATCATTTGAAAATTACGATTTAATTCAAAGTTTTTTTTTTTTCAGAATGTCTAATGTATCTGAAGATTTGTTGAGCAAAACAATTGATTCACAATTCAATGACTTAAAGGCTTCTTGTTCGATAGATAATCTCAAACAAATGCCGCTAATCAAAAGCCTTTACTTAATTTTGTATCATGGGTTTTCAGCGTAAGTTTTAAACATAAACATCTCATCGAAATTGAATATTCATAAATTTATTTTTAGTTTTTTGGAGAATGTTCAACTAATCAAAGCAAATAATTATGGTTTTGATTCAATTTCAACAAATAAGAGAATGAAACTGGAACAAGAGATCCATTTTTCAAAATATTCCATAAGAGATATGTAAATATTTTTGATAATTCAACTGAAAAGAAAAATTAATGAAAATTACCATTTGTCAAATGTTCAGATTGCGGCCAGATGTCAAAAAGAAATTTATTCAACTTTTGGCTATTGAATTAGATAGCCAACGTAGAAATCGAATTGATGGTGAACAGTTTTGTAACATTGTTAACGAAATTGCCAACGGGCAACGGCTTGTGAGATGTGATAATCGAAAACCAAATTCAAACCAAATCTCCATTTCGTTTGGAAATGTCAACAATTGAAAAGAAAAAAAAAAATCGGTCAACGGAGTAAAATTCTCGTGTTTATAAAACAAAGTTAAAAACTGTTGCTGCACAAGAATTTATCTCGTTAAAATGTTCTTTTTAAAATCAAAACGACAAAATTAAATAAAACAAAACGAATGAATGCAATGACAAAACAAAAATGAATTTATCATTCTGTTTTATTATCAATATACAGAAAATGCAATATCAAAATTAATGCAAAAAGTCAAAGAATTTATTAAAATCAAATCTATATTTTTGTATTTGATTCCGAGGATTTTCATCAAAAATTGTCGAGAAATTATAATTTTTCAAAATGAGTGAATGATGAATGTTTATTTTTTTTGAGACTAAATGATTTAAAAATAATTATTATTATCAAAATTGACATTGATTTGAAATTTAATCATGATGATGATGTTGAAATTGTTCGAACATAAATGACTTTTTACATTGGACCTTAGAAGCGGCAACAATTCTTTTGAACATTTCCTGCTGCTCGTGTTTCTCATCATTTGGTGCATTTGAATGCTTATCAGGATAATGAATGCCAATTTTTTGTACGCTTTTTTTATTTCATCCAATGTCAGATTCGTTCAAAAGTTCTATACAATCGTGCTGAATGTTATATGATCAGTTGAGAGTGAAAATATTATCCAGAAAAGTTCCGGGTAAAAATGTTATTATTCAATGTATTTTTTGTTGTTTTTTGTATATTGAATACACTGAATAATAACATTTTTACCCGGAACTTTTCTGGATAACATTTTCACTCTCAACTGATCATATAACATTCAGCACGATTGTATAGAACTTTTGAACGAATCTGACAATTGCCTTTAAGCTTTGTACAACCATCAATAGCATCTCGGTAAAGTCCAGCTTTCCAATAAGCAGAAACACGATTCAATAACAAATTTGTAATGTCACTAATGATCGGACTGGACTCAATGGCTTCATTAAATGCATTAATTGCTTCTCGATACCTTTGTTCTTGAAACAATTGATTACCTAATTGAAACAAAAATTGATTAAAATCAAACAGGAAAAGTGAAAAGCATTCGAATTGCAAGATAGATTCATACCGAGTTTTTTGTTTTCTTTGAAGTTTTTAATGCGCTGCAACATTGTCTTTGCTTTATTGTGATTGCAGTCCAAAATGAGTACATCATTTGAACATTTGATGGATTTTTGCCAATCCATTTTATATACGCACAGTGCATGAAGATACTGAACATCAACTGCTAATAGATCAGATAACATGTACTGCGTAGCAATTTCATCTGCTTTCTACAATTGAATGATCACAATTAAAACAATGATCAAACAAAATCCAATAAAAAAGAATCGAATACCTTGAATCGTCTCAATAATGCAAGATATTCTCCTTTTAACAACTTCAATGATGTGCTCGCATGTGCTATTTCCAATACCATTTCAACATATTCAACTGAAAAATAATCAATCAATCAATTAAACATTAACGTTAATCCAAATCCAATTTTTACTCATTTTCATTAAAGGTTCTGACACAGGGTTCACTTGACCTCCCCTTCACTAACGCTTTTGGGACCCAATTTTGTTCAACATTTTACGAAATTGCTATGGGTTTTTGAGCAGATAGAATGAAATTCAAAGATTTGGATTTTTATTCGGTAAAAACGATTTCGTAAAAATGTTGAACAAATTTCGAAAAAAGTGTAAAAAGTTTTAAAAAAATGTGACACAAGGTGTCAGCGGACAAGATGTTTGTCCTTCCGTCCGTTGAGATTGAATGGATGGACGGACAGTCCGTCAGTTTGACACCTTTACCACTGATCTCAACGGTGCTACAACCTATGATTTTACTTTTTCGCACACAATATGTTGTGCGTAAAAGTATTGTAATCGGCCAAAAAATTAAGGGCACTCAAACTAACTAAACTTACGTGATTTTTCGATTTGGTTTTGCTTATAGAATTCATTGCTTTTTTCTATAAGAACTCTTAAGTCGTTGAATTACTGTTTTATTTGATTCGAACTAGGATTATTTTGAGCATCAAATTCAGTTTTTTGCATCTAGTCATCTGCACTAGCGATATATGGACAAAAAGCATTTAGTTAAATTATTTTAATTGAAATTTTAAAGATTGCCAATGCAGATTGATAATCTCCCATAGCCGCTTTGTATTTGCCCATCTTCATTTAACAACAGATGGAGTTTTTTCGCCGATAATTGTTCACTAGCAATGATATTTTTCTTTTTTGCGTCTTCATGTCTAGCATGCATTGTTCAATTAAATTGAATTTTAATATATTGATCAATGATCACTTTGATAGGTGTTTTATTTAATCGCATACCTGGTGAGACCATTCGAAATATTAGCGAATGTATCATACTGATTTCCATCATAAGCACCACCACTTGTATGTGATTTACTATTTGACTGATGTTTTGCTGCATCTAAGCATAGTAAATGAAACAGGTTAACGAACAAAATGTAAATTTCACTGAAAAATATGTTTAATTTAAAATATCAAACCTCTTTTTCTAATTTTTTGTTGACATTCGTAAGTCAATATACGACCGAAGTCAGATTCAGACTTTGAATGTTTTACTATTAAGAAACAATTTTCGTGATACCATTCGTCGATGTTCTAATTGAAAATTGAAACTGGCAGTGAAGTTTCTGTTAATTTTTATTAAAAAAATGAAAAAAAAAGACATAGCTCTTTCGAAAATACATGTTAAAATAGAAATTATTTATAAATAAAATCTAGAGATTTTAAACTTCACTTCCTTTTACAAAAAAGTCACTTGCAATTAAACCAATTTTTTTTCTTTGTAATTAAAATTGTGACGTCAACACATTTAATACAAACTTACTTGCAATGAAACACCAATTTCAACAAAATTTGATCGAATTTGTTTCGAACATCTTTTACAATTGTGACTACCAACTGAATTACGAACTACATACAATGGTTTTTTGTTTATAAAACGCATCATATTTTAGTTCAAAAAATGAAGAAATGATTTCAATATGGAACGTGTACACATTGTAACTTCTGAAATGATAATGAACATAGTGATAAACCACAAACGATAATAACTACATACAAATTTGTATATACAAAAACGTATATGGTATTCATGCGACCGCACTCAACAATGTAAATAGAAATGGAATATGGCAAAACATATTTTCCTGGTTTGCCTACTTTTCGAAACTTTCAGAATGTAATGAAACTTATGCGTAACGCAAATGAATAAATGATTTGCTAACAATCTTTGAATTTCTTTATAAACTTTTCATTTTTTTTTTTTTTTTTTCAAATTTATTTAATTCATTTAGTATTTTGACAAATTTTCAATTATTTTGTCCTTTTCCCAAAATAATAAAACAAAACTGTTTGTTTTTCTTTTGAATTTTAAAGTGGATCATTTGTTATAAACCATAAGGGATGGTGGAAGCGGGCGGAATAATGTTCGTATATGAAATGTACGTAAATTATTTATCTTCTACTGTATATTTGATATAATTTCCGATTTCATGATGTCGCGATTAACTTTCATACATCTGCTCGGAATTAGTTGTGTTGTAACCATTTAAAATCATGGAACTATTACAATTTTATCGTCGTCAACTTGCAATTGTTGATATTCATTGTGATCAACGTCGATGGTTTGATCGGAAATATTTATTCATTTGCTTTATTTTCATTGAAAGTTTTTTCAGTACAACATTCTTTCTAATAACTAAAGTTAAGCAAATTGGTGAAGGTGCCGATTCCTTTTATATATCGATGACAGATTTGGTTGTTGGAGTTATTTTCCCTACAATTGTTTACCATACAGAAAATATATTCCAATTGATTGAGAATTTTGAGAAAATCATTAATAAACGTAAGTAACTTAAGTGGAAATTCACTTGAGTGGATTTCCACATTTAAATTTCCATTTTAAATTTCTTAAGAAAAGAAAAAGAGAAGACATTTGGAAAGAAAAAATTGAAAAATTATAATAAACAATAATTACATACCAATTGAAAGAAAAACACTTATTAAAGGGTTGCGTGATCCATCAGCAAAGATGCTATACGAACGAGTAAATGAAGATATTGAAAAATTAACAAAAATATTTCATCATATTTTAATCAAATTGACACCAATTGGCTTCTCTGTTCCTTACATATTTATCATGATATTCACATACATAACAATTGATGATAAAAATGATCCAGCCATATTTCAATTGCCCTTTCAACGAGCGTATGTATCATTTTCCAACATTTCAATTGAATTCTATAATAATAATAAAAACGAAACTCTTCATGCTTAGGTTTCCATTCAACTGGAAAACACCATTTGGTTATTTAATTGCATTTTCAATTTTAATTTGTTTTGAAATTTGTGTCATGTTTTGCACATTTTGTTCATTGTGCTTTTTTATTGCTTTTTGCCGATTTATGACTACATTCATTACGGACATTGAAAATGAATTAAAAGCTTTAAAAGATCTCAATAAGATGGCGAAAATAAGAAAATGGTGTGAAATCATTGAGTTTCACTCAAATATTATACGGTTTGAATATTATTCACTTGAAATTTACATTATTTTAATTATGAATCGCATTTATTTCTTTTAGATTTATAATTGATCTAAATCACATTTATGAAATTATAATAATTGCCTATCATTTATGGAGTATTTTGACAATTTCAAGTATTCTTTTGGTTCTTCAAATGGAAATGGTAATTGAAAATAGATAAATGTAACAATAAGTAAATTCTTTATCGTTTTAATTGAAATTCAATTGATTTTTCATTTTAAAGGGAACGGGAAAATTATTTGAATTAATTCGTTTATTCATAATGCTATATTGGTCATTTGCATTGATGTTTTTCTTGGGCCATTTTGGTCAAAGTGTATCCGATCGTTTTGATGATCTTTTTCATGCATTTTATCGATGTGAATGGTATGAATTTCCACAAGATATGCAGAAAATGTTTCCATTTATTGTACAAATCGCCCAAAAACCGGTGACTATTCGAGGATTTGGAAATTTACCTTGCATTCGGGAAGCATTCAAACAAGTAATATTTGAAATTACAGAATTTCATGCTTGGGGAATATTCATTTGCTAAATTTGATAAGCTCAGCGAGAGCATTGTTTACTGCTCATGAATGAAAACTTTTTAGAAATTGAATATTCAGGGCATGAATTGATGAAATTGTTTTAAAACTCATTCTTTTTCCAGGTTGTAAATATTGGTTTCTCTTATTTCACCGTTCTACGTCAATTCTCACATTAAATCTCAGTCTAAATGATACACAAATTATAATTATTACGTAGAATAGTTCATAATATATTGGGTGTATGCAAAGAAAATGTCGATTTTTTCGGTGAAAAGAAAATTTTATTTCATAACTAAATGAATGAGCACTTCAACCAATGTATTCTCCATCGTTAGCTATGACTTCACGCCATCTTTCAGGAAGTTTGTGGATTCCGCGTCGAAAGAATTCCTTATCTTTTGAACCTATCCAGTCAGCGACCCATTTTTGTATTTCTTCAAAGATTTTAAAGCGTACATCGGCCAGGTCAATTTGCATCGATCGAAACAAATAGTATTCCGAAGGAGCAAGGTCTGGAGAGTACGCGGGTTGATCAAGCTGATCCCAACCGAAGTGTTCTTTCTTTTTTTTTAACGATCTTTGCACGATGTGGCTTGGCATTATCATCGTGAAAAAAAAACTTTGTCTTGTTTAGTCGCTATTCGTGGATGTTTCACCTTCAATGCTTGCTCCATTTTGATCAATTGTTGTTCGTAGCACTTACCATCAACCGTTTGGCCAGGTTTCAGCAGCTCATAATACACGACACCTTCCTGATCCCACCAAATGCACAGCATAACCTTCTGGCAATCAACATACGCTGCTTTACGCTTGGGATTGTCGTAATAGATCCATTTTTCATCGCCAGTAACAATTTGACTCAAAAAACTACGTTTTTTGTGCTCAGCAAGGTGTTTTTTGCATGTTTCGATTCTTGCTCTGAGTTGATTTTCGTTCAATTGATGTGGCAACCATTTTCCCAGCTATCGAAATTTTCCCATTGCATGCAAATGTCTTGAAACAGTTGCTTGATCAACCTTCAACTCCATTGCAAGTTCTTTTTGCGTTTGACAAAGATTTTCATCCAATAATGCTTGCAAATCCGCATCTTCAATTTTGGAAGACCTGGCCGTTCTTTGTCTTCCAAGTCAAAATCACCACTTTTGAATCTCGCAAACCATCGTTCACAAGTTTTTTGAGTTGAAGCATGTTCACCGTAAGCTTCTTCTAACGAACGATAACTTTCAGCAGCGGTTTTCTTCAAATGAGAGAGGTTATTAAAGTTCCCCGCAAAACCACTTTTTCAGGCACGAATTTCGACATTTTTGAAGCAAAAAAAATCTTTGTTGTTTACACTTCAGCAAAATGACATATACTGAAATTTATAGCGTAATGACAGACAAAAAAAAAGAAAATGGCCGCGGTGTGCTCCGATGCACACAACGATAGTTACGCCATCTGTTATCTAAATCGACATTTCTTTTGCATACACCCAATAGACTGTGGGGCTCCGGACACTTCCGCACAAAAAAAAATGGATATCACGTGTTCTGTGATTCAAACAAATTTAAGCCCACATTTGTAATAGCTCACAATGAATATACGTTCAATATAAATACAGTGCCCGAAATAAGGTTAGGGCCACTCACAATTTCCTAAAAAAACATAATGAAAACAAAAGATTTTTTTTTCTCTTTACCATAAATTTATTCAATAATTATATTCACGTTTACCATAAAAAAATATTTTCAAAATAATTTATATCTTTGGACTTTTTCAAAAAATAATTTATATTTTAGGGCCCTAACCTTATTTCAGGCACTGTATATATGATTACCGGAAATCTCAATTCAAAATCTTTAATGTCAAAAGAGCAATTGGGATTTCGATATTCACTCATATTGTGGGAAACTTGAGGGAAAAATACATTCAAATATTCATAATATTCACACTTTTTTCATATTAATTAAACTATTGTAAAAGTTGAATTCATTCAATTTTTCTATGAAAATTATTTATTAATTATGTTGAAATTCATTGAAAATTTATTCTGCATTCATAGTTTGGTTTTACACATATTTTAAGAAGTTCTTAATAAGAAGAATATTTTATTATTCATTATTATTTCCAAAGAGGCGTTTCGTTGTGATTTATATAATTATGTATTGAATATATGTGTATTTCTACGTGTGTAACAATTGAAGTATGTTTTTACATTATAAAAGTGTCAAAGTATCCAGAAATTAAATGGAAATACTTGTCCAATATATACAGTTTCTGGATAATCATCCATTCAAAATATCTATCAATAAATGAATTCTAACTTAAATCTAAATTATGAGTCATTTTCATTTTTCATGCATTTTTTCAACATTTTGCCAAGAAAAAGTTTTAAGTTTACAAAACCGCATGCAATCGCCATATAAATTGTATGGAGTGTGGACACTTTTACTTAAAACTTTTTTGTGCCAATTTCACTCCCAACCTTTCATAAGTTTCGCATTCTCTTTTATATCTTTTTTAATTTTTATCATATCTTTCTTTAGTGGAATTAAATGAATTTTATTGCTTTCGAGTACTGATATGTTATTAATATAGTTATTGATTTTTAGATCCTTGAATTTTATTTCTGAATATTATATTATTATTTTTAAAGTAAATTTCTTTACTTTCTTGAATTATTATTTCTTGAGTAATTTTGATAAAATTATTAGAATTATTATAATTATTAAAATAATTAATATGACAACAAATGCGATTATTATTTTTGTTATAACATTTTGTGTCCAATACCAAATGTTTTCAAAAAAATGGCCGATTTTAGATGAGTTTGCCTCTATAATTTTTATTTCTAATTATAAGAATTATGTAGAATGATATCTTTTTCACATTCATTTTGTTTTATAATTTTTTTTCTCCCCATTACTGAATTACAAATTATGAATTTTTCCACTGTCTTGCACAGTTTTCCGACATGATTTATGTTTAAAATGTGCGTTTCATTGTTGTTTTTTATGAATTTTGATGTTTCAGTTTTGGAATTGCGGTAAGATCAAAAATATCGAATTTTTTTCCATAGTGATATAGTTGTTAGATTTCCATTATATTTGGTAATTATTCTGATCAATTTATGCCAATATGGATAACAAATCAATAAATTCATCATAACGTGTTGCTCAATTTCATATATTCGAATTATGGTCATTCTGTGAATGTATATGGGGTTGATATGGGGTTTGAAAAATCGATGAAAAATAGCTTAAAACCGCTAAAATTACGGAGGTCGGACCATGGGTCGGATATTTTCACAAAAAGTTTTGAAAAAACCGATGAATAAACCCAGCATACAAGCAATTTATTGATGTTAATGAATTGCATCAGAAGTAACAAGTACACTTAAATCACAAAGATACACACTTTCTCACCCGGTGATAGTGTGCCTATCTAAACAATATAAATACAATGTTTTGCAATGAATACGTTCAATCGGTCAATTCATTCTCAACATCATGTAACGCTGTACATTTGACCGCTTTTTATCAATATCTTATTAGTAGAATTTCATTGAAAATCAGAGGCAAGCAATTTCATTACTTTGTTTGATCAAAAAGATGCTATAATATTGCTTGAACAAGAAATCAAAAATGACCAACAAGCGTTACGCAATACGCATATGAGCCGTATTAATTCAATTAATCATGACAACTGCGTTGTTGCTTCAACTAACATATATTTATATAGAGAAATGAAAGAATCTTTGTTGTATTTACAGAAAAAAATGTCTCAAATCAACCATAATCACATTATTCCAATTATGGCAATGAACATCGTTGTATGTTCATGCAATTGGAATATTCCGAGAATCATTTATTTGAATATATTAATCAACGGGCTTGTTGTATTTTCAGTTCAGCAGGCGTTGTACAATTTTTTTTCTAACTTTGAAATTCAGTTATGTTTCAGTTTCTTTTCTTTGCACATACAAACAAAATAAATAATAAATGCTGTATGATTTAGTGAAAAAGTCTTATTCGTTAATAGTTTAAGTCACTTTAAAATTGAAGAGAAAAAATGAAGTTTCTTTTGATATTTGTTTGTATGCATACGATTTTCATCGAAATTTATTCAGGTAAAATAGTTCATTGAAATCAAATGTGACAGGATATTGATAAGTGTTTGTTTACAAAACTATTGGTGCTAATGACAAAATCATTTCATTGACTTAAATCTTATATTGAGATACAATGTGCTTTTGTATGAAAAATTAACTCTAGAAAAATTGGCAATTTGTTGGAATTATGAACACAAGTATCTTAAGTTTTTATCAGAGAATGAAATTGCTCTTGCTAGATGCGTTACCTCTACGGCACACTGACAAAAATTTGAACCAAAAATAAGACGAAAAAAATCTTATGTACGGAATAAAACGATGCATTTTCTTATTTTTAAAGTCTCAATGCATTTGATACACTTTGTTGTATAATTTTTAAATGACGTTTTGTTTTGAAATTTCATCAGTACATTTGACAAATCACACAAATCGTGATTGCAATCGAGTTCCCTCTTTCTAACACATTCGCTGTTCAAGCGTTGCTGGATTTACCCCATTAGCATGCGACACAAGACAAGAGTACGTATCAATAAGCCGTTCGCATATTTTTAGAATAGAGAGAACATTAAACCGGCCCAAAAATTGATGTATAAGATTCCATTCGTCTCACCCCCCTATTTTTTTTTTTTTCGAAATTTACCCCTCATATAAGCTGGCTCACCAGCTCGGTTTGTGAAAATTGCAATTCCCAAATTAAAACTTTTTTTTGGCCAATTGTCATTGATTTTTCAACTAAAAAAACATTTTCTACGTCAATTTTTCCCACTCAAATTGGAAAATACAAAAAAAAAATTTTTGGATTCAGGAGGAAAAATGGAAAAAAATAGGGGGGTGAGACGAATGGAATCTTATACATCACATTTTTTGGACAGGTCTAGAGAACATACACAGCATCATTCAGCGAATGTGTTGGAAAGAGAAAACTTGATTGCAATCATGATTTGTGTGAACTGTCAAATGTATCGATGAAATTTCAAAACAACAAACGATTTCAACACGTTTTTTTTTCTGAAGTCTCATCAGTCGAAAATAATACAACAAATTGTATAAAATTCACTGAGACTTCAAAAATAAGACAATAAATCGTATTATTCCGTATATAAGATTTTTTTCTAGGGGCTTTTAACTATTCGCAAATACTACAGGTATTCGTCAATTGCTATATGATAAGTTATGGAATTCGAACTCCATAGTAAGTATTTGCAACGAGCTTTTATGTATATTGCATTAATGTATTCGCTTAAGTATTCGCAACGACATGCGAATACACGGTTTACAACGTATGTATACGTCAGTTGTGAGAAAGTCAATATGTCATCAGTTCATGTCCAAAATTAGATTTCGATGTTTTCAATATTTGTGGAAAAATATTCATTTTATTCACCATTGACATACCACAGATTGGTTTTTTACTCTTTTTATTTTCTAATATCTGGAGATTTCCATTCATATAATTTTCAATCTATCGATGAACAGTAAAGATGATTCAATTTCAAAACCACATTTTCCCAAAATTATGATAATAATTATAATAATATTTTGATTTCAATTCGAAATTTATTATTTAAAATAATTGGGAAGTCAATTCAAGAAAAAAATTATAAAGACCCAATGAAATGTTGATTTGATTCTATTTCAAACTATATATATATATTTGAATGATAACAATTTTGTTCAACATTTTTGTCAAGTCAGTACAATGTCAACATTCATTTATATCTTTCAATCATCTTGTGAGTTCGTATTCGCATTCGCATTTGCGTATTTTCAATACAAAACAATGAAATCATTCGAGCCATTCGCCCAGTGATTCGAACGTATGCGCGAATACTTGTATGTAAATGCACGCAAAGGTTTGGCAGTATTCGCATTGAGTTAAATGCCTCTAGATTTTTTTCGTCTTACTTTTGATTCAAATTTTTGTCAGTGCAAGCGCATTACTAAACTTATCACCTTACGAGGGGCAATTTGATCATTGCACAAACAACACGTTCAAAGGTTGCAACAACGTAAATGCGTAAGTTGAAGCGGATCCTCGTAGGGTTATAACGCTCTTACCAAATTATTCACTTGCCGTGCAGGCAAAGTATCAAGCAAGCGTAATTTCATGCTCTGGTTTATATTAGCCAATTAATTTAATTTTTTTTTTAATTTATCGAATTTTCGATGTTTTTATTTGCATTTTGTTTTGTTTTTCTTTCTTTTTTCAAAATTTTCAAAATTTTTAAAATTTTCAAAATGATGACAAGTTGAGACAACTAATCGATTAAAAACGTTATTCACAAATAGTGTAATTGTTAATTCAACGAATTTTAATGGCACAAGTTATGCGAACATTACGGTTGGACAAGAGAAAATCCAATTTAATAATACCGACATACGACATGAACAAAAATTACCTGGAGTGAGTATGAATGGAATTGGTTTTGATGCATTGCACGCAGCAATTGAACAAGGCAAGTTATTGAAAATGATTTCAAACTTTAAACATTTAATTTTTTTTTTGAATTTGTTTTTACATTTTTGCATTCTTAATTTTTGTAAATATTCAGGAAATGAAGATGTTGTTGAGATGTTAGCCAAAAATGGTACAAATTTAAATGCCAAAGATCAAAAAGGAAGAACGCCTCTTTTAATTGCTACTGGAAAAGGTCCATTAAATTGATTGAATACAGTATTCATACAGATCGAATTTAAATTATTGATTGATGATGGAAGAAAAAAAAAAATATTCATTAATTCTTGCGCTTTCGAATGAATTATTTTTTCATTTAGGCAACGTAAATATCACCAAAATGCTGCTCAAATATGGTGCAAATGCTGAATTAAATGACAGTAATTCCCTGACACCTTTTAAGATGGCAGCTGAAAGAAGTAATTTATGAACTTTTTCTTCCATTTAATTTTTGGAATTGATTTTTTGCCAGTATTTTTTACTTCTTTACTTATATTTGTTCATTCGAATTCAACGCTGAATATTTGCTAAAAAAAAATAAAAAATGAAACGCACTTCAGCGTGAAAATGAAATGAAATGCATTCAAAATTAATTATAAAATCAATTTAGATGATACGACATTTGTATTGATTCTCATTGAAAATGGTTGCAAAATCAAGATGCTCAACTTTTTTACATGGATTATGGCCGCTCTGAATTGCTGTGTGCGCTATGGTAAAAATGATAAAATTGGAAAATTCAACGTGTTAAATTTTTACAAAATGGTATTAATCAATTTGAATAGGGTATGCAGATGTTGCTGAAATTCTCATACAATATGGAGCTAATGTAAATGCCGGGAATTGTTTGAAAATAACCCCACTTCATTTGGCTGCAGGCAGAGGTGTAAAATGTGTTATAAATGCTTTGAAAAATAGAAATCGACACATTATTTCCTATTTTTAGGTCATGTAAATATAGTCAATGTTCTTTTAAAATATGGCGCCAATGTTGATGCTGAAGACTATAATAATGAGACCCCAATTTTTGACGCCACTATTATGGGAAATGTCGAAGTAGCCAAAGTACTAATTTCTAATGGAGCTAATATTAAAGCAAAAAATAAATATGGAAAAACTCCACTTGATGTCGCCATTTACTATGGTGATTGGGCATAACATTCGAATAAAAGATATTTTAGAAATTATTTACTGATTTTTTTTTTTTTTTTTTTGTTTTATAAAGGTCGCACCGAATTGTATGCATTACTGAAGGAATTTGATGGAAAAGAAACAAAAAATCACACATTCTGTGGCAACATTATGGGCAACATTATGGACATATCCTATCATCTAGGTTAGTAGATAACGAAATTCAATGGTCCGAGTGAAAAATCTTTGACATACATCTTGTGAAAGAGAAATGTTTTCATTGGTGATTTAGGAAAATGACTGACTTTATTGGTTTTCATCATAAATAATTATTATATCCACTAAAATGTATACGTATTAACATTCACTAGGAGAATTTACATTTTTTTTTATTAAAATGTTTTATTTGTCTATTTTCAATAAATTATATGATTTAAAGAAATTGTTTCAAATATTCAGCGATTGCCAAAGGAAATCCTCTTTACTAAAATTATTTCAAGAATTCTATGTTTTACTGAGAATATTTTTAATTTCTCTTTCAATTATCAGAGAAAAAAAAGACAAAAAAAAAGTTATCTCACAAGGAGACCTCTTCAAGTACTCCGCCGTGGTAGTAATTTTTTGACATTTAATTATTCTTGTGTGTGAGCAGAGATGTCAATAAAGGTGTCCCGAGATGTCAACAATTTTTTCCTTCTGTTCGTATTACTTTAACATCGCAAAATGTTGTGTTTTGAAGTAGGACAAAAGAACGGACACAACATTTTGCGACGTTAAGGTAGGACGGACGGAAGGACAAAGTTATCCTAGGACAGACGAACACGAAATTTCCGTCCTCTTTGACAGCTTTAGATGTTGATCGAACAATTTTCGTATAAAATTTGATAAGCAATTCGTGTAGAAAAAAAAAATTGGCAATTGGCTTAAGATTTTTTATGCTGATAGTCAACCCAATCTGTTGCTAAAAATTTTAATTAAAGTCAATTGCTGTGTGCTTTACGATCTACATTCAAAACATATTATCACAGCGAAGTTTCCATTATTCCAAAATATGGCATTAATTATTGTTCCATTACTTATGCGCTACACGCTTATCGATGGGATTTTAATTTTTCGGAGTAATTTTGTATAAAAAGCAATCCAAGAGAATTCAAAAGCTAATCTTATTAAAACACAATATATTGTAAGTCGCTAACCACAAGTCATTGTAAAAATACATTTATAACAACAACAACAACAACAGTCCTATTGCGTCGATTCTTTGCGTACATTTTGCCTGTGTTTACTATTCAAACATTCCTTGCGTAAAATTGTATTTGATCAGGTTTTACTTTTGCGATGAAAAAAATGTTGAAATTATAATTGTAATTTACATGGATGTTTTGTTCCTCTAGTACTGAATTGACGTAAATACACTTAAAAACAAAATATGATTCGTCATTAGAATAATCAATTGAAATAGAATGAAATTAAATTAAATTATGAATCGAAGAGTGTATCAAAAAGAATGAAATATAAAAAATGAATGAAGTTTAATTTGGATTTAAATCCTTTCTGTGTCCAACAGTTAATATTCCCATTTATATCGTAAAATAGGGAAATAATGCCTCATCTTTTCAAAGTCTAGAATACATTTTAGGCAGTTTGAGCTGTTTGTTTTCATTTTTAGTTTAGCCATTTGGCCAAATATCGCCAAAACTCACATCTCTGTACATTGAATCTCCAAAAATAGGGGCAAACCTTAACGGAAAATGAACTATGAGGAGTACGTAAAATTAATATGTCTTTACCAAATGATTGATTAGGATTTTAACACTACTTGCTTTTCATTGAATTCACCCCAATCGATCGATGGGAATTTGAATATTTGTGTGGACTTCAAATTGAGCTTTATCCATTATTCTTTAGGTTTGAATGGAAGAGGTGAATTGTTTGTTTTGTGGGCTTTTGCTTATATCACCCTAACATTGATATGAACTTGAACGAACTTTATCATTTTCCTTGCTTTAAACAGAAATGTTTAATTAGATATTGACATAAAATGATGAGTTTTTGAAAAAAAAAAAAAAATGTTTGAAGAGCTAGTGTGCGTCATTACCGATAGCAATAATATAATTTAGTTGGATTTAAAGATGCCTTATGTATGAAATAGCGATACAAAATAATGAAATAAGTGTCAGGCGCCTCGTGTATGAAGATACTATATATAATGTGAAACTTAATTCGAATGTCTTAGTCTTTTACTACGATTGGAATTGTTCATTTTATTTGTGAACATGTATAAAGTGTGCATATTTATCTCACTGTTGTTTTCCGTTGCTGTAAGTATTAAAAATGATATAAAATCGAAATATTCTTGTGAATAGTATAGCTGATGTGAGAAAAATTTCTTTAGATTTCTTATGAAATAACACAAATGTCATCAACACTATGGTCTCAACCATTTTATCCCTATCATGATGTTTCGTCCAAAAGTGTTTATTTCGTTGATGTAGTAACAAGCCTTTTGCACAGATACGATTTGAATAAACGCCTTGATTATTCCACAAAAATAAAAGGAGTTTCTCTGCCAACGATTTTCATCCCAGTAAAATCAAATAGAACACGATTTCTCGTCGGTGATGGACTTTCTGTTAAATTAGTTACGTGGGATGGCACTAGTCAAAATGCTGAAGCCATTAAAACAATATTTACTATTAATAAACCGGAAAGATTCAATATGGCTGTTTGGAATAGTGCAAGAATTGCACCAACAGGTAAATAATTTAATTTCATTCTGATTTATGACTTGTACATTTTGTATAATGTCATGAAATACTACAAAATACTAGTACAATTGGACCATTGAGAATCGAAACAGTGTATAAAATGATTGCGTAGTCGAAAAGCAACTCAAAAACATCAACGAAACACAATTTTGTAATTCGATCAATGCGGAACATGGAATTTTTCTATAGAAACTGCCCATATAACATTGTACGGCAAAGCTCAATTGCGATTGTTGCATTTTGTTTGAGAAACAAAATTATATTTCTTTTTATTGGGCAATGTCAATGTATTTCCGTTTTGATGAAAATACATCAGAATTTTTCGTTTCTAGTTTTGAAAAGAACGACATAAATTTTGCCGGTGATTTTATACTATTTAAATTCAGCTACATGAATTATTGGTGCGAAAATGCATAGCGTCTCCACTTCAATAGCAAAATAGCACATGTATAGTAATGAAATTTATGAAGCTTTATTCGTGTGAAAATTTACTTCATTCGTTAATACGCTACATTTATTCTCAGCGGTTCAATTAACATGTGCAAATTATAATCACAATTAATCAAATAAAAAAATTGAACTATTATCGCAGGTCATTTCTATGGTGGCTTAATAAATATTTCAATGTGCTCTGAAATGGGAAAAGATCTTGCATTATTTCACCATGATAGACAGACAAATAAAGTTCAAACACTATTGAAATTAAAACTATGTGGTGATTTTGAGTGGAATACAAAAACTAATACATTTTATCTACTCGATGCTTGTAAGAAAAATATCCTTGCATATGATTGGGAACCAAATACAGGCAATATTCGTAAGTATAAATTGAATGAATAAATTTAGCCCAGAAAATACTGACGATGTTGATTCATTTATTTACAGGAAATGTTCAAACAGTTTTGACCTTAAATAATAGTGATCCTGAAGTTACGCCAACAGCAATGGTTATGGACACAAATGGAAGAATTTATGCAGTAAATTATAAAGGTGGCACCATATCGGTAGTCAATCCATTGTATGTTTTTTTTTTCTTCATACATTTCTTTGACGAAATATTTATTTAAATTGAACAAACTTTTTTTTTTTTCATTAATTACAGCAAACGAAAAATTGAGAAGATAATAAAATTCCCAACGCCAACTATATCTTCAGTTTCTTGGGGTGGTATCAAAAATGATATTTTATTTGTCACTTCGGAATCACATACTTATAATATGACATCTGGTGGATTATCCGATGCCAAACACCCTGCACCGGCTGGTGCTATATTTATGGTTAAAGGACTTGGCGTCACAGGTATTTCAACCAGAAAATACTGACATCTTTAAGTAGGAGAAAATCATTTAAAATGATTTAAAATGAATCACAAATTTAAGAACTAAAATGTAATTAGCTGTAACTTTGAATTTAATCGAAATAAATTTAATTAAACGGTACATAATTGCAAGAAAAAGCTTCCATTTTTATGGTTATTTGTTGATTTTATTACATTTTTGAAGATTGATACAGATTTAGCATCGCAAAAACTGTTGCTATGCTACTTTCAATATAGCAATGAATATCATGTGTGTCTATTTTTATTATTTCTGGCATTAACATTCATTGGTTCTGAAATCGGCGGGGCCAGGAGTGAACTTTCCCAGTTTCGAAAAATTTAAAAATAAAAAAAATGTGTTTTTTTTTCGCCAAAAACCCTAACTAATTCTAAATAATTTTCTCTACTTCAAAGGGGGATTCCAGTGTGCCAGAAGGAGATAAAGGGAAACCTGAAAATCCTGTGTCAGAACCTATATTAATATTAGTCTAATGGTCAATATGGAGTTTAGCTTAAGTTTGGTGTCAACATTGGTCCGAATTTCGATGAAAGTGTTTTTAAACTGGACTTTAATCCATTAAAAATGCGTTTGATCTACAATGGGTTAAAAGGAAGTAATTAATTTCTTGTTCTTTGCCCTGATATTTTCCTGTCATCGGATATGTTTAATTGGATATTGACATGTAATGAGCTTGATAATTTTTTTGAGAGTATACAACGAGTGTGCGTCATCAAATTATAATAATATAATTTACTTGAATTGTGTTCATTCTATGATATTGTCGGTAAGATATAAAATAATTTGCTATACAAAGCAGTGAAAAAAAAATATCGGCTGCCATGAGTACCTTTATAGGTACGATATAAATTGTGAAATTTAATTGAAATGTCTCAGTCATTCATTACGATTGAAATTTTTCATTTTATTTGTGAACATGTATAAAGTGTGCATATTTATCTCACTGTTGTTTTCCGTTGCTGTAAGTATTAAAAATGATATAAAATCGAAATATTCTTGTGAATAGTATAGCTGATGTGAGAAAAATTTCTTTAGATTTCTTATGAAATAACACAAATGTCATCAACACTATGGTCTCAACCATTTTATCCCTATCATGATGTTTCGTCCAAAAGTGTTTATTTCGTTGATATAATAACAAATCATTTGCACAGATACGATTTGAATAAACACCGTGATTATTCCACAAAAATAGGAGGCGTTTCTCTGCCAACGATTTTCATCCCAGTAAAATCAAATAGAACACAATTTCTCATTGGCGATAAACTGGCTGTCAAATTAGTTTCATGGGATGGTAAAAGTTCAAATGCTAAAGCAATAAAAGTTTTATTTGTTGTTAGTACTTCGGAGAAATATGATAAAGCAGCTTGGAATAGTGCAAGAATAGCACCAAATGGTAAATAATTCGATTTCATTCTGATTAATTCACTTTAATGTCCCATGCAATATGATGAAAAATATTTTAATTGGCGATCTCTTGACAATGACTCATATGCATTTTGAACGATTATCACAGGTCATTTCTATGGTGGATTAATACATATTTCGATGTGCGCACAATCGGAAAGAAATCTTGCATTATTTCATCACAATAAACAGACAAATAAAGTTAAAACTCTGTTAAAATTCAAACTATGCGGTGATTTTGAGTGGAATACAAAAAGTAATTTATTTTATATACTTGATGCTTGCACAAAATCCATCCTTGCATATGATTGGGATCCAAATACAGGCGGTATTCGTAAGTAATAAATTGAATGAAACACATTTTGCCCAAAAAAATACCGACGATATTGATTCATTTATTTGCAGGAAATGGTCGAAAAGTTTTAACCTTAAATAATAGTGATCCTGAAGTTACGCCAACAGCAATGGTTATGGACACAAATGGAAAAATTTATGCAGTAAATTATAAAGGTGGCACCATATCGGTAGTCAATCCAAGGTACATTTTTAATTCTTCATAAATTACTTTGACGAAATATTTATTTAAATTAAAGTTTAAACAAATTCCTTTTCTTTATTAATTATAGTAATCGTAAAGTTGAACAGATAATAAAATTCCCAACGCCAACTATATCTTCAGTTTCTTGGGGTGGTATCAAAAATGATATTTTATTTGTCACTTCGGAATCAAATACGTATAATATGATATCTGGTGGATTTTCCAACGTTCAACACCCGGCGCCTGCTGGTGCCATATTTATGGTTAAAGGACTTGGCGTCACAGGGGTTCAGACCAGAAAATACTGACATCTTTAAGTAGAAAAAAATGATTTAAAATGAATCACAAGTAAAAAAAAAAAAAACGAAAATGTGAACAAAATAAATTCACTCAATTTTCCCAATAACGTCTCAACAACGTACATTCTGACTATGTCTGTTAGGTCTGATATTATCCCCTACAATGTCCGCAGAAAATTATCCCTTTACATTTTCGAACTTTTGTATGAATTGGTGAACGTGTGATGATGTGGACACGTGAATGCATATTTTATTTTGAAACAAAATTAATAGCTTTGTTTTAATCCATTGAGCGGTGGATCATTTGGAAATAATGACATCAACATTTTGGACTCGTCTCGTTTCAATTCTTGGTCTCGACGAATAATAAATGAACGGAAAAACATCAATGATTTTTGCCTGTTCTATAGATAGAATTTGGAGACTAATGAATTGTTTTGCAAGCACATCCACAATGTGGATTTCACATCATTTGCATAGATATACGGAACACTGATAAAAATTTCCTTGAAATTCATTAGCAGATGTAAATTGCTGCCTCTTTCAAGAAAACCCAGATACAATTTTTCAAGTCCACGAATCGATGTCATATGCTTTAAATTATTTCTTTCGTCGCATGAAAGAAGAACTAAATGCTAGGGGCTTTTATGTATACGAAAATATGAAATATACGCAGTTTATACACGTTGAAGTGAAATATCGTAAATATAGTCAATTTATACGCGTTTAACTGAAATATTTGGAGAGTTGCTGTGATAAATGTACATAATGTACAAATATGTTTGTCAACACAATCAAAATCGTATCGGCCAAACAAAAACTAAATTGTGTAACTGAACGAATTATAAAATTAACGTTTTTCTTCGATAAAGTCGGAAATTATCGAATATGCATTAAAAATTTAATACTATTTTTAAAACTCAATTCTAATCAATATCTTCTATGGTAGTACATTTTTTGTATTATAATTATTGAAAAAAAAAAAAATTTATAAATGACAATAGTTTTGATGTGATCTGAATGTCAATAATAAAAAAATGTAATATAACATTGCCAATCGTTAATGATGTGCCGGGATCATTGCATACTTTAAAGAATTTATAGCGCAGAAGACAGCGTGTCAGTCTCTTAATCAGATATATAAAGGTTCGATTCTCGCATTGGGCAATTTTTTTTTTTTTTTTTTCGTAAAATCATATTTTTTTCAATTTATTATAATATGTACGAAAAAAAACTTACAACCAAAACATATTGATTAGATTTGAGTTTTATTTTAAAAATAATAATAAATGTTCAATCTTCAATGAATAGTTGATTTTGTATGGAATTTATTATTGAAATTGTTGAACGAAAAGTAAATTCGGTAAATCAACATTTTACTGAAGTAAAAAATAAATTCGATGGTTCGTTTGTTTACTTTTAGTTTTGCCGATTGGATTTTGAATGAGCATATGGACGCCATTTTCAACATTTGGAGATACACTTTTACGAATTTATACGCATTTATATGCATTATATTCGGACTTATACGCACAATAATTCGCGAGTCGAAAAATATGCAAGCATAGCGCATTAGACGCAATATATATGCAATATACGTGAATATATTTTTGACATAAAAGCCCCTAGACTAAATGTATTCGTTTATAAAATTCATGCTCGTTAAGTTGATTCAGAAAGAAGTTCTGAGAAGCGCCTTCTCAAAAGCAATAAGGAAATGAGAAGCTGCATATAATGTCTGCTTAATAGATTAGAATCTCTTCGAAAAAATAAACAAGTGTTTGAAGATGAAACACAGAATTTATTTCAATTTTAAACTTTAATTCAAAGTCGATCAATTTTGAAAATGTTTTCAACAGTAAAATTTTCGAATTTAATTTCAAAGTGGGTGAAGAAAAAAGACTCCTATGTTCAAGTAATAGCAATGAACTACAAAAATATTTCCATTAGAACAATTGTGTTTTTTTTATTGAAATAAATTTATAAGGCTCTTAATATAAACTAACATTGAATTTTATATTTTTACCATTCCAAATTGCTATTTGTGAAATAATATTTGTTGAGAGCAAAGCAAAGCAAAAGTCCAGCAAAAGTTAAGTCATTATTCAGAAATGAAGCAGTTGATGATATGATTATGTTAAGTCAACAGTATGGATTTCGCAACAAATACAAAAGCTCCTCGTTATCTATTTACAAAATAAAATTAGATTAATTTTCAAAAGCTTTACATGTTAAAATTCAACAATTGTACGGTTATTCTTAAGGATATCCCGTGGCGTCTTTCCATCTTTATTAACTTTATCTAACATTGCACAATTTTCAGCAAGTAATAGAACTGGATTCTTTTTGCCTGTATAATTAAATTTGCAATTTTAAATTCACAATTTATTTATACAATAAGAAAGAAAATACCCTTGGCAGCAGCAAGATGCAATGGTGTATTTAAATCATCATCTTGTGGATTAATACGTGCTTTATATTTTACTAAAAGTTTAATAATCCTTTCAGAACCTAAAAATTGGCAAAAAAAAAAGTAATGTCATGAATGAATTGCAAATGTTTAAAGATGTTTATTGTAGTAATTTTCAAATGTTGAAACGTTCACTAAGCAAAATTGATTATATAGGCACACCATTTTCAGCTGCAATATGTAATGCTGTTCTCCCATTTTGATTTTTTGCATTAACATTTGCACCATTTACGAGAAGTAATTCAACAACATCCGTTAATTCTAAATTTATAAACGGGTAACATTGTAATATATTGACAATTTAAAGAAAATTTTTATTTGTTTTCATACCGTGTTGAGAAGCGTTAAATAATAGCGTATTTCCATATGGACTTTCTAAGCTTAAGTCCACGCCGTTATCGATTAGCTCTTTAACACGAGTTGAATTACCTGAAAATATTCAACATATTTGTATTTACAATCAATTTCATTTAGCTTGTTATATGAAAATAAAATACCATGTTCAATAGCTTCATGAAGTGTTTTAAATTCACCTTGGAATTAAAAAAAAAAAAACAAATTGAAAATTTACTTTTATGACAATGGCATCTGCTAAATGTGTAGTATGCATTCAACATTTTTTTTCTTTTTTTTTTCTTTCAAATGATACAATGCAAAATTGATGAAATTCTTGAAAAGAAACAAATATAATGTCATTAACATAGGTTCTGACACTGGCGATGCAAGGAAGGGTCTGGCGCAAAAATTCATAGTGGGTCCGACGAGTTTCGAAAAATTCAAAAGCACAAAAAAGGTTTTCAAGAAAACGCCTACCAACTTTGAATAATTTTCTGAAAAAAAACAATAAAGACGTCTAGTGGAAATCAGATTTTTGCTCAAAAAAATCCTAGTTCCAAATAACTTTTCCACTCAATAAAAGTGAAAAAAAAGTCTTCATTTTTTTGGCCAGAAACCTTAGAAAATTTTAAATATTTTTCGATCCATCAAAAAGGAGTCCAAATGGGCCAGAGGCGGAAGGAGATCAAGGAAACCCTGTGTCAGAACCTATGGTCACCAAAATATTTATATTTACCATGATAAATGGACACATCACCAACAGATTCATTATCATTGTTCAGAAGTCTATTGTTACCTCCATTATCAATAAGCAATTTTACAATATCACTGTAACCTAAATAAATTGATAAACAAAAACGAATTATAATACGTGTACAAATATTCGATCCAAAGAAAATACCATTTTCATAGGCAAGATGCAGTGCGGTATTGCCACGCCAATCTTTTTCGTTGATATCAACTTTATGATCAATTAAAATTTGGATAATTTCTTGTTGACCTGAATGGAAATATTGTAAATAATTAAGAAACATCAATTTATTGAAATTCTCATAACTATACCATATTTCGTGGCGATATGCAGCAGCGAATATTTTGGATCATTACTTGATTCAATGTCCATACCTGTATTTATAAACCTTTTAAATCGTTTAATCATTTTTCCTATGAAAATAAATGAAAATAAATGAAAATATACGAAGTTTATTGCATAAAATATAAGCATTAATTGAATGTACCTTTTTCGGCCATAAAACTCATCTCTCGATATTCATGGTCTAGAAGGATGCGAAATTATAAATTAATCTTAATTAATGAAATAAGATTATGTCTATGTCTTACAATTTGTTTTAATTTTTTCAAGTACAAATTTATCAAATTCTCCTAGAAAAAGAAACAAAATAATTCAAGTGGTTTTGTCTTATTGAAAAAAAAAGTCCATTCAATTAATAGTCAAACATTAAGATTCTCTTTTCGATCGACTTTAAATCAGAGCCTTCCGTTCACGATCGACTTTGAATTGTGTTGCTTAAACTGATTCAAATAAGAATTTTACTAAATTGACCTTGATGTTTCGGATTCGTCAAGATTTGACGTGGCGTCTTCCCTGCATTATTAACAGCATAAATGTTGGAAAATTTCAAAATGAGCAGCCCAACAAGATTCATTGATGACGATCCATCATTCACTAAAACAAATCATTGTGTTCAATAATCAAAGGATTCATAGAATCAATTTAATTATGGATTCAATTACCTTTCTTTGTGGCTATATGAAGTGGCGTGTTTCCGTCATTATCTTTTTCATTGACACATTCTCTTCGAGCAAGTAGATTCACAGTTTGAACTTTATCTTAATAAATAAGTGATATCAATTAAATTGTTAATTTTCTATCGCAAAAAAAAAAAAAAAAATTCATGAAATTCATCAAAATTGTTAAATCACCATGCAAAACTGCCAAATGTAATGCAGTTTGGCCGTTAAATTTTGATAATATATCCGCATTATTATTGATTAGGATTTCAGCTTTATCTGCATCACCTAATACCAATAACATTAACAGAACATTTCAGAAAAATATATAAATCCAACAAGTAATTAAATGGATATTTCAATGCTTTACCATTTATAGCAGCGTAATGAAGGGAGTTATATCCAGTCGAATCCTTTACATTAACATTAGCTCCATTAGTGATACACAACATGAGTTCTTCGCAACTATGTTCTGTGGAGTCTGTAATGAAAAGAAAGTTGAATATAATGGTGTTCTTCTGATTATCCTCCCCCTCTCTTTAACGACCATAGAGTCTGACACAGGGTTCCTAAGTTTCCATTGACCCCACCTGCCCCCCCCCTTTTTCTGATGCTCTGGGACACTCTGAACAATGATTCTTGGTGGGTTTTTTGAAAAAATTTTAGGCGGTTTTTAGTGTTTAGAATGGACTTCAAAAATCCCCTTTAATTTTTTATCATACCACCTCTTCCACCTTACTCAGGTGTCAGAACCTATGCTAACTATTCTCTTTTGGCTGGTGACTCTACTCAGTTGGCCGATATCAGAACCCATCATATACATTATATGAATAAAAATGTTTGATTTGAAAATATAATTACCAGGATGAGTAAATAAAAGAAGATCTTGATTTTGTTTGTCTAAATAGAAATAATTTTTGTAAAGAAAGTGTCTGATTAGATTATCATTAAAATGTATGCATAAAATAATGGTTACCAATACCATTTTTTTCTCTTTGTTTTGAAATTTTGTTAAGAATTGCCGAAGCTTCTTCATCTAATTGAGAAAATAGAATATTAAACATATTCTTTACAATAAAAATCAATCACAATTTAAGGTAATAATTTTACTTGATTTTGATTCATTGACTAAATCGTTAAATTGTGCTGCAATAAAAACGAAAATCAAATAAATTAAGATTTAATAATTCATATAAATGAAATTCCATATAGAAAATTTTTCATTCAATCCTATAAGGATTATTAGGTCATACTTTGATTTAAAGATGTCACATGAAATGGAATTTGTTCATAATTAGTTTCGGCTCCCAATGCAATGAGCATTTTTGCAATGTCCAGAAGATCTATAAAATTGAATACATGCATTCAAAATGGCCAAAATATCAAAAGATGTTTTCCACTAGATTACCGGTATTCAATGCTAAATATAGTGGTGTCCAACCATCATTACTTTTAACATTCACATTTGCACCATAACCAAGAAGAATTTTGGCTACATCAACATTTTCTAAATGAAATCAATAGTTTTCATATAATTTCTACAATTTTACAATTTTACAATTATTAGAATATTGCACAAATCACTTTTTCCAATACAAAACATTAATGGTGTCCATCCATCACGATCTTTGGCATTAAAATCAGCTCCCCTAACAATGAGATCATCAACCAAAGCCAAAAGAACTAAAATGCATACAAAACGATATGATTTTTTTTTCATTCATTTTTTCTTCGAATGGGATATGAAATCATTTGAAAATACGGTAATGTTGAGAGTTGGTAAGACTTTCTCTTTCATGAAGACAGCAAAAATGTAATGGTGTACGAAGTGTATTGTTGTCTTTAGTGTTTGCAGAAGAAATTGTGAAAATTTTCTCTGGTTGAATTGGAAGAAGCATTTCAACTGTATCCAATCGTTCTGAAACAAAAAACATACGGTATCAGATTTTTTTGTTTGCTATTGCTTACACAGGTTCTAACACATAATTTCTCACATTTGAAAATACAGAAAAAAACTCACTATTTTCTATTGCAAGTAATAAAGCTTTGTTCGCATATTCTTTGTAATCGAAATGATTAATTCCATTTGCAATAATTTCTTTTACCTCGTCCGTTGGTCCTAAACAACAATTGTTCAAATCAATTTATTCGACTTGTTTGCATTTTATTGGTTTTTTTATAAAAATGAAATATCATCATCGTCATTATCATACCATATTTTGCAGCAGTGATGATTTTCGTTGCTATTAATTGAATAAATGGATTTGAATTAATTTGATTTAACATCATCACATTGAAAAGTTTAATCAAAAATTTAATTACCATTGGCTGCATGAGCGATTAAAATTTCGTATGATTCTAATGAAAAGAAAATTTTTTTCAATGAATTAAATGAATTTTCTAATTTAAAAATGTTTTGTATTTAGTCCATTGTTCATCATCACTATGATGACTTACTAAATATTTAAATGATATAAATCTAGCGATACATCAACAATGAATACAAGCTAGTGACCGTTGTTCTGTTAAATTACTAGTTACCTTTATCTCTTGTAACTAAATCAATTGGTTTTTTATCATCATCGGTTTCAGTTTGATAATCAGCTAAATGTTCAAATGAATATTGAACAAACGAGAATCGATCTGCATTAAAGAGATAATTATTTGCTCAAATTTGCTTTACATTTTTTTTTCTTTTGGTTTTGTTTTAGGAAAATACCATAATGAATAGCATAATGAACTGGTGTCCATCCATTATATGATCTTATTTCAGTATTCACACATTTAGCAAGAAGAACCATAATGGGTTTTTCACCGCCTACATTGTAAATAATTCGATTCTTTTTTTTTATTCTCTTCGGCCGCAACAAACAATGGTGTTCTATCGTATTTATCTTGTAAATTTGTATTTGCTCCTAATGCAATGAATTCTTTCATAGTTTTTACAGCTTCTTTCTCATCATCTAAATATGAAAATATAACAAAAAAATAATTATTTTTGACGAAGAAATCAAACAAAATGTCCAAAATAATATGGAAATTACAGACGATGTGGTCTCACACGTCGATAGCAAATGTCACAGTGAAATTCATTTCTTAACAAGCCTCACAGATGGCGGTGCATGTAGTGAGTGAAAAATGAAGCCTGTGAGTAAGGCACAATTCATTTGAAACATGCTATCGACGTGTGATGTGGTCATTTTGATCAGGGACTATTTCTCCTCAGAGAAACAGTCCCTGATTTTGATGATTTTTTATTAATGCGTTAATTGTTCTAGTCATAGGTTCTGACACAGGGTTGTCCTGGACCACTCTGGTGCGCTGGGAACTCTTTCTAGAAAAATTGGAAATTGCTAGGCTTTTTGGTAGAATTAAAGAGCTTCTTCGGAATTTCAGGGGACCCTCTATTAATTTTTGCACTTGTCCCACCACCCCCTGACTCACCGGTATCAGAACCTATGGTTTCATTTAAATATCGGAGTAAATCACCTATTTGAATAGCTTCAATCAGTTGTAAACCTTTTATAAAAAAAAAAAACGAAATTATTATACATTTCGTTGAACAAAATATTGGTCATCGTCGTTCGCAATTTTGAATGCCCAACAACACTGTTGACGTGTGTAATGAAAAGAAAAATAATAACCTCTTGAAAAATTCAAAATTGTTCCTCTAAAAGAATCTAAAACGAAAAAAAAAAAAAAAAAAAGTTTTTGTCAATTGTTCATCGTTTTCGTTAATACAATTATTATTACGTTTGTATGTTGACAATTCAAGAGGCGTGATTCCATCAACAGTTTTTGCATACAAATCAGCTCCGTAACGAAGTAGAATTTGTGCCATTTCTAGTCGATCTAAATCATAGAAATATTTTTGTTATAATTAATGCTTGTATATTCAATATTTAGTAATTATGTTCAAAAAAAAAAAATAATAATAATAAGCACAGTAATGAACTGATGTATGCAATAAAGTCCATCCGCTGCTATCTTTTTCCTCGATATAACCGTTGAACAGGAAGTGTTCAACAACATGCTTTTGATCTATAAAAAAGCAACGACAACATTATTTCAATTTTTATTAATTTTATTCCATTTTCATCTTTTTATATTCATACATACGGTTTAATATGGCTTCGGTTAGACATACGCGTACAATATAATCATAATCCGGCCAATTTGATTTTGTTCTGATAAAATCCTTCAATGTGTCCATGTCGGCTTAAATTGATTTTTTGTTTTTTTTTTTTTTTTTTTCAAATTTTAGCAAAATCAAAATACACATATTTTCACAAAATTGTCGAAGAAATACCTTTTGTTCCACTCTTACATGCATCAATTTTGGGTTTTGCTCCAGACGCATTAATTTCATTAATTTCCATCTCATCTGAATATAATGACATTTTTAACAAATTTCGATAAATTTTGTGTTTTTCAATAGAATTCAATTAGACTAACAATATAGACTGTTTAAAATAAACAGCTTAACAACGTTATCAACCATTTTTTGTCCAGAAATCATTGCTTTTACTGTAACAGTAATACATACCTACGTATTGTTGATCAAATAAACTATGATTTACAGTTGCGGCTCCATTATAAAGAAGCACACGATATACATCGAAATGACCTGTTTATTATAAATTGGTATATGCATTGCACTTCAGACTGGTTCCATAAAAATACATTATATATTTGGATACGAACCAAATGCCACAGCCTTATACGCAAGACTTTGATCTGAATCGTCTTCCATAGTCACACTAAGACCCAAGCTAATGAATCCTTTTACTTTGTCCAAATTGCCTTATGTACGAAAACAAAAAAATTACGAAAAACAGATTCAATTATTCTGTTTGAAAAAATGCCGCACTTTCATGATGAGGACGAACGTTCAGTCGAGCTCAAACAAAATACCATCAGATTTTTACTTTGATCTATGAAAACTATCGAGTGTTGCTGCTCCCTATGGGAGTCAACATTTTGTTTATTTTTCCGTTTTTCCAATCGGAAAAATTTGTCATTTTCTTTTTTGTTGCAATGAAATAATGAATATTTGAACACCCGAACATGGTCGATTGAACGTACGAGCGAACGAATGTAATGGACGAAGCATTCATTTCATTTTCTTCTAACGAACGACCGACAAATAAAAAGGTAATACGAACGATCGATCAAAGTCATTCGTTGATGTTCATGTCCAGCTATGTTCATTTCTTCGCATGAATAATTAGCATTTGATGTTTGAACATATTTGCAACCCCTTGGCATACAATCTTTGAAGTTTGAATACTAAATAAAATTATTTACCCATTTCAGCTGCCATGAAAAATTCATGTTCTGTTGGTTAAATAGAAGAGGAATAATTAAATTAACAATAATATTTACGTACTAGTCCCGTGATTTTAGTGAAAATGTTTAATTGACTTTTGTAATTGTACATTCGAGTGGATTTTACAATGTTTTCAAAACATTGCGTGTAACTCATGGTTTTATACATAATTATTTCCTGAACACATTGTGATCATTTGTTTAGAGTTGCCCATGAATAGAAAAAAAATCAATAAACACTACACGCTTCCTATTGGAAATTGTATGAAAACCAATATAATTTTCACTCAAGACTGCAAAATCTGAATTTTTAGTCACACAATGTATTGAAAAAATTGTACTAAAATGCCTCACTCTATTATATTCATGAATTTTGAAATTCAAATGATAAATGAAGAAAATCTTTCAAATTACCTTTGGCAACATTCAAGAGCTTTTGCAAGAATCTATCTAATAGAAAAAAAAAATGAAAAATTCTCTCTTAATATTAATACTTTTTTTTCTTCTAATTTTCATGTATTAGTTACATGGATGCTTATGGAGTTCATGAGGTAAGCGCCCATAGTTATTTTTAGCATAAATATTAGCTCCATAAATAACTAAAATTCGTGCTGCTTCTGGTTGATCTAATTTCAAAGAAAAAAAGAAGAAAAAGTCCATTTAATACATTGCTAAATGTAATTTACAATTTCATTATGAATTAATAATCAAATATACCATAAATAGCAGCTATATGTAAAAACGTATGTCCAAAACCATCTCTTTCATTAACATTATAATCATCAGATAGAAATAATAAAAGCAAATCTATGTAAGCTAAAGGAAGAACAAATGAATATAATAAAAAATAAATAAATAATAATTATTAAATAGTACGTACATGTCGATATAGCTCTTTTCATACATATATGTGCAAGATAATCATAATCTTTTCTCGTATGCTTATTCACAAGGTAATCTAATGCAATTTTGTAATCATCGCGATAACACGAATTTATAAATTTGAAACCTTTAAAAGATAACAATTTCGATTTGTGTTATTAGAGAAAAATTATGTTTTCTTTTTCATTTTTATTCATTTTTTCAAAATAATATACCTTGCTCGATGATGGAAAGTTGGGAGTAAATTTTTTCTGAAAATAAATGATTATTAGAAGAACAATTTTAGAGGTTTTTTTTTTCATTTGCACACCATTTGTGTTTGTTTCAATATATGACAAAAATCACATACCAGTTATATTTGGACCAAATTCGCTTAGATCAAAGAATCCTTTAGAATTGATACGAAATCTACCTCCATTATAATAAATCGTTCTGAAAATATCATATTCGCCTGGACAAAATACAATAATTGAAACAATTTTGTTCCATTTCATAAATTTTTATCAAACTATTTAATAGTGATTAGTCATAAATGCGAACCTATACGCACGGCCCAATAGACTGGCGTTGAATCATTAGAATCTCTCATATTTACGTCCGCACCCTGATCAATGAGTTCTCTCACTTTCTGCAAATTGCCTAAATATTCAAATTCATTAAAAAAAGGAAAAAAAGCAAAAAAAAAAAAAAACACATTATTCAAATTTTCAGTCGAATGACACATTGAATATCTTACCATTCTTGACTGCAGACGCAAATTCATGATCTGCAGAAAAAATAATCTTTTTTTGCATCAAATTGAATTAATTTAGAAAACATTTTCCGTTTACCTATATTTTCTTTCATATCTTGTATTTCTACTTCATTAGCATGTTGGAATGATTCGTGAAAAATATTTCGCACAGTACTCATTTTTGGCCTAGGAGCTTTAATTTCGAATAAAATAAGTGATTTTATTATACATATATCTAACAAAAGTTGAAATAACCGAGTAATTGTGTAATAACTTGGATATTTTGTGTATAAATACGAATTTCTTATGAAAATTTGGGAATGATCGAATAAAAAATACTTTCTTTTAGAGTTATTATACAGAGTAACAGAAAGAGTACAATAGTATTGTACTACAATGCAATACAAAAATAATCAAACTTTCAATGAATTAATTCAAAGAATATTAAAATTTTCTTACAAAACCACCACACATAATACAAATGTTGTCTTACAAAAACAAAAAAAAAAAAAAAAAAAAAAAAAAAAACACGCTTTCATCAAAGCATTAGTCATTGCAAGGAAGGTTGCTGTTTTCTAATGTCGTGTTTTCTGTTTCCAGAATTTGTTTTCGTCTAAAAATTTGAATCATTGAAACTAAACTATACTAAATTACAATATGGAAATGCTAATGAGCAATGACGATGTCACAGCTATAATTGCTGTTTGTTTGAAAACCTCGTTCTTGAATCGAAAATTTAAAATTATTGAAAAAGAGAGATTCGTACATAAATTGTTTTATTTACAACATTTTGAAAGCATTTAGAGAATGTATTTCTAATTCGAAGTTCATTCACTCATAGTTAGTTTCCGAAGTACAATAAACATAAATTTCATGGTTTCAAATTTTTATATTATAAATAAACATTTATACATTGAATTCTAGAGGGAAATTTCATTAGAGGGGGCAAATCTAGATTGAATTTATCAACTTTTTGTTTATGTTATGATTGATTAAACTCTAAATTCCTTATTGAATTCAGTGTCTATTAGATACTTTCTAATTCACGGCATCAAAGCAACGTTTTCATAAGAAATCATGCGATATTGAATAAATTGACAAATTTTCCAATTTTAAAATATTTCTTTCAATGAATGAGCCCATCATATGAAGAAAAAAAAACGTTAGTTAGAATATTCATCTTAATCATATTTGCGCATGTTAGCTTCTCTCAGAGAGGGCCAAATTTAATAGATAGAGGAAATATGCCATAATTTTAATTTTTAATTTTGAATCTACTAATTGGCAACATCAAAATAATTCCGATACAATGACGGAATTCTAATTTTTTTATTTTATTTCAATTTAAGACTAGATCCGTTTTTTTTAATAGCCTTTTTCACCTTATTCTTCAACAATTCTGAATTTTAATAATCAATCGTCGTATGTAACGCTTATGTTCGAATTGAAAGTTCTAAGAAATTCAACTTACCTCCATATGGAACTATGCAATGAACAAGCTATTTTCACCAAGGAAAAAACGTTATAAAAAATGTCATTGAAGAAAAGTTTATTGAAAATGTACAGTGAAGTCTCGATTATCCGTCAGGCAGCGGACCAGAGCTTCGACGGATAATCGAGACTCCACTGTAATTATATTTTATTGAAACATTTTCACTTTATGATTAACTTGACATTTAACTTACGCCAAATGTTGAAATGATAAATAATAAAAAAGTTTGAATGATAATTGTCATTGTTGTATCTATGAAAAACTTTTTGAAACAAACTGTATGTGATTGGTGAGCATCATGCATTTATACAGTATTTTTTCATTGAAGTAAATTTGTTATTTTTGAAATGCGATCTATTTCGTTCAATTTTCATAAATATTCAAAAATCAAATTTGAATAAAACGAAAACAAATGACGAATGATTCAATGATCATGAACTCATAGAACGGCAAAATATTTGTCCTGTTCAAGAATGACAATGCCATAAACTTATTTAATTTTTTTATGGAAATAATAGCAGTGCGAATCACACAATATTTTCATTCGCAAAATATTCAGGTTTTTCGAATGTTAATGGGATGCAGAAAATGATCGAATAAACATCTTGCCATAAGTATATTTGGCATGGAAAAATACCGAAGTGAGAATCAATCAATAAATACTCACTTCTATTTTTTAATTGTTGGAAACAAAATTGGCACATTATTCTACGTGGTTTCTGTTCCATGAGAAACAAAATAAATGTAAAAATGATATATTTTGATATATGAAAAAAATTATGTAAAGCTTTTGAAACCATTCAACAATCAGAGCCATCTATCATTTCATGGTGCCATCTCAAAACCATTCAATTAGAAAATCTTCTAGCCTCACAGCCTCATCTTTTGATAAGTTTAAATTTGGAATTGTGAAATTACCGCAAGTTTAAGCAAGTTCAGGATAATGATGAAAAGTTTTCATCGAGTTCGTTAGGCTATCGAATTTCTAATTTAAAACCATCATTAGATTACTTTTTATTTCAATCTTATCTAATTTAATTGGGAAAACATGTTCAAAAGGTCACAGCTTGCTATGAAATTTCGTCTGGTCACACTCATTTTGTCGCTCTTTATCAATCGAATATTTCCCCAGAAACAAGTCTATTGATTAAGCCAGCATTGAATGGAAGCGATGCATTTCATAGTGCTGGAATTTTGTATTTTTGCGCAAATCAGAATTTTCGAAGAATAGCGATAAGTTTTACTTTATTTATAACCTATGATACCTCACAACAAGATTTTGGAATTATTAAAAATATCAGAAAGAGAGAGAGAGAGAGCGAATCGGATGTTTTTGGTAGAATTGAAATAGACTTCTTTATATTCACATCAAAAGAAGCGGCACAAAGAAATTAAAAGATTCAATACAAATTAAAGAGAAATTAAAAGATTCAATATTATATGTTTTATCAAAATATCAAGAATAATAGCATAGATCATACAAAAAATAGATGTTTTTTTTAATTAATCATTCAAGCAAACATAGTTTATTTTTATTCCTTTTATTTGAAAATAAATTTTACTAAAACATATACAAAAGTATTTATTTGAAAATTTGCAATGAAAAATCCAAATTTCATACGATAAATCGATTTTTGAACCATACGACAAATCGCTCCTACACTCCATTGTATGTGTATATTAAAGGTGTCTACGGACACGTTCTGTCCGTTTAAAATTCATTTTTTGCTCGTCCGTCCATCCCATTCAGAAGATTCGGATGAACGGACACAATTGAAAATGTCCGAAACCAAATAACGAACGGACGGACAGGACATGACATTGTCCGTTTTTTCCCACATTTCCGGACACTTAGTGTATATATTGATGAATTTTGAAATTCAAATGATAGATAAAGCAAATATTTTAAATTACCTTCAAGAATCCATCCAATGAATTGGAAAAAAAAAAAAATGAAAAATGCTCTCTCATTATTACTACTTTTTTCAATTTTGGTGCATTAGTTACATGGGTGCACCCATAGTTATTGTTAGTATAGATATCGGCTTCATAAATTACAAAAATTCTTGCTGCTTCTGGTTGATCTAATTTCAAAGAAATATTTGTTATGTAAGCATTTCGCATATAGCAACAGTATATCTCATGCTTAGTTTGTCCTATTCAATAAATATATTATTATCGGTCGGAATTCCCGCTTCAATCGAATGTTCTTTTTTTTTCTTTTTTGACCCTAATTGACACTGATTTCTGAGTAAGGCTCTAATGAGATCCATGAAAGAATGCAAAACAACATAAGAATAAGAAAAATAGTCAAAATCTCAGTGAGACAACGAAACAACAACAGAGAAAATATTTTATATGTCTAGGTATATGTCTAGGTATATGTCTATATATATATTAGAATTCTATTTAAAATGAACGCACACATGTATAATTGTGAATATGTGCAAAAGTGATAATCAAACAATATTTAAAGCGGTTTGTTTTATTGAATTCAAACACTTGTTTTAAATCATTTGAACCATGAAATTGGTACTTTTTTTTTTATTTTTGATACACCACTCTGTGTTAGCAGCAAAACCAGATTACGATAATTTGCCAAAATTTATACCTGAAGATGTTAACTTTCATATAATTACGCCTCTACCTGATGGACAATTATCCCTGCATGGAAAAATATACAAAGAAGATAAAACTGTATACGATGATGCATTCGCACTTGATACAACCGATTTTAACAAAGACTTAGAGACTATTGTTTTGATTCATGGCTGGAGATCGGGCAAAAGTTTCGTGGACAAATTCGTAAATGGTATGAACAATAATAAATTATTTGAATTTTTCTCCCAATTCAATAATATACAAATAGAACCATCGAGTAAAAATGTCAAATGAAATGTTATTATTTATTCTCTTATTATAGCTTATTTCAGTGGTTCGCAGGATAAGAAAGTGAATGTCATTGGGATTGATTGGTCTATGATAGCCTATACCTCCCTGTGGCACTATTCTCATGCCGCAGACATAACAAAGCCAGTAGGTGAAGTAGTTGCACATTTCTTTGCGATGTTAATAAAAAATGGAAAATTAAAAACGGAAAATATACAAGTGATCGGTCATAGTTTGGGTGCGCACGTTGCTGGATTTATGGGTAAAAAATTAGCAAGCGAGGCAATTCAAGTTAGATTGATTACAGCACTGGATCCGGCAAAACCAGATTTTTCAAAAAATGAACCACATCTGAGATTAAGTGAGAATGATGCTGAATGGGTGGAAGTGATTCATACGAATGGCGCACGTTATGGTAATTTAAAGTAATTTTCACGTTATGGTGTAAAATTTTAACGGATATATGTTTTAATTGCAAATTAAAATGAAATTTTCGCAAAGTTAGGAATTAATTGGGGTCGAAAAAACATTCGATTGTTGTTGTTTTCACATGTTTTAAATATTTAGCATTTTGCTATGCATAAATGTATGAAATTGTCACTTAAAGACATATTCGAAATTATGAACAGGCATTTACAAAGCAATTGGAAAAGCAGACTTTTATTTAAATGGAGGATGGAAACAGCCACATTGCCCGTTTATCGAAATCCACTGTTCACATACCTTTGCGCATCAATGGTATAGAGACATATTGCATCTTGGCCGAATCGACGGTTACACATTTGATTCCAGGGACAATATGATATTAGCATTAAACGCCAACCAATTACCAAATCCAAATAAATTTTTTGGCCAAGGAATACAACCAAAGTACGTAAAAATAAAAATAAACTGCATTTGTATGAATTGACATCGCTTTTCATTTGTATTCAGGCCAGAAAAAAGAGTAGTGTACATCCCATTCACAAATCAAAGAGGCCAACAAAACCGAAACAAACGCGCTTCTCTTCGGCAGCGCTCAAAAAGAGCAACAATATCAACGGCAGATGAGAGCATTGTCATCATATTTGGAGTCAACCGAAACAATCGAAATAATTTCGTTTATTTACTCAGCGACAATTTTCAAGATTTAACAGTTTCTTATGCTTTACGAGAGCAAGAATATTTTATTATGCATCAACGAGGTGGTAGTTGGCAACTAAATCCAAAATATCACATCTGTGAAGAAACTGAACCATCACGAATTAGACATTTCATTAATGGTTTACAAAAACCCACGAAATTTGTCTTAACATTTGATTATACGGACTTATATGAAGATGCATTTTGGCCATTAGTAAATGCTGTATTTACAGATAATTATCACCATGGAAAAATTCTGGCGGTTTCAATGAATATGAGAGATAAAGAAACTCCAACGGCTGATCGACTTGATGAATTAAAAGAAATCATTCAAAGTGTTTCCGACAACGATGATCCTCTACCCGAATTCGAAATGCAAAAAATGACAGCATTTCGAAGAACTGGACCTTTAACTGAGCAAGATTATTTCCAAAATGACATAACTGTCATCAAACGTATTCTTGAAAATAATTAAGCTCGATTGAATGTAAAAAAATATGGACATACAGCATGTGAATTACCAAAGCGGGGATTTCTTAGATTAAGACTTCAACGGTTTTACTAATTTTTTAAGTTTCATAAATATCGGAAAAATTTAATTGATTCAGATGTTTACAAAAGTAAAACAAAAACTCAAAAAGACCTTAGAAAAGTTGAACTTTGGTAATTTGCATTCAAAAAAAAAAAAAAAACCATTTGTCGAAAATTCAATTTCAACAATCAAGCAATTTAATAAAGATCAAAGTGAACAATGCAAGGAAAACACTTGTTCATCTTAAATACCAATAAATCTCATATTCTGTTTGTTTGTTTGTTTGTAAATGTATTTGTTAAACTTGGTGTTTGAGCACAAGCATTAATACACAGCATAAACATTATGATTTTACTATTCATTACATAGCGGGAAAATCGAATGTAATTCCCATTCACATATGTACAAGTAAACTGTAAACACAAATAGCCTTATGTAACCGTCTCGTTTGGATTCATTGGTGGTTTATGTGAATTTAATGAATGGCATTCACAGTACGCTATTTGTTAAGCAAAAATGTGCTGAATGTTTTTTGATTCTGCCTTGTATGTATACGGCAATTCATTATATTTAATATATAATATAATAAAATTGCTCGATTCGCATCCAACAACGACGAAAATTTTAAAGTCGAGCATCACAAATACAAAATTAAAATATGATTTAGAAAATCATAAATATGCATGCAAGGGTCGTACCTAGGGCCGTACATTGCTCAAAGAAGATTTGTTCAAAATTTTTATTGGCGTGATTGAATGGTAAGCGGCAAATATGATTGCGGTTGTCAATGCTGATACGTATAATTCACTTCCAATTACAACCGTTCCGGAGCAGTTGGTGCCCCAACTTGGTGGACATGTTCCCAACATTCGTCACAAATGGATACCAAGATTTTGAGGAAATTTTCACATTCTTGGTATATGTGATGAATCCAAAAAGCCGGAAATACAGTTGCCCGCAAGCACCAAGAAAAAAGTACAATGAACTGCTTTTAAATGATGAAGTAGTTACTGTAAAATGGAGTTGCGGTTTGAATGCGTTAGAACGGTTCAATGCGATTTTATAAATCTATTTCCGTATTTGACAATAAGGTATGTACAATTTATTTCACTTTTCTCTGTCTTTTCCGATGACAAAGACAATTATAATTGTCTTCTTCTATAACGAAGTCAATTTAATTTGTCTTCTTCTATGACGAAGTCCAATATAATTGGCTTCTCTCAATGAACTTACGTTTAAATTATATTTAACTTACATTTAAATTACTTCAATTAATTGATTTAGAAATCACTGAAACGATTCAAAAGCAGCCAAATCTGATGAATTGTCCACATTCGAACAACATTTGGAAGGTCAAAGGGCACGATACAAGTACTGACGATGAGTATATGACATATCTATACGCGAAGGTGACGCATTCAATGTTCTCGAATTCCAAAAAGGTGAAACAATGAAAAATGGCTCTTCAATCACAATATTATCAACAACGTAATGCGGTACGGTCATTAAATGTCTAATAGAAAATAAATAGAAGATAATGTTCTGGTTTCATGATCAAATTAGAATAAATTGTAAAATGATGTAAACAACCTACAAAAATGTCAGTGGTGAGTAAGAAAAATTGCCAAATCAAACTGTAACCATGAGATAAGAGATGGCGTCACTGGGATATTTTTTGTAGATTGTCAAAAAGAAGAAAAAATGTGAATGATAGGTTAAGAATTGAAAAGAAATGAGGTATAAGCTCTCTTCTCTTTGGACATCGCAATAGAATGGTTGTGTTACAAAAAAAAGAAAAAAGAATAAAAGTTGTATAAAGGAATAAGTATTCACTGAGTTGTTTAATTTTTTTTATACTATATCCAAGGAAATTGGTTGTAATCGACACCATTATAAATTCAATTGATAACTTGATTTGGAGAATTTTGTACTAAAATTGTGAAGAAAATTCGTTCAAAGAAAATTATCATACGATAGGAATTTTAGAAAGTGATTTCGTTGAGTGTGGACAAAACCCGTAATCCGATATTCACATTGGATATTTTCATCGTTGTAAGGAAGAAAGGTTTCGATGCGATAAACGGACCCGAAACTATGTTCAAGTGGATATTCTCATCGCTGGAATTATTAAATTGGTTCGATGCGATAAACGGTCCCGAACCTGGATTCACACTGGATAGTTCATCGTTGAGAGATAATAAGTTCGATGCGATAAACGGACCCGAACTTTGATCATTCTGGATAAAAGTAGTGCCCACTAAGTCCTATTCAGTAAGTCACTTTCATAAGATTTTACAAAGAGAGAGCATATTGTAATTCAAAGACCGGAATTCAAGTAAATGAATTATCGCGGTCATAAAATTGTTGAAGAGAGTAGGAAAACAAAACAATAAATAGAAGATAAATGTAATTAAAATGTAAGTTAAATATAATTTAAACGTAAGTTCATTGAGAGAAGTCAATTATAATTGACTTTCTCAATGAATGAATGAATGAATTAATGAATAGAAATAAATGGATTAAATTAACGAAATATAGTATATGTACCAACTTAAAGCCCAAATGCAAAATGGAAGTATTTTGGACGATATTTGTGAAAAAAGTAGAAAGTCAGATATGAAACGAATGAAAGAGAGACAATCTTTGAGTAAGTATTTATTGATTTCGTTAATTTAATCCATTTATTTCTATTCATTCATTCATTCATTCATTCATTCATTCATTGAGAAAGTCAATTATAATTGTCTTTTTCTATGACGAAGTCAATTATAATTGACTTCTCTCAATGAACTTACGTTTAAATTATATTTAACTTACATTTTAATTACATTTATCTTCTATTTATCTTCTATTTATTTTCTATTAGACATTTAATGACCGTACCGCATTACGTTGTTGATAATATTGTGATTGAAGAGCCATTTTTCATTGTTTCACCTTTTTGGAATCCGAGAACATTGAATGCGTCACCTTCGCGTATAGACTTCGAAAGAAGATATATAACTGGATTTTTGCGCTCTTCACTGATGTGCAATTATCATCCGTTGAAGTGAATGTCGGAGGCGTATTTTTCAGGCTCGTTATTCCCGGCATTCGAACCAACATTACCGTTTCTTTTGAAACAAATAGATAATTTGAATATCTATTTGAAAATCAACTTAAATGAAGCGTATAACGCAATTATCGAAGACATGCAGTCAGATCCCAATTGCAAACATTTGATTTTACGCACGGTAATCGATACTTTATTGTGTTATATTCATTCTCCTTTACAAAGACGGTGTCGCGGCATTCCGTTCGTTGATAAGGAAAATGAGAAAATTTTCGATAAAATATTGGAGAAAATCCACTTATCATGATATGTTGAAAAAGTGATCTACGAGGATTGCACAGCTCTTCCATGCCGTCTATTGGTAAGTTCATTCATTCATTTATTTCCATTCATTCATTCATTGAGAAAGTCAATTATAATTGGCTTCTCTCAATGAACTTACATTTAAATTTTATTTCACTTATATTTAACTTTTATATTGCAGAATATAAAATTTTGTCAATTGATGCACAGAAATTGTACGACAATTGCATGAGCTGCAACATAACACACAAAAAACATTTGGGGTATGTTCATGATATTCATTGGTGACAATATATGTTTACCACAGTTGTATCTGATTCTACCACATGCAAGTTTTTATAAATATGTGCGCATGTCGAACAGACTCATTGTGAAAAAGTATTGCTGTCAAACTAATACTATGTCACATTTATTACGTTGCATGTGGTAGAGTCAAATACAACTGTGGTAAACATGTATTGTCACCAATGAATATCATGAACATACCCCAAACGTTTTTTGTGTGAACAGATTTGGAGGACTTCAAAAAATTCATGAACCTTAACACATATAATTCTGTTAAGAAGAAATCCGAAATAATGAAGAAAAAGGTGCAATTGGTGGACTCGCGGAACATTGACCGTCCAAAGCGGAAAAGAATTAAAATGGAGAAGGAGGATGATGGTGAACATGGTGGACATGGTGGACATCATAAAGGACGCCGATTGAATTAAAATTCATTTTTTTTTTAAATTTCAATTCCTTTTTTTGTTTGCTTTTTTTTTTCAATTAATCAAAATAAAACGGATCCGCATAAAATGAGGTGCTAAAAAATATAGAACAAATCTATTGAGTAAATCGAGAGGATAGTACGTAAAAAAATTCAAAATAATTTTGAAAGAGGACAGTATGGAAAACATCAATTAGAATATACTAGAGAGGAGAGCATGTTCACTTAAATACTAAATACAATGCAAAATCGTAAAATCCGTACTCTCTTTTAACCATTTTTAGTGTTACAATTTCTTACTCTCCTTTTTTGCTATAAAGTCGAATGAACATACTCTCCTCTCGATCTACTCAATAGAAATGTATTTTAATTCTTTTTTCCATAGAAAATAAATAAAACGAATTCTCATTAAATGTGGTGCTCGCTCGAAAGAGTTATTCTCTAAAAAATAAAACAAATGTGTTTTAATTCTATATAATTGTAATATTTTTTTCTTCTTCCATGTCGAAGACAATTATAATTGGCATCTCATTCAGACTCATAATGGATTGTTGAAAATTATACGAAACTAAAAATGGACTTTAGAGATAAGATCCAAATCTATTATGATCATTTAGTTAATTGAACGCATGCCCTTTTGAAATTAAACATCTTCAGTGTCTTCCTAATTTCCAAAATTCGAGTCATCAGAATCGTCATCACTAGTTTCTTCGTCGAAATCCTCTTCACTGACCTCATAGTCTTCAAATTCCAAGTCCATCTTAAATTTGGAAAATTCGTCCAGAGAGTTTTCAATTGAAATAATACCTTGTGAAAATTTTTGTGAAATACTCTCAATTTTTTCATCACGATCACGATCTTTTTTGCGTTTCAGTTTTTTATGCTCATTACCATTGATCAAATAAGTCATGTCATCTGTTTTTGAAAAGTCAAATTGGCGAAGATACTCAACGAAATCGTAAATATTTGGACGCAGAGGAAACGTTGTTGGGTTTCTGCACGACAAAAACCCTCTGAAAGAATTCCTTTTGAATTTGATAGTGGAATTTTAAAACTATCGAATAACTAATAAAACTTTTTGTTTTGTTTTTTGTTCTCCCTTTATAGTTCCCTTTATTTTAATTCCCTAGCTTACTAGACCAGATGATCTTCCGTTCTCAACAATTGAGAGAAGCCAACTGCCCTTTTCTATAATCATACCAATATTTATACTGGTTTTCTGTTTATTTTTGCGTTCCTCTTTTTCTCTTATTAATCGCTATTTTTAATTCCCTTTGTTCGCCTTTAATGTTGCACCGTAGTCTATTCAATTGTCTCCCTTTTGTGGACACAAGTGTTCAAGTTTCCATTGTTTTGCTTTGTTTCATTAATAGTAGTCATTTTAATTGTCTCCCTTTTGTGGACACAAGTGTTCAAGTATCCATTGTTTCAATTTGTCTCTGTGAATGATGAATGAATGAAAAGTGAATTTAATGTGATGCAACCCGATTTGAAGAAATTTAATGATGAATTTCAAACCTCAGCTATCCATGTTCTATCGAAATATTGAAATAGTTTTGCGAAAGTTTTATTGAGCTTCAGTTCAGTTGCTGTACGTTCGATGTATTCATAACCATTTGGAAAACTTTCTTCTGGTAATAATGGTAGACCTAAAAGCATCTTATATATTTGCTTCGCTTCGTTCGTTGCTTCAAGGTCAGTTTCTCTGGATTTTCTGTACCATAATTTTAACAATCCCAATAACTTGGCTCTTCTGCGAATACAACCACAATAGTGGAACCAACATCCTCTAATAACAACATGTGGGTACATTTCCCTTAACGCTTTCCGCAGTCCAGTTTCAAAATCAGACATAAATTCTTTGGGATCTAATTTAAAGTGTCGTTCAATGAATTCAAAAACGTCCTTATAACAGGCTGCACTTTTCGATGTTGTTAGCAATGACATGAAGCGTGTATATGTAATCAATGTATTAATTTTCAGACAATTCATCTGAAATAAGCAGTAGCGCCTCTATGGCAATGTCATTGAAAGAAATGTATTCGTGTGCGTGGTACACATAGCTATTGCTGTCACACGAACATGTAGTTCTATATAAATATCCAAAGAGACGCTATTGTTTATTTGCAAACGTCAGTCTCAACATTTTTCAAAGTGTTAGGTGCTTTCGCTTGCTCACAAACAAAACAACACTTTCATATCGATCAACAAAACAAGTGTTTACATTTTTATCTTGTTTTTATCTGTTTTTTTTTTTTAATTCTTTATTGTTGGTTTGAGTTCGAGAGAAAAAAAACAGAATTATTTACAATGTCAAGTGCATCAATCAAAGAAAGTGGCAGCAGTGACAACAATGTAAAAATGATTGTTTTAGACCATTTGATTGCCATCGAAATGAAAACGATCAAAACACTAACAATTTATTACAAACAAATTCACCAGAAAAGTAAAACGAAAAAAATATCCAAAATTCTGATTCGAAATTGTAGAACTAAGTCGACAAAAATGACAAGAACGACAAAAACTGTTCATTTTTTGTTTTTTTCCTTTTGTTTTTTGGTTTTCTTTGATTTTTTCCCATCTTTGTGCATTGTGATATTACAATCAACAACAATTGATCTGCTACTACTGCCGAGTTTTTTACATTCCTATCATTGACAGCAGTAGTAGCGGAGCAATGACTAAAGAGGTCGTTAGTGATTAGTTTTTAAGTTCAATCTGACATAAAGAGCTATTGATTCATCTTATTGGAAAAGACACATAATATACAAGGCTGTCCGATAATGACCTGAAAAATACAAGTGGCTCCATCTATCGTTCAGAATCGATATTATTTTTTAGTAGTGCCATCCTTCAAACCTCTACTGTCAAAATTTCAGCCATTTATGTTGAGTAGTTTACAAGTGACAGTCATTGAAAGCAAACAACCTCCAATATTTTTGTTAACAATGGAAAAAAATGAATTTCGTGTGTTGATAAAGTAGTATTTTTTGCGCAAAAAAACCATAAGCGAAACTAAAGCAAAGCTTGATAAGTATTTTCCGGACTCTTCTCCGTCGATTGGAACCATTCATAAGTGGTTTACTGAATTTAAATGTGGACGTACGAGCACAGAAACAATACCAAGTCCAGGTCGTCCAATTGAGGTAACAACTCCAGAAATGATAGAAAAAATTCACGATATGATATTGGATGATCCAAAATTGAAAGTGTGCGAGATAGCTGAGGCCGTACACATCTCAAAAGACCGTGTGGGTAATATTCTGCACGAAAAATTGGAGGCAAGAAAGCTTTGTGCAAGATGGGTGCCGCGTTCGCTCACAATTGATCAAAAGCGCATTCGAATGAGAACTTCAATGAGCAATTTGGCCATGTTTCAAAAGAATCCATCTGAGTTTTTGCGTCGATTTGTGACTATGGATGAAACATGGATTCACCACTACACACCGGAATCTCGTGAAGCATCGAAAGAGTGGCGTTTACCGGGTGGAAGTGCACCAAAGCGGTCAAAGACGCAACAATCGGCCGGTAAGGTTATGGCCAGTGTTTTTTGGGATGCACATGGCATAATCTTCATCGATTACCTTGAAAAGGGTAAAACGATAACAGGAGCATATTATGCAGCGTTATTGGATCGATTGGATGATGAAATCAAGAAGAAACGACCGCATTTGCAGAAGAAGAAAATCCTGTTTCACCACGATAAAGCACCAGCTCACACATCAACAATCGCACAGGCAAAATTTCACGAATTACGGTACGAATTGCTTCCCCAACCACCGTATTCTCCAGACTTGGCCCCCAGCGACTATTATTTGTTTGGAAACCTGAAAAGATGGTTGTCTGGTAAGCGTTTTGGATCAAATGAAGAAGTGGAATGGGAAACAGATAGCTATTTTGGACGACAAACATCAGACTATTATTTGGAAGGGATAAAAAAGTTGGAAAATCGCTGGACTCGGTGTATCGAGCTAAAAGGAGATTATGTTGAAGAATAAAATCGATTTTCACAGAAAAAAAATTTTTTCAGGTCATTATCGGACAGCCTAGTAAACATATTCGACATTTTATTGTGAGAAAACTAACACTTTCTTAGAAAAAATGCAAACAGTTTAGTATGTTTGAGATCATTGTCCGCATATAATTCAGCTTCAAACAAGCATGATTATTTAACAATTGGCACATTTTGAGCGAATGGTAGAATTGATTTTGGAAATTCCTTCAAACAAAAGTAACAATGCAATATCAAACATCATTTGCAAGTCATTTTTGGTTGTTCTCAATGGAGCAACAGATTTTATACCTATTTCCACCATAATTCACATTATTCTTGTGTCAAGAACATTATGAAATACAGTATTTATTAAAGAAAAAAATAATTTTCAATTGAAAAGTAAAAATGTTTACTCAAAAAAGAAAAAAATTCATTCAATTCCTAGTAAAAATTGTTGACCTATTAGTTGAAAATAGTTGACCTAAAAATGGACAACGTACCCTGTACGCTGGACCCTGTACGCAAAAATTTGTTAACATTGATGATGCAAAATTGTTAGGATAGTTCAGGAATAGAAACCATTAAATTTTCAGATATGGATGATGATCACATAGTGGATCCGTTAACTGAACGGTTGTTGAGTGTACATAAATGATGTTTTTTTTATGAAAAGTGTCCGAATTAGGCATCTCACGGCATTTTCGTCAAAGAAAACTCACATTTTTTTTTTTCGAAAAAAATATATGTTCCCGAACATTGAAAAGTCGCTTCCATTGTTTGTTTGGTCCCAAGATATGATATATTTGGTGAGAAATGACGAATATAAAATGATGTATAGTAAGTACGAACCATATAAAACTATTATTATTTTTCCAAAAGAGTTAGGTTTTTATATTCTACTAACGCTGAAATTATTGTTACTTTAACCGTAAATATTGATGCTACAGATCACAATCATCAAAATAAAAAATTTAGCGTAAAATAGTTCAATAACCTTACATAGGAGTAAAAATGAAATTTAAAGCATAATTTGTGAGTCATTTTTGTTTAATTTTAAGCGGGAAAATAGATAGTGTGCACTATGTAATGTCATTTTGTTTTAGTTTAAAAATCGCATTTCCTCTACAAGTTTCCTTTCCAAGAAGTTGTTTAGATTATGGAAAAACATGAAACATACACGTATTATTTTAAGATAATTCTTTCGGGCTTAGACTTGCCATTATAGATATAATTGATACACATCAGTTCACACATAGAAATAAGTGTCAGTGTTTATGTATTAGTGATTCTTATTTGTGAATCTGAAACAGAATTCTTTTCACCACTACAAAAATTCTTTTTCGTGAAAACGAATTTTGGTTATGTTGTGTAAAAAATCAGCACGTAATTTTATATCTGAACTGACACCCATATATATTTGACACAACATAACCAAACTTCGTTTTCACGAAAAAGAATTTTTGTAGTGGTGAAAAGAATTCTGTTTCAGATTCACAAATAAGAATCACTAATACATAAACACTGACACTTATTTCTATGTGTGTTGGTTTTTCAAAAAATCATTTCTTCAAAAATTTATGACTTCTCAGAATACAAACATACAAAAATACATGAATAAGTTGTACAAACGATTTTATTTTAAAGCAATGCATTCTGATTTATGCTATTTGGCTTCGACAACAATTTCATAAAGTTGATATCATGGGTTGACATGAAGCAGGAATACTCGCTTCATCAGTGTATCATTTTTTTATGTTTCAATTAATAATTTTTGATAATCACAACATAAAGATGGTAACTCCATCACCACCAGCACCGCCAGCACCACCATCACCGCCTTTTCCGGCTTTACCGTATAATCCATACGAATTACCACCAGCACCGCCAACACCGCCAACACCGCCAAACCAACACCGCCGGCACCACCAACACCATCTGAATGTCAAATTGATAAGAACGTTAAAATGATCGAGAGTTGTTTTTCCTATTGAAATACATGCAATACGTTGAAAAGAGTCTGAATTTCCATTTAGGTCCAAAAATTAGGTTTACAAATTGCAACTTGAATGCACTATTTTCATATTCCATTACACTAATTATTCAAATGATCATACAATGGGACACATAAATATAATTCAAAAACAGCCAAGGATAGCATTTCAGACTTCATTCACGTAATGTATTCAAATCACTCCGAATGGTATCGATGCCCTCATCTCAATAATTGAAAACTTTGAAATTATTTCACAATATTGTAATTGTGTGTCGTTATTTCGTCTGTTGTACTGTATAATCAACACATATGTATGCTTGGCCATATGAATTGTATGGAAACCAGAGCCGGTGCTTAATGATCAACAATATATGTGCACTTTGAATCTGTTGTGCCGCTCATTCCGTATGAAATAAAACACAATAGTAGTTGCTTGCGTATACAATTAATATGGCCAAGCAGAAGCAATAATTACTGATGCATACGGGCGGAATTCCCTTATGCTGTTCATTTCATGAAAAACAAAATACAACAGGCAAAGTGACGACTTACAATTTGATAATTTTAAAATAGTTTCGAAGATTCATAATAATATCAAGTTTCTACATAATAACACCGTCGACAATTACTAATAAAAATTACCGCCATTTCCGCCACTACCACCAGCACCGCCATTACCGCCTGCTCCAGCTCGACCAAAGATTCCATTTGCGTTGGTTCCCGGTGTTCCAGGCGTTCCAGGTGTTCCCGGTATTCCGGGCGCTCCAGCTAATCCAGGTGTTCCATGTGCTCCAGATATTACAGGTGCTACAGGTGCTTGAGGAATTCCATTGGTTCTCATAAAATCTTCAATGTATTTACAAAACGAAACATGTTAGCTTAACAGATGGCTTCGAAGAACAATGAATATGTTTGAACAAAAAAAGATGGGAAAATTCTTGTACACTAATAAATTATGACTTAATACGTTTGATTTGCATTCATTAAAATAAAAATTACCGCTATTTCCGCCGTTGCCACCGACGTTTCCATTACCACCTGCTCCAGCTCGACCGAAAATTCCGTTTGCGCTACCACCAGCTCCTCCTGGAGCACCTAGTAACAAAAAAGTATTAAAAATCAACTGAACAGAAATGTTAATTATTAACAACAAAACTCACCAGAGCCTCCTTTTCCTCCATCAGCTTGTAAAAATAATGAGAAGAGAATACAAATAAATATGCCAATTGATGAAATGATTATACTTAATCTTATCGGTTTGTTCAGGACGAATGCGAAATCAAATGAGTAAGTTCAAAGTAACACTTATCGCTATTCTTCGAAAAAAAACTGATTGATAAAGAGCAACGAAATATGTCTGACCGGACAAAACTGATGTCATACTCAGCTGTAACCTTTTGAACTTGTTTTCTCATTTGAATGAGATAAGATTGAGTATGGAAAACAACAAGTGAACTAACGGACTCGATGAAAACATATCGTAATTTGGCTTTTTGTTTTGCAGACAAAACTACAAACATTGATTAACAATGACGATTAGTAACTTGATCAGCGTCAGGAATTATCGTCAGTAATTATTTCATTGCGTACCATATATAACGTCACTGCGCAGGCTCGTCCGTATAGTGTGAATGCTAAATATCGTTAGTATGCATGCATCTAACGAAATATATTCAACGATTGTTTTGTATTGAAATTGATTCACACTATACGGATGCGCTTGCGCAGCGATGTTACGTATGATACGCAAAGAAATAATTACTGACGATAATTCCTGACGCTGATCAAGTCAGTGTTAATCAATGTCTGCAAAACTATTGAGCAATTTTCCAATTGAATTTCTTCGTGATCGATTGCAATCTTTCCGTTCGAATATGTGTTCATGCGAACCACAGCTTCAATTTTATGTGTAGAAGAAGCGATAATGCTTGGCTTTGTTATATTTTTCAACTTACTTCCAATATTTTCCAATTTTTTCTCACGCAAACGACAGTGGAATTTTTTGTGACGCGCAATTGAACTTCGGTTCACTTTGCTCCCACATTCACATTGTGCCAAAATGTTTTTCTTCCATGTGCCTGTCGAATCGATCTTTTCTTTCTTTCGGTACTTAATAATCGCACAATGTGCAAAAAATTTCATCTTTATCCATTTTTTCACACTGAATTATATCAATAATAATTTACTGATCGCAGTCAATTTAAACATTATAAACACTGAACAGTTTTGACATGCTGAATATGATGGCGCCACATTTAAATTCTTCTGTTTATTTAAATATGAATAAAAAAGAACACAAACAGAAAATTTGCAAAGCAATGTTGACATTGAATTTGTATTAAAATTTTTATTGATAATTATCAAAAGTATTGGTCCATTTGAGTCTGATTAAAATACGATTTTCATCCAGGCTTTAGGTCCATATCCTTGAAAAGCACTTCGATTGGTCTGCTGAATTACTTGTGATAGAACCATTTTCATCGTCTTTTTGACCATTGTCCGAAACCAAATTATTTTCAGAACATACATCTGTAATGCTTTTTTTCTCAAAATTGGTAGCCATATATCACTGTTATTTTGAATTTCACCAATGTTTGATAAATCCTTTCCATCATTATCAATTGCCACCTGATCATTTGATGTTGTCACAGCTTTTGTCGTATATGAAGCGTTTGGCTGATCATCAACAGATTGCACGTTACTTGCTTCAAGACTAGCTTGAGCACTCATTGGCTCTACTTTTGTTGTCTATTTTTTTTCATAAATTGTTAAATTTATTAATATTACGATAGTTTAGAGAAAAACGGAGATATATTACCTACGACATAAATGTGCCAATAAGTATGGTACGCAAATACAATGTGACAGCTTGACTTCGCTTGACATTTATTCTTTTCGTAATCGCCAAGTCGCTAAGTGCGTAAACAAATTTACTTGACAGTTGTTGCTTTTATATATTTGGATATTATTTGTAATTCTTTCAGTCCAATTTGGGAATGGACAGTTATTCAATAATTTTGCCATCTTATCATCATCCAAATTTCCATTTTCTTTTAACAAATCATTACACAAATTATGGCTTGTTATAAGCTTAAGAAAGCTTTTTGCTTTCAAAATAGTCTGCATCATTCTTTTCAAAAAGTTGAGCACACTAATTTGTTTGATTTGAGCTGATTTTGCATCCATTGTTTTGTACACAAGGGACCTGAAAAAATTATTAAATGAGAATTTGTAAATTTAATCGTAATTAGCTTGTGGTTTTTTAACTAAATTTTTAGGTATTTTAACGCGTTTGCCGTTCCTAACAATTTCTACGTATGCATCTTCTGAATTAATTACTTCAAATGGACCGTCATATACGTCCCGAAATTTGTGCGTTTTCACCTGATTTTTAATTAAGATTAAGCCATTGACTTTAATGTCACATTCTTTAGATTTCTCATCATAATATTTTTTATTTTGAATTTTCTTTATTATGCTATTTCCAATGCTTTTGCAATATTATTTCTTATCATATCTGCATAGTTATCATAATTATATGTCAATTTTGGCTTTGTTAAATGTGTAGGTATTTGTATTTTAAATCCGTACGCAAGTTCGTGTGGAGTATAATCAGTAGTCGAATGCATTGTATTATTATATGTAAATGTTGCGAATTTCAACAAATCATCCCATACATCTTTGTTTTCTTCCGTATATGCTCTTAGATAGGCATTTAAAGTTCGATGTGATCGTTCAACAATATTTGACTGAGGGTGATAAGGTGTCGTGAAGTCTTATTTAATTGTGAATAGTTTGGTTAGTTCCTTAATGACAAAAAATGCATAACATTGTCGGATATCAATCTTGATGGAAAATTATAGTGACATATAATGTGTTCCAATAGACAGTTTTCTGCTGTCAAAGCGGTACTATCTATTGTCGAAACTGCTACTAAATATTTCGTCAAATCGCATGTTGCTGCAAAAATATATTTTTTTCCCTCTGCACTTTGTTGAATGGAAACCACAAAATCAATATATGTATGGTCGAAACTATTTCTCCCAAGCTAGATATCTGCATTGGTATTTTCGTATTCGTAATTGTTTTCGTTTTCTCACACATAAAAACGAGAAATTGTTTTCAAAGTCTTATCGCTTCCAAAATGTCCGCTAAGGTGTGATTCATGATATATTTACATTATTTCATCAATATCATCTCTTTCCTTTTATTCTATTAGGTGTATGCAAGAATTTTAAAGAATTTTTGTGTTGAAACAAACATTTATTTCAATTATAAAATGAATGAGTACATTAAGCATTATATTCTCCATTAATAACTGTTAGCAATGACTTCGCGCCATCTTTCAGGAATTTTGTGGATCCCACGTCGAAAGAATTCCCCATTTTTTAAAGCTATCCAGTCATCGGCCCATTTTCGCACTTCTTCAACATTTCGAAAGCGTACATCGGCCAGATCGATTTGCATCAAACGAAACAGATAGTAGTCAGAAGAGGCAAGGTCTGGAGAGCACGCGGGTTGATCAAGCTGATCCCATTCGAAGTCTTTTACCTTTTTTTTTAACGATTAGTGCACGATGTGGTCTGGCAATGTCATCGTGAAATAAAACTTTCCTTTGTTTGGTCGCTATCAGAGGCCGTTTGTTTTTCAATGCATGCTCTATTTTGATTAATTGTTGTTGGTAGCGTTCAGCTGTAACCGTTTCATCAGGTTTTAGTAGCTCATAATAAACGACACCTTCCTCATCCCACCAAATACACAGCATAACCTTCTGGCAATAAATATCACGCTTTGACTGTGAAGGTCCTGGATGGCCTGGGTCTACATACGCTGCCTTACGTTTGATATTATCGTAATAGACCCATTTTTCATCGCCAGTAACAATTCGATCGTAATAAACGTAGTTTTTTGTGGTCAGCAAGATGTTTTTTGCATGTTTCAATTCGTGCTCTGAGTTGATTTTCGTTCAATTGATGTGGCACCCATTTTCTCAGTTTTCGGATCTTTCCCATTGCATGTAAATGTGTAGAAATCGTTGCCTGGTAAACTTTTAACGCCATTGCAAGTTCTTGTTGTGTTTGACATGGATCTTCATTGAGTAATGCTTGCAATTCGGCTTCTTCCAACTTTTTTGGTCCACCTGGCCGTTCCTTGTCTTCAGTGTAAAAATCACCATTTTTAAATCGTCGAAACCAGTATTCACAATTTGAACTCGATGGAGCATGTTCCCTGTAAGCCTCACACAAAATGCGATGACTTTCTGCTGCACTTTTCTTCAAATGAAAAGGAAAAACTAATGATTCTCGCAAATTTCGTTTTGTAGGAACAAAAGTTGACATTATTGATTGTGTTGTCGTGAGTCCGTGTGATACAAAGAACAAACACATCCAATGGCTGTTCATTGTTTTTATACAACCATAGATTGCGACTAATTGAAAACCGCTGAAAATCAAAAAAATCAAAAAAAAAATTTTTCAATTCTGGTGTAGTGTTTTACATGCCATTTCATCTGGTATGTTTGATTTGATAAGATGCGTATTTTTTGTCGCTCAAATCACTGTTGGTAAATTTTGATCTCACGCTATCTTGCTTTTACTCATACGCTTTAATGACTTAGTTGCAAAAATCTTCCGCATGCGGAATGGTGCACAATTGCAAATGGCGTTTATTAACTTCATTATTGTAATAAATAATAAACATGTAAATAACGTTATTATGATCGATCTTAATAAATACTAACCATCATAATACGCTTATTAAGTTCGATTTCAATCTATATAAAGGGTGATTCATTTGGACCTTTTTTTAATAGGGTTTTTTTGACAGATCACGCGTGACTCATGTCAAACTGTCATATGATTTTTATTCAGTTGTGTTTGACAAATCATCATGGAAAGACTTACACCACAACAACGTGTCCAAATTGTTCAGCTGTATTACGAAAATCAACGTCCTGTGAAGAAAGTTTTTCGTGCGCTTTGAGCAACTTATGGTATTCATTATCGTCCTACAGAGCCCACCATTGCCAATACCATCCATAAATTTGAAGTCCAATGTACACTATTAGATGATATACGACCGATTAGACCACATCCAGCACGTAGTGAAGAGAATATAGCGGCGGTAGCTGAAAGTGTTCGCGAAGACCGTGATGAATCGTTTCGGCGCCGTTCTCAACAGCTTGGCTTGTCGTATGCAACAACTTGGCGTATTTTACGTAAGAATCTTGGATTTAAAGCATACAAAATTCAACTCGTGCATGAGTTGAAGCCGTCTGACTTACGTTTGCGTCATGTTTTCGGTGAATGGGCTCTAGATCAGCTTGCAGAAAATCCGTTGTTTTATCTTGAAATTTTGTTTAGCGACGAGGCTCATTTCTGGTTGAATTGATGAGGCCGGACAGAACTACGGATTACTTTTTCAAAAATGAGGCCGGACAGAACGTAAATGTCAATAATACCCGCTATCGAGCCATGATAACAGACTATTTGCTACCTGAAATTGATGCTCGTGGTCTCGGTGAGCTGTGGTTTCAACAAGACGGCGCTACTCCACATACAGCGCGACAATCAATGGACTTATTGAGAAATCGTTTTGGTGAGCATTTGATTTCACGTTACGGACCGGTGAATTGGCCACCTAGATCGTGCGATTTAACCCCTTTAGATTATTTTCTTTGGGGCTATACAAAGTCTCTAGTTTTCAGGGATAAGCCAGCTTCAATTGAAGCCCTGGAAGCCAATATTACACGTGTAATTCGTGAGATACCGGTCGCAATGCTCGAACGCGTCGTTCAAAATTGGATCCTTAGTGTGGATCACCTCAAGCGTAGCCGTGGCCAACATTTACATGAGATAATATTCAAAAAATAAATGTCAAAGATTGTTCTTTAGAAAAAATATATATTTTTTTTTGGGACACTTTTGGGACATTTTCTGAACATTTTAGAATATGTACGTTCGAAAAAAAATATTGTCATAAACGTTCAACAAAATTTGGTCTATTACATGAATTTCACTTGATTTTTGTGAAAAAATTTGCCTTGATTTTTCATTTCACTTATTGATGATCGAATTTGAGTCCAGTTTTTGTTTCACTTATCATTTTAATGCCAATGGATACACGATGTTGCTGGTTTTCCCATCCGGTGTGAAAATGAAGAGATTTTTCGGTCTCCCAACTCTGGAGCAAGCAACATATAGTTGTCCGTATGAGAAGCATGGTGTTTCTAAAGATACACCAGCAAATTTATGTGTTTGCCCCTGTGATTTGTTGATTGTTATTGCAAATCCAACACGAACAGGAAATTGCAATCATTTGAATTCAATCGATTAATCTGTTGCTATCATTGGAATTCGGGGAATGAAAACTTTTTCACCTTTAAATGTTCCGTTCACTATTGTTGCTTCAATTAAATTTGCTGTTAAATTTTTTATTACAACTCTTGTTTAGTCGTTGAATCACTTGGATGCTCTCCATTGCCTATATCTAAAAGCTGTTTCGAAAATGTTTGAGCTGCTTTATGTTTTGTTAAATGCAATCTCATATTTGTTCTAAGCTGCAATTTTCGCACATATTTCCAAAGATATGAGGCTTTCAAACAAGCGTTGAGTTCATCTGCTGGAGTTGATCTTGGAATGACGGGAAGTGTTTGTCGGAAATCCCCCGCAAGTAATAATAAAACTTTACCCATTGGCTCATCAACACCTCTTAAATCACGTAATAGCTAGGGGGAAATAACGTTACAAATGCGATACGTATACGTGCAAATACTTGCAAATGTCGCCAGGCAATATATATGCATTTGCCACTAGTATTGCCACTGCTACGAAAGAGAGGATGCAACATGAAAACAACAACATGCACACTGAGAAATGCTATGCAAATGCTTTCTAATACTTGCGTATGCTTACAAATGCTCAAATCGTTATTTCCCCCTAGCGTAATAGTCGATCTAATGCTTCCATTAATTTCTTATTCATCATTGTGGATTCATCAAGTACACACAAAAAACATTTGGGGTATGTTCATGATATTCATTGGTGACAAAATATGTTTACCACAGTTGTATCTGATTCTACCACATGCAAGTTTTTATAAATATGTGAGCATGTCGAACAGACTCATTGTGAAAAAGTTTTGCTGTCAAACTAATACTATGTCACATTTATTACGTTACATGTGGTAGAGTCAAATACAACTGTGGTAAACATGTATTGTCACCAATGAATATCATGAACATACCCCAAACATTTTTTGTGTGTACAATCAATTTACATGATTTGATAACATCTGCCATGTTACATCTTCTTCCAATGTTACAGTTGATTTGATCCGATTGATTGATATTTAACGGCAATTTTAAATTTGAATGAGCTGTTCGTCCACCACTCAATAATGTTAAAGCTATCTCTGATGACGCTGTTGCTAATGCAATTTCATTTTTTGATCTCACAGCAGCTAAAATTAAATTGGGCAAGAATGTTTTCCCAGTGCCACCTGGTGCATCCAAGACATTCATAATTAAGAAACGTAAACGTTTATGATACCAAGCACCATTGCAATGAACATTAAACATAAATAATTTTTTGGTTTTAAACTGTTTTTCTTTTTTATTCACTTCATTTTAACTGATTTAACATTTATCAAAACAAATTATTTTTAACTGATTTTTCCGTATATTTTTTTTTAAAGTTAGGAAATGTTAACGACTTGAATATAACAATTTACCCGATTTTTACAAATAGATCGATTAGGAATTAAATTTTTTAATCTAAATTTCAGTTACGCCGATTCAAATAAGCATTGAGTAGTCCAATCATGTTCACACGACGGCGCAGACGACGACGAATGCGCTGGCCATTTGGTTGTTGACCATTTGCTGCACCACCATTTGGTTGTTGACCATTTGCAATATTTCAAGATTATTTGGCTGTTGTGCGTTTTGTTGTTGTATATTCACGTTGATTGGGCCGAACATACCTATCATGTCATGTTGGAGATCCATATGCCGCTGTAGTGATTGCATCGATGCAAACCATGAGCGAGATAATGTGCACCCAAAGTCTTTGGGGATGCCCACACGCAACAATTGCAAATTGATATGTGGATGTTGGTCAGTCATGTGATTTATGAATTCGCTTCGTAACATCCTTGCGCGGCAACGATTAACCGGGCATACAACATCATCGTTTGCAGCCATTTTATGACTGAACAAAAAAATTTGAATAAAAATCATTAAGAATAAAATGAAAATAACGTAAATAAGCAGTCGAATGACTAATTTATTTACCCATGAAAAATATTCCTTCAGTAATTTCAAATGAGTGTTGAAATGCCCACGAAATATCAATAATAAACCAAAGTATTGTGAAAATGATGAATAATTGCTTTGATTGGATTTTTGTCGTTTTTATTTTATAAAAGTACCGATACGACGTTGAAATGATTAAACTCAATCAATCAAAAATAATAAGCTGGAATACGACTTATCCATGAGACAACTTCAGTTATAATGTCGTACAAATGCAAAGAACATGTGTTCTGATGTCGTCGAGTTATAAAATGTTGCTCAACAAATTCAAACTTTTTGATTTCGTTTGTGATGATTTGTAATTTTGCATTGTGGTGAAAACGATCTTTTTTTTTTGTTATTGAAGACTGACACCATGTTTACCGTAACACCAAATCCAAAACAGCTTGTCTCTCACTTTACGGCTATGCCCAATTGAAAGAATATAAACCAAAAATCAGTTATTTTTTTCCTCTCTTTCCTATGTAATAAAATTGAATTTCATTTTATATTCGACTGTTTTGGCTGTTTCAGTTCTCTAGTTTAGCGTTCATCATTGACATATGTTTACTGTGCATTTTAGCTGCGATAGATTTGTGCTGCAAATGATTCAATCGGTTTTTGTGCCGGCTTCAATATTTGTGTTATTTCTCTCCAACACAACATAGTCTCAACATTTTGATGTTAACTGTAGTCTAGTTTTTGTTTATATTTCGTTTTCTTTCTCTCTCTCTCTCTCTCTCTCTCTCTCTCTCTCTCTCCTCTCTCTACTATTTATTTATTTACGTGTTTTTATTCATTTAATCTGCGTTATCCAAACTCTTCGCGCCATGTTTTGAAGAAACATAAACATAAAATACGTAAATGCATGCGTAAATGCGTCGAATGGCGCCAATCTTTGAAATGAAGTTATTATGTGTCGCAAATGAAATGTCATTTGAACAGTGCACAATTTACAATCGAAGAAACAAGTTGACTCACACACAATCCATGTCGCAATGAATCCAATCAAAGAAAAGGAAAATAAAAAACTGATAAGCCAAAAGGTTACTTGTGCATTTTGTGCATGCCAATTATTTGGTAATTTGGAAAAAGTAAAGCTTCAAGTGGCTAAATGTGTACACGTTTTTCATATGATTTGCTTGGAAGACGCTATTCATAAGTAAATACAATTTTTATCACAGTTTTAATGACTCAAATTATTACTATAAACCGATATTTAAAAAACAGTGAAAAATATTGTCTACATTGATGAAAATGTTGAAAAACGATAATGCAACTAATTTGATTTATCAAATATTGAAGTGATATACTATCAAAAACTATTTTTAGGGTGAATCTATGTCCATTGCGTCGTCAACGATTATTGAAACGTCATTGCGGTCCATTGCATCTCTCTGAAGAAGATATTCCAACAAACGATTATGACAAAACAACTGAAGTTTCAACACAAGATAATATTGTAAGCCACAACAACGGATCTGGCAGCATTATTGCCACTAAAGATGTTATCAGCTCTGAAAAATGTGATGAACAACAAGTTTCAACAGTTTCAAAAGACGAACAACAAAATGATGTTACACCGGGAATTCAGTTAGCAACTGTACCGACAACTGATGACAATCATTGTAGTGAATCTCAACATATAGAAAATAAAGTTACCGTTGAATCTGATCAAGTTGTTTGTGCACTAACGGAACCAATGGACAATTTGAACCACGATTTGAACATATTAGATTTAAGTGTTAATCATAATGAATGGCAAAAACCAACAAATAATGAATCAAAAGACAGTCAAAATACCAACTCGTTGATAACTCAGCCATTAAATTATGTGTCGTCTAACCAAAATCGCACATTATCGGTTGTCAATTCATTTTCCGATTCACATGATGAAGTACAACCAATTTCAAATGATGTTTCAGGTACATTGGCTACTAAGTATTCTGATACAAATAAGCCAACGAATGGTAACAACGAATGGCTACAGGTAAAAATATTTAAAAACCATCAATAGTCATGTTCAACGGGAACAATTATATGATGTGACAATGCGGCGTTTAAAACGTATTTCGATTCCAGTCAAACGTTATAACTGTGGCATTATCACATGCTATGTGTGCAAAAAAAAAATTTGTGACGACTTTTCAATCGAACACTATGACGAAGCTGTTGCCTGCTCAGCCGAGTGTTTACATAAGGCTAATTAAAAATGAGCGTAATCGTTTCCAAAAAGTACATATCAGCATTTAAAAAATCAATAAAATGTTTCTGTTTCTTCTGAAGCAATAAAAATGGCTTCATTCGAGGATTTGAATATCTCTTCAATCTGCTTATCTGCTTTGTTTTAAAGTCAATTTAAAAATAAATAATAAACTACAGTTTATCATTTTATGTATTTAACATTTTATTTCATAACGAATGAACTTTCTAACATATTTAAAATAATATCGCAGCTAGATTTACACATTTTGAAATAAAAAATATTCATTCTCCTCGTGATTCTTCTACATCATATTCAATTTCTACGCTAATGTGTTTTTTTAAATGGTTTGTAATGTTACTGGACATCCAAAAAGATTTGTAAACAGTGGCAATAACACGTGAACATAATGGGCATGAAAAATTACACTTGCACACAAAATTATCTTCTGCAGAGCCTTTTTTGAAATCATGTATGTTGTCCAATGAGGGAAAAATGAAAAAAAGGTAAAAAAAAAATAATTTTGTAGGTATTCGAAAGAAGAAGTCAGAAAGTCAAAAGAAGTAGTCAGTGATAGTTTATAGTCCGACAGAAGTCATAATTAGTTAAAAGGTCGAACTTATACTTGGAGTCAACACAATAAAAGTAATTAGGCGACTGGTTGCAAATGTATACTATAAATAGAAATTGGCAGTTTCATAAAGAGGCGAAATGCATAAAAATGAAGAAATGAAAGTAGACAATCTATTTGTTATGTACGCAAAGATGCACAAAAATAAAAAAAAAAATGGAAAAAGGTGATAAAAGGCGTAAAACAATAGAAGAAGTGCTACTTTGACCTTTCTATAAATAATTATATATTTTTAAATCCAAATGAATGCTCTTATCGTAAGTATGCCAGAGTTTTCCATCGGAAAAAGTGAATCGTGTTTTTAGTAATGAAACACTTGAAATAAGATGATCGAGTGCATTTTTTGAGGTACCCAGATTTAATTCGCGACAGATAATTTTATGACACATTGTGTTGGGACTCTGGACGTATATCGTGTTAACAAAAAAACTTGTACGCGAACGACATCTCACGAACATAGCTATTTTTTTGATATATCGCGCATTTTCAAGCATTTTCAACATCTTAAAGTGTCTGGGAATAGAAAATGTCGATACCTAACTTATGCCTAATCCAGATTGCCGATCGAAATAGTCTTATGAAAATTAAAACAAATAGCCATCAAAATTCGCCAATCAAAACCATTACTTTTCCAAGAAAATTTCGTGTACAGAAAAGTAATTCAATACAACAGTACACACAGAGAACGACATCAGTAGAATGCGCGCCAATTATCAGTAAAATGTCAAATTACAGATAAATGTGTATAGATGTGTTAGTAATTTAGTATTAATTATTGACGTTATACGTACGCTGACAGTATATGTTGAAATGTCACACCGAAATAATGGAAAACGCACGAGATTACTAAAACTATCTATCAGTATTTATACACATTTATCTATAATTTTACATTTAACTGACAATTGGCGGTCATTCTACCGATGTTTTCATTTCGATTCTGTTCTCTGTGTGTATACATTTACAATGACACCGTACATTGTGGCGTACAGCGCCCCAAGGGAATTTTATATGAAACTTGAATTTTAATGCGAGACAAGTCACAACTGTCGTCCGCCAAAATATTATGTAGATCAACTTCTATAATATTCAGTAGACACCATTTTATTATTATCAAATCTTTGGAATAAACGAAAAACCACGAAAATTAAATACATAATGAAATTAACGATAAAAATTTTATTACGTTCTTTTTTTCATGTTTCTCTTCGCAAGTGCTACACAAGAGTAAATTCAATATATTTCTGCATTACTTCTGTTTAAAATTTCTTCCGTGGTTTCAGTTCCAAGTGCATTCCGTTTTGTGGTAACAATGAGAATATGGATATCATCAACTGTACTGGAATTTGAGTCTTCGTATTTGGTTCAAATGTGAAATGTAGTAGTAAATAAAACAAAATTGCTTTAATTTCCTAAAATCGAAATAAAAAATATCATTGTGAAAATTAAATATTTTTTTCTCAATTCAAGCCCAATGAGCCCTTTTTCGTAAATTTATGCACAATTCAGTGTTCCTTTGTCATTGCAATGGCTCATTGGGATAAAATTAATTGAAATTTCCTTAAAAATTGTTGCTTACCATTACTGCAAATCGGTATCCTAAAATTGACATAAAAACACCATTATAAAAATGCAATATTTTTTTCTCGTTTTAAGCAAATCAATCAACATATTCATGAGAATAGTTTACCTATACAATTTCGTGGACCCAAACCGAACGGAATGTATGTTCCGGGAACTATATTGTTTTTGTTCTCATCACTGAATCGCTCTGGATCAAATTTTTCTGGGTCTGGATAATATTTTGGATCACGATGGATAGCAACTGCCGGATACTTCATATATGTGCCTTTGTCAATTTTGATCTGTTTTCCATCGCCAATGTCAAGTGTACAATCCTTCGTACAAACACGATCCAACAGAATACCTGTCGGCCATTTTCTAAGTACCTCGGAAATGAATTGATCTAAATATTTCATCGTTTGTAAATCATCATACATGACTCGCTTTCCACATAATTTCTTGTTCATTTCATCGCATTCTTCACACAATCTTCGTTGAATATCTGGATTTACTGCAAGTTCGTATGCGGCAAAGGTTAAAATAGTTGAACTTTGGTCGAAACCTATAGATAGACCAAAATAAATTTAGTTTCAGAATTAGGAACAAATTAGATAATTAGAATCACTCACCAGCCACATAGAATACGAAAGCATTCGAGACAATTTCTTGATCATTCCAAACATATTTTGCATTTGATTTCTCCACAATTGATTCTTCCATCGTTGCAAATCCATCGTTTGGATTTGTTTTTGCTTGACTAGAACTCAATGTTCCATCACGAACTTGCATCATTGTATTTATCATATCAGGTCGATAAATTTGCTTTTCTTTTCGAACAGACATTGTGTCAAGAATTATGTCTCTGAAAAATTTTTCAATCGATTTTACAGTAATTCGAATATTTAATAAACGTGCAATTCTCGGTAATTTCATCACAGTAAGATATCTTGCGGATGCACTAAGTGATTCAAAATCGTTTGCGATTATGCCATTCTTATAAAATAGATTGTCTGGTTCAGCGAATGAATTGATTTTGAGACCAAAAGCACATGTTGCAAACACCTAAAAACAAACAAAGAATACAATTGATTTTCTGGCTCAACTGAATGAATTAATTTTTTAATTACGTCATTTGTGTAACGACTGAAAAAGTCCTTGATTTCCAAATTGATTTGCTCGCCGTTTTCAACACGCATCTTGAAGTGATGGACAACATCATCCAAGTATTCGGTCACCAAATCGAACATTTGTCTTATTTTACTAGGAGTAAACACCGGACTCAATGTAGCTCGCTTGCTACGCCATTTTTCACCTTTCAGGAACATCAATCCATTTCCCCATAAGTCATCACCTGATGCATGTACAGAACTATGATCTACAAAATTATCAAAGTTTTTGGTCGCTATTTGCTTGAATAATTGTGGATCGCGTATTATGTATTGTGGAGTTCGATAGTCAAACATGCCATATATTCTGAAAAAGTCAATATTTATTTAGAAAAAAAACCATATTCTTGAACTGAATGAAACGAAATGTCTCATTGACTTACGGTTCGTTAGGAAACTCTCGATATAGCTTCTCCGTGAAGCTATAAAAAGTGTATTTATTAAGAAACTGATCGCCTGTATTCCCAATAAGAAACTTCGGTTTTAAATATTTTACGTTACGTTTTTCGAAGTAATCATTGTTATGTGTTGCCCATTTATAAAAAGCGTAAGAAAATGCCACAACCAGCAAAAATTCGACCAACATTTTTTTTGAGGATTTTTTAACACAGTTTTTTATCCGGTTGCTAATCGAATAACCAACCAATTTATATTTAAAAAATATTTCTTCTACGGTTTTAGTATAGTGTATTTATTAGTAAAACAATATGAATCATCATCAATCGTTTCAAAGAATCAGTCCATGTTTGGAAATTATATTTATTTACAATTTAAACAACATACACTGCGTGATAATTTATCACTGAAAACTTATAGTCTCATTAAAAATTATAGTCCGTTTTATCGTCCACTACCTTTGGAGTCAACTAACTTTGTTCAAAGTTCGTGCACAAATGCAGTTTGCTGATATATTTCTTAACATATTTATACATTCCTTATACGTAAAATGGGACTTTGACTGGCAAAACACGTTTCCAAAATATATATTATTATATATAGATAGGTAACGCTTCGAAGGCCCTCCTCTTTCACTATGAACGTTTGATTTTATAGCATTCAAGAGCTACCTATTGTAAATTGTGTATAAATATTGAACTAAACCCCTCTTTAGAAAATATTCCTCGAAACTATAATACTATAAACCATTACTGTGATAAACTTTATTATTTAAATAGTAATTGTAAAACATTGTAAAACATTGTAATTCAAAGGTATAGGTTTTTTCATGAATTCCTTCGGGACTTGAAGTCAAATGAAGAAAGACAATTTTTTTTTTTCAAAAGTACATTTATATGCTCATTTTATATCAAAGTCGTATCTATTATTAAACCCATGTATTTAATCTTATTGTCCATTGTTATTTTTAAAAAAAAAAAATTTCTTGTGGTTTTTGGACTTTTTTTTTGATATTTATCTAGAATGTAGTCTTTTAAATGTCGATCAACTTGTTTTAATATTTTTATTCATCTCGTAATTGCGATTACATTTGTATGACAGAGTATTGCTGTTGATAAAAACAAAATCGATTCTATGGTCGAAGTGAATTTTAAATGCGTTTTAAAAGACTTATTCGCATTTCAAGTTTAATTTTTAACTATACTTGAAGCAGCCCAAAGAAATTGGACAAATTGTCTGAATTTTCAGGTAAATAAAATCAATTTTTGCATGGCAAATTTGTTTAGAATGCGAAACAAATACCTTCGAAAATTATTATAAAATCATTAGAAGAGAGAGTTTCATAAGAAGAGAGTTAAATCCAATGATTCACATTTTGAGTTGGATCAGTGTTCGGCGTTGTATACACACAAAAAATTTCATGCATACTATTACACCAAATGTCAGTGCTACACACAGAGAAAGCTATTGATAAAACCGCATCCATGAACAAAATTCGTCAGTAACTTCAATGAGGCAAATTATGGTTATTGACGAAATTTAAGGCCATCTACAAATGTAAATGTGAAGACCAATATAACATCAATAAATATAATGGACTCCAACTTTCTTAGTGAATATGCAAACCCGTATGATACTACACGTACGTTTGATTGCGATTGTAGATGGCGATGAACTTGTGTGTGAATTAGTTTCACAATTAAAATTATATGTTAATTTGCGTCATTGGTAACTTTCATATAAAAATGTTATTGTATGCTTATAAGTTTAACGCGCACGAAAAAACCTAGGGAGCTATGCAGTGAGAAAAAAAAATTCAAACACGTTCCCGAACGCCATCTAAACTCACGAACATAAATTAGATTCACCAACATTTGATACTGAATCTGAATAAAAATTGATTATGTGTAATTATATGAAAATAATTAAATATTTTTCATTATTAAATTATCGAAATATAAATATTTTTGAAATAAAATAATAAAAACACTTCATTGAGAAATTAAAAATACAACTAAAGCAAAAAAAACTATTTATATTAAGTCTCCGCATGTTTATTCGATTGGCGTTTGTTGTATACATGTACTGGGTATACAATACAATACATGGGAAAACTTATGTCAAAACTGTCAAACGCATTGTTTACATTTTATAAACATAACCTTAGTGTGGATCAATTTGCAACACGATCTGAATTACGGCATAATTGGTTGTCGTTTGCATTCCGTACATTCCGTAACGATATATGTGCAATTCAGTGTTGATAGAGATCGCTTTCAACATAACGCCGCACATGCATAAATTAGTTTGAATTTGCAGCAAATCTATGAACAAAGCCAGTTATTGTTTAATGTAGCAAAACAATTTTTAAACGAATGACGGAAAAATGTTTAGCAAAGTCACAGTTCACGTCATAAATTCTTCAATATTTTGAATAAAACTAAATGTTTCAATTGGAATTACTGTTATTCATTTTTTCAATGCACCAGGTAAGATAAAATTCATTGATCAAATTTACAAAAACAAATTTAAACCGGTTGATGTTCAAAGCAGCAATATTATTACAGCAAAAGGTGAGAATTTTTAAAAAAAATATTCAAGAAAAATTTGTTGTGCCAATTGAAATTTATTTCAGCTTTTTTAAAAAGGAGCTGGGAAATAATGTTGCTATTTGACATTTGTACTTTAGATATTTTTATGATTGGGTTAAGTATTATTGTTTGAAATTTTCGAAAGATGGCGGCTCCAAATGTTTAGTTCATATTGCCCTTTTTTTATACAAAATAAATAAACAAGAATTTTTTTTTTCATTCGAATTCGAATTCGAATTTACATTGAAATTCCATCAAGAAAAATCAAATGAGAATTTCATGTGCATTTTGGTACATAAAATTGTCAGCGACCATTGTGTCTCAAATTCAATTTCGGAGAATGAATTAAACCTATTGAAAATCGTCTAAGATGTATAATGTGGAATCAAATTGATTTGAAAACTATATCACGCTTTAAATAAATAAAATGTTTTTTTCGAACAAAATTACTCTCCAATGAATTCTCATTCTTTCTTTCCACGTAAATGGAAGTGCAATAGAATTTACAGTTTTTCCTAATTTTTCCTTATTTTTACAAAATAAATAAATAATTTTTTTTTGACTCAATTTAAATGTGATTGATTTCTGTCAAAGTTCAATCAGATACAAAATGAATAAGCCCATCGTAAGTTAGCACAAAAAATGATGATTTCTTGTTCGTTGAGAAATAGCTGCAAAAAATATAAGCCACGATTCTGAATTATAACTAGTGTCACTGTTTAAACAGAATGTTTCGTTCAAATCTAGTTCGCGTTGTGCTGTGATTGAAAATACATTATATTTCGTATGATTTTATGCACTATTTATTCGAATTTTGTAAAAAATTTCACATTATTGCGAAAATGGTCTAGCTTTATGTTAAATTATTTTTCTTAGTCTGTAACATGCATTGAAACTAATTTTGTCCAATTTGGTCTATGTAATTATCGATAGCCTGTCGATTACGATACCAAAACCAAAGCAAATCTTATAATTTCATCACAATTCGAACGACAGAATAACGAAATTCGGAAAAATTTCCGCCCGAAGCGTATCAGCCAATAACCTACAAAAAATTCCAATCAATTTTAGAATCCAACAAAGCAATAAAGGTTAATTGAATTTTAATTTCACTTCATTTCATTAATTTTTAGTCTCTTTAAAAATTGCTAAGTAAATACAATTTATCGTCTTATGACTCGACGCGTCACAGTACGCTTAAGCATGAAACAAACCTAGTATGTATAAAATATGTTAATTAGTGTCTGCTGAAGCAAATCTTTCACTTTTTATTTTCAATAATTTCAAATATAAAATGCTAAAAAGAGAAAGAGAGAGAGAGGAGAGAGAGAAAATCATCATTAAAAAATAATGTAAAGTATGCAATGACACAAAATGAAGTAAATTCAATGTAATGGCATTTCTGTTGCAAATTATTCACAGTATTAACCATTTGCAGTAAAAGTACATTCTGAAACTTCATTGAGAATGTTGGAGAAACATTTAAAAATAAATAAATTCACAACAAATGAAAATGTTAGTATGCAAAACAATTGATAAGAAAAGTCTACAAGTAATGAGTTTAAGAAACGTTTTATGTAAATTCACTTACAAAAGGAATGGCATTCAATCAACTGAAACTTTTACAAAGTGAATTGCACCGTTGATTCGAGTACAAGACAAACATACAGCGCTTTCATCAACATTAAAACGCAAAATGAATATTGATTTAATGCTCGATTTAATTATTAAAAATCATAAAAAAATTACCGAAGTGTATGTAATTACAAATTAAAAAAACCGCTAAAAAGTGCTAAAGCCTATATTGAATGGGCTGAAAAAAATATTCCAACAATTAAAAATTATCTTGAAATGATCAATTTCAATAGTGCAACCAAGTAACAAAACTTTAATTAGTTTTTCACATGAAATTAGTTTTTTTTTTTTTTATCAAAATAAAATTCATTCACAAAATTTCTACACTTCATTTATAATTTATTGAATAAAATCTGAATAAAACAAGTGTTTTTTTTCGATTTTTTTTTTTTTTGAATTAATGCCCGCATGTATGTGTTAATCACACAATAAACTAAGAAGAAAACTTAAAAATACAATTAGATGGCTTATTTTGTAGATTTTAAGTGAATAAAATGACTTAAGACAAAACATATGCACGTAAATTGCAGTGACCGAGGTAATTTCATCTTTTGCACAGAATCGATGCCCATTTGTTTTCTTTTTTTTTTTTTTCTTTTTTGATTCTTTAACATTTTTTCTTTGAAATTTGATATCAAAACATTCAAATTGGGTTTTTATCTGCAAAGGTGAATAGGAACTAATGATCTTGATAAGAAAAATATGAAAACGACAATTCGACACAATTTTATGCTACAGATGAACGTTAAAGCACTGCACACATATTTACAAATAAAAATAACTTGTTAAAACGAACTTTTGTTTAAGTCAAAACCGATTCGAAACGTACATTTTTTTCACGAATTAAATAAAAATTGATTTTTCGCAATCGATTTAATTCGAATAATTTCTTCTTCTTTTTTTTCTCTCTCTCTTTTAATTTAAGTACACAATTTTGAATTGAATCTATCATTTTTTTCGCCGATGGAAAATGATGAAAACAAAAGATTTTTTTTTTGTGTCGATTAAATGGATAATTGACCAAGGAAAGGAAAAATTAACAAATCCAAATAAAGTAGCAGTCTTTTTGGTTGATTTAGGGAGGAAGGAAAAGAAGTAAAACATTCACAAATTCTATTTGCGAATGAATTTTGGATGTTATTGTTGTTGTTATTGTTGTTGTTGAATTCCATTGAATTGATCTCGCCCATGATTTGTTTACAAGAAACGCAATGAATCGACATTTATTGAGCTTTTGTCACATTTCCCAACCAATTAATAATTGATTGATAGCTGTGATCCATCCAGTTAATATTAGTTTTGACACCTTCAATTGCTTGGGCTATCAAACGGCTTGGCTCCGATACATTCTCTTTAACTAATCTTTGGAACTAAAATTGACAAGCAATGACATTTACAAAACGATTTGATAAAAAAAAAAAACAAAATTGCATGAAAATCACTCTCAAAATTTAAATCGTACTGTGTATTGGCATTTTTAAATACGTACGTAAGGATTACATACATATTCATTGGCGGTGGTCCCAAGCTATATATTGAAAATTAATTAATAAACATCGTTCAAAGATTCATTTTTCAATAAATGCAAAAAAAAAAAATATTTTTTTAAAAAATGGAGAAGAATTGTTTTGTTCATTACAAAACAGACCAGACGCTGAAGGGCATAATGGTCTTTGAATGAATGTTATTGTTTAAAAATATTTTCGACTTAAAAATCTACTTACTAAGTTTTAATGCGATCCCAATTGACTCGAATGAAATTAAATGTAACTGGAACGCCATTTACTTGATTTGAAATCGATACAAATACACGAATTAAATCTTGTTTTCGAATGCCCGAATTTTCTGTACACGATCGTTCCAAATAACGTGCTAATGTCCATGTTTCACGACTGCATGCCATTGCATCCAATAATAATTCCTTTTCACTTGATACAGTTGCATTCATATATCGATTCCATGCAAATTCCCATGTTTCATCCGTACCTAGGGGTTTGGATGTCATTCAAATAGATGCGAATATGTAAATAATCTGCGAATTTTTTTGCAAATATATTCGCATATGGCGGAGAAAATTGCAAATGGCGGCCGAATATATTCGCAGAATATTCGCAAAAAATGAAGCTATTTGCAAAAATCATGAGTCATTTGCAAAACTTGATACTTCTGTATGAGAATATTAGGCTGCCATATTGAATCGAATTTTAACAATTTATGCGAATATTTTGCGAATGATTCATATAAATAAAATTTTGAATCCATTAATAAGCGAATGAGGTTATTTGCGAATACATAAATTCCCCTAGATCCGTACCTGAGCGATAACAATAAATCAAAAATATCTCAGAAATAATTAATTATCGTGTAAATGTCATCCAAATCTCTACTAAATCAATATAATATTCAAAATGGATTAATTGCCCTTTTTATCCGTACCATATCTTACTGCTGTGCAATAAACAACGGATCGTTCATTTGGTGGAATACTGAAAAAAATATGGAAATTGTTTACATAAAAATTGAAATAGATTTTTACAACAAAAAATAAGTAATAGAATAAAAAATCATTTGCATGAAATAACTGGACTAGTCCATCCTGTTTAAAACAAAAGAAAAATCTTTTTTTTTTTTTTTACTTATTCATGTTATCCGGATCGGGTGTGTTCATCCATTCTTTGAATAGGTTTATACTTCGATCAACGCAAGCTTTGTAACCCAATCGACAGGCAAATTGTGTGATTTCAATGCGTTTGTATGAAAGTAAATCATCGTTGTCCTGGGATGTCGTAACGTGCTCGTATATTTTTTCATTTAAGCTAAACATATAATTCTATTTGAGAAATGAAGAAAAACAAAGCATTAAAAAAAAATTCATGAAAATTAAAGGAAAATTTGTGAAAATTGAATAGTAATTAATAAGTAAGTAAGTAATTTTAACAAATTTCAATGAGTAAATTGATGTTTTGAATAATTGCTATTTTGAATAAATGCTTAAGTATGTTTTAAATAAATGCTTAATCGAATATTATGAGTTAAACGTACTTTGAACAAATAGTAATCCGAACCCGATGATATCATGCTCTCAATGAAACTAAATGCACCAATTGCTGTACGCCATGGAACATATTCCGTTTCATTGACTAAATATCGTGTTAAATTTAATGCAATTTGATAATCCAATTGTCCAGCTCTAGCTAATGTAAGAACATCATCAATGATTTGTACACGATTTGTTGAAGCAATTTTTGGAAATTTTTGTGAATCATGTAAATAATTTGTTAGCAATTTCCAATCTGTTACATCATAATTAACACGATAGTAACCTTTAAATAGATGAAAAAAAAAATCATTGACCAAATTGAAAAAAAAAAAATTGTTCATGCAAAAATGATAGAGATTAAACAAACCTGTGCCTTGAATATTTACAATAATCCAATCATTGCTGGAAATATTAACGGAATCTTTAGTAAATTTTTGTGTAACCACGAAGCCAATCTTTTGGTTTTGTATTTTCAAAATCAGCCTCAGTGGCTGTTGTATAACTAAGTGGTATCCACCATAATGCTTCATTGTATTTAATTTGCATTGATTTCCATTGTGCCGGTGCAATAAATGTAAAACGACTTTGAGAAAATTCAATTTGATTTGTTGTATAATTACGTGATACATTTACAACGGGAAAACACATTTTTGTTGTCCATGCATCCATAATCTCTTTAACATTTGTTAAATTATCAAATGTATGACTTTCTTGAGCACTTTTTGTTAAATGTTCCCATAAATCATTTGGTGTGGCAACTTCATATTCTCTATGCAAATAAAAATGTGTAATCATTAAAATATTTTTGTGTAAATTCAACTTTACTGTGATTGATTTTTTTTTTTTGTACTTACTTATCGGTTAAATATGTATGCAAACCATTTTGAAACACTTCAGTTGTTAGAAAATGTTCCATCATACGAATAATTGCTGCACCTTTTCCATATGAAATTCGATCAAATAATTCATTGATACTATCTGGATCATGAACATGTACAGATATTTCATGTGATGATGCCAATGAATCAAGAATAAATACCGATTGAACTTCATTGCATAAAAATTGATCTAATGCTCGCCATGATGGATTTATTATATTTGCGCCAACATATTCCATATATGATGCAAATCCTTCATTTAACCATAAATCAGACCATCTTGGTTACACTTGGTGTAACTAAATTACCAAACCACATATGAACCAATTCATGAGAAATTATCGTTGCGACACGTTGCTTATTCAATGGTGCTGAAATATTTCCATCATGCAATAATGTCACCTCTCTAAATGTCACCAAACCGAAATTTTCCATTGCTATTCACCGGAATTTTCCATTGCATTCGCGATGGGGAAAAAAAAAATCAAATTTGTTATTTATAACAATTTATTTATGAATTTTATAATTCATTTTGATATTAAAAGAACAATTGGAAATTACCTCCGGCAGAAAAATCGGGTATTGCAATCATATCTAGTTTATATGATTTTTATAAAAATATAATATATGGATAAAAGATAAAAATAAATTGAATATCATGTAATTAAATGTACGCCTTTTGCTTTCATTAAATACATTTCATCAAGCAGATATATTAGCTGAAATATATAAGAATAAGAAGCAGTGCCTTCTTTTGTGCTGTCTAACATATTTCATACCGATGACAAAATACGATTTACATGCGCTCAAGATCAGTAATGATCAGAACCCAAACCAAAACTTCTATCCACACGCGTATCTATAACTGTTTTGAAACATCTGAAATCATGGAAATAACATTGAAAATTAATTTTTATCACGAAATCTTCATATGGATGCGATGAGAAAATTGTCGATTTATTTATATTTATATTAAACATTATTCGGTTCAAATCAAATAACACCACCTCATCACAATTTTGCGAATGTACCGCATGTATGGACTCGACCAGATGCAACTAATTCGGCACAATTTGCGCTCAATGTTAGTCTAAAAATTTTGGATTATTTTGAGAGGTATTTCGATATTCCATATCCATTGCCAAAATTAGATATGATTGCAATACCAGATTTTTCTGCCGGAGGTAATTTCCAATTGTTCTTTTAATATCAAAATGAATTATAAAATTCATAAATAAATTGTTATAAATAACAAATTTGATTTTTTTTCCCCATCGCGAATGCAATGGAAAATTCCGGTGAATAGCAATGGAAAATTTTGGTTTGGTGACATTTAGAGAGGTGACATTATTGCATGATGAAAATATTTCAGCACCATTGAATAAGCAACGTGTCGCAACGATAATTTCACATGAATTGGTTCATATGTGGTTTGGTAATTTAGTTACACCAAGTGTAACCAAGGTGGTCTGATTTATGGTTAAATGAAGGATTTGCATCATATATGGAATATGTTGGCGCAAATATAATAAATCCATCATGGCGAGCATTAGATCAATTTTTATGCAATGAAGTTCAATCGGTATTTATTCTTGATTCATTGGCATCATCACATGAAATATCTGTACATGTTCATGATCCAGATAGTATCAATGAATTATTTGATCGAATTTCATATGGAAAAGGTGCAGCAATTATTCGTATGATGGAACATTTTCTAACAACTGAAGTGTTTCAAAATGGTTTGCATACATATTTAACCGATAAGTAAGTACAAAAAAAAAATCAATCACAGTAAAGTTGAATTTACACAAAAATATTTTAATGATTACACATTTTTATTTGCATAGAGAATATGAAGTTGCCACACCAAATGATTTATGGGAACATTTAACAAAAAGTGCTCAAGAAAGTCATACATTTGATAATTTAACAAATGTTAAAGAGATTATGGATGCATGGACAACAAAAATGTGTTTTCCCGTTGTAAATGTATCACGTAATTATACAACAAATCAAATTGAATTTTCTCAAAGTCGTTTTACATTTATTGCACCGGCACAATGGAAATCAATGCAAATTAAATACAATGAAGCATTATGGTGGATACCACTTAGTTATACAACAGCCACTGAGGCTGATTTTGAAAATACAAAACCAAAAGATTGGCTTCGTGGTACACAAAAATTTACTAAAGATTCCGTTAATATTTCCAGCAATGATTGGATTATTGTAAATATTCAAGGCACAGGTTTGTTTAATCTCTATCATTTTTGCATGAACAATTTTTTTTTTTCAATTTGGTCAATGATTTTTTTTTTCATCTATTTAAAGGTTACTATCGTGTTAATTATGATGTAACAGATTGGAAATTGCTAACAAATTATTTACATGATTCACAAAAATTTCCAAAAATTGCTTCAACAAATCGTGTACAAATCATTGATGATGTTCTTACATTAGCTAGAGCTGGACAATTGGATTATCAAATTGCATTAAATTTAACACGATATTTAGTCAATGAAACGGAATATGTTCCATGGCGTACAGCAATTGGTGCATTTAGTTTCATTGAGAGCATGATATCATCGGGTTCGGATTACTATTTGTTCAAAGTACGTTTAACTCATAATATTCGATTAAGCATTTATTTAAAACATACTTAAGCATTTATTCAAAATAGCAATTATTCAAAACATCAATTTACTCATTGAAATTTGTTAAAATTACTTACTTACTTATTAATTACTATTCAATTTTCACAAATTTTCCTTTAATTTTCATGAATTTTTTTTTAATGCTTTGTTTTTCTTCATTTCTCAAATAGAATTATATGTTTAGCTTAATTGAAAAAATATACGAGCACGTTACGACATCCCAGGACAACGATGATTTACTTTCATACAAACGCATTGAAATCACACAATTTGCCTGTCGATTGGGTTACAAAGCTTGCGTTGATCGAAGTATAAACCTATTCAAAGAATGGATGAACACACCCGATCCGGATAACATGAATAAGTAAAAAAAAAAAAAAAAGATTTTTCTTTTGTTTTAAACAGGATGGACTAGTCCAGTTATTTCATGCAAATGATTTTTTATTCTATTACTTATTTTTTGTTGTAAAAATCTATTTCAATTTTTATGTAAACAATTTCCATATTTTTTTCAGTATTCCACCAAATGAACGATCCGTTGTTTATTGCACAGCAGTAAGATATGGTACGGATAAAAAGGGCAATTAATCCATTTTGAATATTATATTGATTTAGTAGAGATTTGGATGACATTTACACGATAATTAATTATTTCTGAGATATTTTTGATTTATTGTTATCGCTCAGGTACGGACGTTATTTGGGACGATCGTGTACAGAAAATTCAGGCATTCGAAAACAAGATTTAATTCGTGTATTTGTATCGATTTCAAATCAAGTAAATGGCGTTCCAGTTACATTTAATTTCATTCGAGTCAATTGGGATCGCATTAAAACTTAGTAAGTAGATTTTTAAGTCGAAAATATTTTTAAACAATAACATTCATTCAAAGACCATTATGCCCTTCAGCGTCTGGTCTGTTTTGTAATGAACAAAACAATTCTTCTCCATTTTTTAAAAAAATATTTTTTTTTTTGCATTTATTGAAAAATGAATCTTTGAACGATGTTTATTAATTAATTTTCAATATATGCCTTATCAAGATCATTAGTTCCTATTCACCTTTGCAGATAAAAACCCAATTTGAATGTTTTGATATCAAATTTCAAAGAAAAAATGTTAAAGAATCAAAAAAGAAAAAAAAAAAAAAAAAAAAACAAATGGGCATCGATTCTGTGCAAAAGATGAAATTACCTCGGTCACTGCAATTTACGTGCATATGTTTTGTTAGCACTGTCACATATATAGACAACCAAACAATAAGAACGCACATATACAAAGCAATGTGCGCATCTATACAAGCAGAAGCATAAGCGAATATAGTGCACATATACAAAGCAATGTGCGCACGCATACAAGCAAAGCATATATCTCAAGCAATAATAGCACAACACGACTCTTATTCTTTTTCTCATTCTAGTTAGTTATTCTTTGGTGTTCACTTTAAGCAGTCAATAAATTTGCATCTAAAACAATCGAAAGCAAGTGTGTTTCATTCTTTTCTCTCCATAACAGCTAACCGAACATGGTCCTTCGAATGGTTAGATTGTGAATGCAAAATAAAAAAAATAAATAAAGAACGTGCGTGTTATGCTAGGCAAATGCAATAGTTTGAAAAATTAAATTAAAAAAAAAAAAGAATAAAGCAAAGTTAGTGAGATTGTGAACGCATTATTAAAAAAAAAAGAGAGAAGCAATGTTGTTGAAATTGTGAATACATTGATTTCCAAGAAAAGCAGAATTTGTGAAGAAGTGAACGCATTGCACAAGCAAAAATACATGAACATTATAAAAGCAAAAAAAAAAAGAGAAAGAAAATTCTGTGAATGCCAAACAGAAAGAATAAATGACAAAGTGTTCACATCAAAAAAAAAAAAAAGAGCATAGCAAAGCAAAATATGCTGACACAAGCAAATCTCACATTGTGAAATTAATAAATGCTGATTTCAAAAACGGCAACTGACAAATTCTTTATAAGCATAACACGCTAGAGAGAGAAACACTTGTTGATGCATGTTGATTGTATAAACATAAACTCTTAACGAGAAAACGAATCGAATGTTCAAAAAGAATTGAATACGACGCAAAAGCAAAGCAAATCTCACATTGTGAAATTGACAAAGCATAACTGTTAATTCGTGTTCATGAAAATTCATGTTTATTGAATTCAAGCATCGATTCTGTCAACACGTGTTTGAAAGCAATACGTTAATAAGCAAATATACAAAAAATAAATGCACAAGTGAACGGTAATACGTTTTGGTAAAGTAAATTTTATCAAGTGAATTTTGTTCAGCAAAGCAATGAAAACAATTTGATCAATATAAAAAAAAAAAAAAGCAAAAAATTTAAGCAAGCAATGAATAATTGAAACAAATTCTTCACAAAGCAAAAAAAAGAGAAGATCAAAGTGAACAAAATTTAAGCAAGTTGTGACGGTTATCGAGTATACGCATTAAAAAGCAAGTGAATAAGAAACCAAAAAATTTTCTCACTATTAATTTTTTGTGAATTGTTCATTCCGTGGCTGTCTCAAAGCAAAAATAATAGTAAATGAAAGCAATAAAAATAACAAAATAAAAGTGATTTAAGCAAAAAAAAAAAGTGATTTCAAGCAAAAAAAAAAAAAAGCAAAATGAGCAATAACAGTGACAGCAGCGGCAGTGAGCATCCAGTGGAGGAAATTCCACCGAAAATAAAGCAGGCAATTGCGCTACGTAATTTCAATGCAAAAAAAGTCATCAACATTAATGAACTGCTTCAGAGCAAGTCAATTGATGTCTTCAATGCAATGACCGTATCTCAGTTGAAGCATTATAAATATCAAATACGGCTAGCAAATACAAAACTGGAAATGAAGCAAGAAACAGTTATAACCTTCGATGAAGATAATGAAGGTGCTTATGAACAAGCGCAAGCGGCATATGCTGAGGCAATACCAAAAATTGACGAGCGATTAATACAACTTGGTGCATCGCCGTTAGATCCATTGAGCAGATTTGACGCCCAAGAATTGGATGATATACAAATCGAAGCAAAAACGGTACCCAAACTTGAAGAAGGTAAGCAAGAAGAAAATCAGCCGACATTGCCATGCTTCAATGGCGCATTCAGCCGATGGCCTGAATTCTCAGAAGCATATCGTCAGCTCGTTGCAAATGAAGCATTCACTCAAGAGCAGAAAGCAAGCGCATTGAAAGAAGCATGTACAAACGATGCAGCTGTTGTTATCTCCACAAGCAATGGTAGACATGAAGATGCATTCGACAAATTGCAACAAACATATGGTAGTACATATGCGCAAACGCATTATTGGTTCCATCGCTTTCAGAATATTCCGATATGCGAAACTGGTACAGCAAACGAGCTGTCAGCTTTTTTGAAAAGAGCCAACACATGCATGAATGCAATGGTCACTGATGAATTTGCACAGGTTCTCCCTGTGGTAATGGCTGCTAGCAAGCTGGACAATGCCACGCTAAACAATTGGGAATGCAAGCGCCAGAAGACGGCCCCCAATTGGGATGAATTTAAGCAATTCATCAGCAGCGAAGTTCAGGCTCGTATTCAAGGCGAAGCTCGTATGAAGGTTCAAAGCGATGGCAAAGCAAAGTCTAGTGCCATACCGAAAGAAAGACTTTCATTGGCAATTGATATGGCACAAGCATCAACCTCAAAGCAAATGCAAGTGCCAATACAAGCATCAACCTCAAAGCAAATGCAAGTGCCAATGCAAGCGTCAGCCTCAAAGCAAATGCAAATGCCGATGCAGGCTCGTGCACAAGCGTCATCACCATTGCAGATGCGAATGCAATCAGCAAGTTTAATGCACAACAAAACTACTGGAAACATGTACGAACATCCACTGTGCAAGTTATGCAAAAAATTCTCGCATCGGCCATATAAATGTCCAATTTTTCGTGACAGTTCCGTGCAATTTCGTTGGAATTTTACACGGGAAAATTGTTTGTGTAAGCGATGCTTGCACCCGATGCATGTTGGTGCATGCAGAGACGCAAACAATATGGAAAAGTGTTACCTATGCTTGAGCTGTGGCATGAACCGCTATCATAATAGCTTGTTATGCCCAACGCATCACAATGTAGACCCAGACATTGTGGGCTGTGTCTCGGAGGATGAGGACATCGAAATGAACTAAGCAGGAGCAAAGCATGCAACTTTGCGAGCAAAAGAAAAAAGAAGGCAAAAGAAACGAAGCAGAAATAAGATAAATAAAGGAAAAAGCAGCCATGCAACATGCGATTTTCTCAAACACCAACGCGATATGCCAAATGCAGTACATACGCGAGATTCATACAAAATTTAATTAAGACAATGCAATAGAAAATAAAAAAAAAAAAAACCAAAAACCAATGATACAGTAAGCAATGGATGCGAACTTAAAACATACTAAAAAAAATAAATATATATAACAAATAGTATAAATAACAAATACAAAATTAAGCAAAATAATATATATAAAAAAAAAAAAAAATGCATAATATCAAATGAATTAGGAAAGAGAGAACAAAATAGAATGCATTCGAAGCAATTATTTAAGCAATCAATTAACACGCAATTGTTCTCAAACATTCCTATACAATGCAAAATCTACCTCTTACAATGGTAGTACTTGAAAATTCAACATGCATTAAAAAAAAAAAAAAAATATTTTCTTTTATTTTTTCAATTACACATTTTAATACACTAATATAAAAAAAAAAACAACAAACAACATTACAAGCAGATCGAATGCTAAGCAAATATGTCATATGCAAAGACATAAGCAAAACTATTAGCACAATTAAGCAAAACCAACGCAATTTTTCAAAAGTATATATATGAAAAAGAAAAAAAAAAAAAAGCAAATTAATAAGCAATTTTCCTCGAATTTTATGCAAAATCTACCTCTTACAATGGTAGTACTTGAAAATTTAACATGTATTAAAAAATTGCCTTTATTTTTTCAATTATATTTTTTACATTTTACATTTTCATACATTTATATCATTAATAAAAAAAAAAAAAAGCAACAGAACAAGCACACCAGATGCTAAGTAAACATGTCACATGCAAGGGCACAAGCAAAATTTTTACCATAATCAAAATTAACAGATTTTCGGAAAAAATATATAAAAAATAATAATAATAATAATAACAATGATAAACAAAAGCAATGAAGCAAAATAAAACAATATCCATTACATGCAAAGAATTTAAAAAAAAAAAAGGAAAACATTGCTATCTATTCTAAAGCAAAAGCAAATCTATGCAAGCAATGAGCATTTGGTATAGAAGGCAATTAATTTCAAAAATTCAAAATGACAATAGCAATAATAAAAGACAAGAAATAGAACCGATAAAAAAAAAAAAACAAAATAATAATAAAATACACATGTCATATGCGATATGTGACAAATACAATGCAAAACATAAGCAAAGTTTATGCAGTTCAAATGCAAAAACCAAAAAAAATAAAGCAATTTGTTATTAAGCATAGTTGGAATAAATACAATGCAAGTTTCATAAAACATACGCGTTAAACATCAAACGCAGCAAAAGCAAATTTCAAGACGTTCAAGCTAAATAACAAGATGTGAACAAATAAAGATTACAAATGCATAAAAATAATAAGACAATACTTGTTTTTTGATACAATTTCTTTCAGAATAAGCATATCAAGCATGCAAAGTAAGTGAAAATTATTTAAGCAAACCCCTTTGCATATCTTTGAGAATTATCCTTTGTCTGATGTTTATACAAAACAAAGCAAGCACAGAGATTCCGTCTCTCGAAAGAAAATTTTTTCTCTTCTTTGATTGTTGTTTTCAAAGCAATAGAACAACGATAACATGCAAAACTTGCAAATCATACAAAGCATTCAGGCAGTGTGATTTGGTTTCATAACGGGATAAATTCATGTTCAAACAAGCATGCAAAACCGAGTAGGCATTTTTTAGAAATGATGCTACAGCATTCGATGTAGCACATGCAAACAATATACAATACAAATATACAATAAATTGACAACGAAGCTCAAATACATGCAAATTTTGAGCGGTTCACACTACGGAAAAACAGTAGTATTGTTCACGCATACACACAAAGACAAGATACGTTTTATACGCGCTTGCCAAATCTCAAAGCATCAAATGGTTATTGTCAATACGAAGCAAAGAACAATCAATCATGATTCTGCATGAGACAGATTAATGCGAACACGAGCTGTAAGCATCAGTTGAAAAGTAATCGCTGACAAAGCAACACGTGTTTTAGAAAGCATTAAAGCAGATACGCTAAAGCAAATATAAGTAGCCATAGCAAATCTAATAAATACTTGCAAAATTTAAAAATTGATTGATACAGTGATACAGACTGGATTTGACAATAATAAAATAAAAACAGTTAAATAAAATAAAAAAAAAAAAAAAAAAGCAAAGCAAATAAATATACCTCATGGTAAATCCAGGAAAGGTAATAACGAGAAGTCAAAGCAAAGTAGAAAGTATGGCATTAGCATCGCAATTAAAAGCGAAGCAAAATTTATTTGCATTGCAAATCAGACGCCTTATAGATCAAATAAAAGAAGAAACAATATTAAACGCATGGTCAAAGCATGAAATAAGCGTAAGACAAACCAAATTAACGGAATTAAGCGACGATTTGAAAAAAGTTCACACTGAAGCAATATGTGAACTTGAAGCGGTAAATCACGCAGATTTTACAGAAAACGATGAATTAAGTGATCCAATCATGGCGGCTAAAGCAAAATTAGCTGAACGTATTGATGCATTAGAAAAAGCAGAGCCAAAGCAAGCAACAAACAATGTCGATTTTAATCAAAACGGCACAATCAAAGTGGAAGTCCAGCAAACCGATGCAACTGGTAATATTCCACCGATCTGGGGAAAATTTGATGGCGACTACTCCAAATGGACATCATTCCATGACAGATGGGTTGCATCAATGCATGAGAATGCAAAAATTAAAACTATTATTAAATTCCAAAACTTGCAAGCAGCATGTGTTGGACCGGCAGTGGGCGCACTCGGTGAATGGGACTTAACCGATGACAATTATCACAAAGCATGGGAACGGTTATGCTCAATATATGAGGATAACTATATGCAAGTGCAATCATTTATGCAAAAACTAGCAAACTTGCCAGAAATAAAAGGCTCATCAAGCAAAACAATACGCAACACCATCGATACTGTCCACAAGCATATTCACGGACTAAAACGCTATATCGACTTAGATGAAAAACACACGTATGTGGTCTTTGCAGTAATAAGCAAAATGGATACTGAGACCTATCGCGCATGGGAAAAGTACCGTCCATCATTAGCAAAAGCAAACGCTGATGGTGATGAAAACAATAGACCAGGCAAACATATTCCAACCTGGTCACAATTGGAAGAATTTTTAGAGGGAGAAGTTACTATTCGTGTGCATGCTGAACGTCGGAACACATCTGAAAAAGCATTAAATTTTCACATGCCAAGTAATAACGCACCAAAAAAGCATCATGACCAAAGAAAGCGTTTAGAAGCAAAAAGCAGACGCTATAACAAAGAAAATGCGCCTGACTATTTGAAATGCGTTTTATGCCCTGGTCAATTACACACAATTTTCACGTGTCCACAATTTTTAGATTTGAATATAGTGGCACGTTTGAACCATGTTGCACAGTATAATTTATGTGTACGTTGTTTACGAAGCGGCCATGCAGGCAAATGTAAATTCGAAAAATGCAACAATCCATGCCCAAAATGTGGACCAGAACGCAAATTTCACAACAGCAAGCTCTGTCCAAATGCAGACAAGAAACAAAGTGCAATAATGAATGTAAGCAAGTCCACAAAGCGCAAGAACTCAAGCAATAAACGAAACAACAACAAGTTTCAAAGCAAGAAAAAACGCTACAGCGAAAATGATCGCAACGATGACAAAGTAAATTCTGTTGTCGCAAAAATTGGTGAATGGTCATTAGCAGCAAACACCAATGCAATCAAAGCATTTAAGCAACAAAAAGCAGGTATGCCTAAGCACACAGTGCTTTTAGCAACAATAAATTTACGCATTCAAATAAATAATAATGATGAATATGTTCATTGCAGAGCAATAGCCGATACAGGCGCCATGTTGAATTGTGTTACAGCACAATTCACCAATGAAAACAAGTTAAAGACTGTTCGATGCCAAAAACGCATTCTGGGTGTAAGCGGCCCGGAAATAATTACAAGAAAACTAATAGCTACAATATGCCCATGGTTCGACAGTAATTTTAGAATTTCAACTGAATTTTTTGTTTTAAAGCATTTGGAAGGAATGTTTCCAAATAAGCAGATAAATACTAATAAAAATGAATTGGCATGTCTTAAGCTAGCAGATGAAAATTTTGATATACCATCTGAAATAAATGCAATATTAGGCGCAGAAATATATGCAAACATAGTAGGCACAGAGTTATACAAGCACAAAGACGGTGCAATGATGCAAGCAACCGAATTTGGTTATATAATTTTGGGAAAATTTTTAGTTAAGCAAGAAATGAAGAACATGCCAGTCCTTAGCATTATGCGTAAAAATAAACAAACAATTAATAATAAGCAAAGCAACATTGAAACAATGCAAATCAATGAAAACCATTCAAATATAAAACCGAATAAAATCACCTTTTTTAAAACAAATAATAAAGAAAATGATGAACAAATACAAAAAGCATTAAGTAGATTTTGGGAAATCGAAGAAGCAAATAAAATTGGAAGCGATATAAATGAATGCGATGAGCATAGTATCGTAGAAGATCACTTCCTAAAAACATATTACAGAGAAGCAAGCGGAAGGTATGTAGTATCAATTCCAATAAAATCAAATCATAAAGATTTAGGAAATTCAAGTGCACTAGCCAAGCGCCAATTCTATCAGCTTGAGCGCAGGTTTCAGAAAAATGCAGAGCTAAAGCAAAAATACATAGCATACATGCGTGAAAATATAAGCAATGGCTACATGAAAGAGGTAAGCCCACTTAGAAACGATGAGTTGTGTTACTACATTCCACACCATCCTGTCTTGAAAAAATTTAGAGTTGTTCTGAATGCATCTGCCAAAACAACAACAGGTGAATCATTGAATTCAATCCAAATGATAGGCAATAAATTGCAACTTGACTGGCAATTACAAACAATGCGTTTCAGACGACATGAATACGCAGTTGCAACTGATATATCAAAAATGTTTAACAGAGTTGGTTTGAATCCTAAGCAATGGAATCTCCACCGACTGTTTTGGCGAGAAAACGAACATGAAGCAATAAAAGAATATGTAATGACTGTAGTCATTTTTGGTGAAGCATCCTCAGCATTTAATGCAGTACGTGCAATGATGCAATGTGCGTACGATCATAAGAAAAGATTTCCTGATGCAGCAAAGGTTATTCTCGAATCATTCTACATGGATGATGGAGTTTTTGGATGCGATAGTATAAGCACGTTGAAAATACTCTGCAAAGAGGTGGAGTTCGTATTAAATCAAGGCCAATTCATGCTAAAAGGCTGGACATCTAACTCACCAGAGATTGAAAAATACATGAATGCAAAAAGTATTAATGAAGTCTCGCTTGGAGAAAAAGATGAAGAAAAAATTTTAGGCTTAAGATGGCTTAAAAAGACTGACGAACTTGCAATCACAGTCAAGCTAGATAGTCAAGACGCATTAGACTATCAGGCATTGAAATCGAAAGCATTTACCAAGCGTAACATTCTAAGCGAAATAGCAAAGCTATATGACCCGAACGGTTTCATAGCGCCAATCATAATAAAAGCAAAAATGTTAATGCAAGACATTTGGCGTTTAAAAGACATTGGTTGGGACGATGAAGCGCCGCAAAATATAAAAGAGAATTGGTTAGAAATATATTCCAATTTGCCATTACTGAGCGAGTTCAGAACAAAGCGTTGGTTGAACACAAGCAAAACATGCAAAACTCAAATACATGCACTGACAATAGTTAGGTTATGTTTTTTCCAACCATTCGTTGGAATAAACGTCATTCCAACCAAAATTGTTCATTGTCCAACAATGGTTGGATTTTTTTTCAATACTAGGGTTGTCCAACAATGAACAATTTTGGTTGGACAATGAACAATTTTGGTTGGAATGACGTTAATTCCAACGAATGGTTGGAAAAAACATAACCTAAATATTGTCAGTGTGCATTTTGTGATGCCAGCGAAAAAGCATACGGAGCATCCATTTATGTAAGAGTGGAAAATAAACGAGGTGAGATATTCTCTTCTCTGTTATCCGCAAAATCAAAGGTAGCTCCACTTAAAAACATGACAATCCCAAGACTTGAACTACTCGCAGCGTTCATATTAAGCGAGCAATTAGAAGCAGTAATAAAAGCATGCGAATTTGAAAGCGAACAAGTAACACTTTGGTCAGACTCTATGATTGTATTAAGCTGGATCAACAAAGACCCATCAGAACTGAAAACATTTGTTGCAAATAGAATAAGCAAGATTCAAAAGCGAACAAAGCATTACAAATGGAAGCATATACGATCAGCCGATAACCCGGCAGATCTAATAAGCAGAGGTATGCAAATGCAAGATTTTTTGAAAAGCACCCTATGGTCAAAAGGGCCGGAATGGCTAACGAAAAAAGAGACGGAATGGCCAGCTCCAAAGCTAATAGTTGATAAAGCAATAACAGATGAAATCAAAAAAGAATGCAAAACGAAAGCATCAAGCATGAAAATCCTCAACATATTTTCTGGATCAGATTGCACCAATCTATACGATAAATTTAACGATTGGGATAAGATAATCAATATTACGGCATACGTACTGAGAGTAGCTCGTATTGCAAAGAAAAGCATAAGCAACATGAAGAGATTTATATCAGCAGAAGAGCGCGAAAAAGCAATCGAATTTTGGATAAAATTTGAGCAAAAAAAAGCATATAAAAAAGAAATTATTACGATTTACTGATCGTCGTGTTTTAATTGCTGTAAAATACGAAGAACGCAAAAAAAGAGAAGTGAACGATTCGATTAGTGATTCAAGACTGAAGTACAATATTTATTGAATAATTCTTTTATAACATTATAATTGTTTACTCTTTAGAACGTGACTCTTTGTCAGCGGTTTTATTTTAACATCCTCTCCTACTCTCATATTTTTATTTCCCTCTTTTCATTAAAAATGTTAGAGTACAAACGAAAAACAATGAACTTAAACAGAGGATACATGATCTCGCTTATAAAAGAAACAAAAAAATAAATTTCAAATTGACACGTAACTGTTCTCAAAAAAAAACACCAAGTACACAATACATTAACATTATAGAAAGAAAACATTTTTTTTTTTTTTTTTTTTGTATATAAAAAAAAAAGGAACAGATTCTAAAAACACTGAATGAATTAAGAAACTAAGAAATTTTATTTTCCCCTATCCTTTCTTTCTTCGTCGTTAAGCCGAATCAGTTGTTGCGATTATTGTTGTTGTTATTGTTGCCATATGCCTTTTTGATTTTTCTCTTGTAGGCGTTGAACATGCAGATGCCCAACTTGATAACTTCCATCAGCACTAGCAAATATGTTGCGTACAATAATCTTTCACTTATAACCACTTGACTATGTGTATCCTTAGCCTCTTGGATAATGATATTGGTGTTAACATGCCCAGTACTGTCGATCTGCTTTTCTTCCACATTTTCTTCTGATGACGAAAAAATGCCCATTTTTGCAGCAAAGGTTAGTGATATTTCGTGGGCGTTTGAGCTTTGACTTGACTTGATTCGTTTGACGATTGAATGACGATTGAAAAAAAAATTTTTACTGACTTACTTACTATGCTTCTCTTTACGTACGTGCCAATCAAGCAAAAAAAAAAATTATTTAAAATATGAAAAAATGTAAGCAAAAAAAATGATTATGTTTATGCGTACTGTAAAAAGGAAAAAAAAAGAAATTAATCGTGAACAATAAAAACAAATCGAGAATGAGAGTAAAAAAATATGTTTTGTAAACATTTTATTATTGTTTCAAACCCATCGATTCAGCAAATTTCCTGGTTTTTACTCCATTCAACGCTTTTGTTAATGCGTCAGCTACCATTTCATTTGTCGATATGAATTCGATCGCTATTTCTTTTTTTTCAACATTGTCACGAATATGGTGAAAACGTACATCAATATGCTTCGTACGCTCTCTGAACGCGTCGTTGTTGCTTAATTTTATTGTGCTTGTGTTGTCACAATATATTTTCACCGGTTTCAAGTTGATATTTGATATTTCATGCATAAATTGGCTCACCCACAGCATTTCTTTTACGGTGGTCGACAGTGCAATGTACTCGGCTTCTGTACTGCTTACCGCTACAATTTCTTGGCGTTTGCTGTGCCAATTTATTGCTGCCCCTGCCATTTTTACAACAAAGCCGGTGCATGATCTTCTTTTATCGATTTCCGATGCATAATCCGCGTCCGAAAATGCATAAACATCATTTTTTTCATCTCGTTCAAATCGTAAAACATAGCCACTAGTATGTTTTAAATACCGAAGAATGCGTAGCGTCGCATCCCAATGTTCCTTTGAATGCCTAGCATTGAAACGGCTAACATTGTTTACACAGAACGAAATATCTGGACGTGTTATTTGTGCAATATACAATAAACTACCGACTAATTCCTGGTATGGAACTTGACCCGTGATGTCATTCTCTTCGTTTATTGTTTTTGCCGATAGTTTTTCATGTGCTTCACCCGGTGTTTTTGATATTTTGCAATTTGTCATGTCGAAACGTTTCAACACTTCCATGATATATTTTTGCTGACTGAGCTCTAAATAATCGTTGGTTTTTCTGATTTGAATGCCAATGCACTCTTTCGCCATGCCAATTTCTTTCATTTTCAGCTCATGATTCAAAAACAATTTTATTTTTGTCAGCTCATCGTCATTTTTGTAAAAAATCAAGAGGTCATCGACATACACTGCAATGAGCAAAGTCAACTGTTTATTGATATAAACACATGGGTCAAATTTGGATCGGTTTAGTGGAACTTTCTGTAGAACTTCGTTCAATTTTATGTTCCATTGCCGTCCAGCTTGCTTTAGTCCATATATTGATTTTTTTTAGCAGACACACACGATCACTCCCATCTGAGTAACCCTCTGGTTGTTTCATATATATGGTTTCATGCAGTTCACTCTGCAAAAATGCCGTTATTGCATCCATTTGGAATATTTGCATTCCATTTCTTATAGCTAATGCAAATAATATTCGGAGTGATGCATGTCTTACCACGGGCGAGAACGTCTCGTCATAGTCAACGCCATGCACTTGAGCGTATCCCCTTGCAACAAGCCGTGCTTTGAATCGCTCATCTTTTGTGCCAGGTGCCTTTAATTTGAACACCCACTTTGCAGTTATTGGCTTTCTTTTATCTGGCAATTTTGTAAGCACCCATGTTCCATTTTCAGTGTGTGCCGCGATTTCTTCTTCCATTGCGGCGACCCATTTCTCACAATTTTTACTTTTCCTCGCTTCACTCACATTTTTTGGTTCAAATTCGTTATTTAATTCGACCAAGAATGCAAAATGCCCGATTTGAAACGGTTTCACCGGTTTACGTGTTCTGGATGATTCACGACGAGTTTCAATTCTTGCCGGTCGTTGTACACTTTTTATTTCACCAACAACAGACACATTCTTTTCGTCTTCTATTTGTTCATTCTTCTTTTCATCTGTCTCACCGTCTACTTTCTCACTTTTACTTTCAACACTTTTAATGTCTCTCTCAGTCTCTTCACTTGTATCACTCGAACAAACGAATTTTTCACTTTTGTTTATTTCTTGATCAATGAATTTGACATTTCGGCTAATGCTCACCTTTTTTGTCGACGTGTCTATACATCTATACCCCTTCACACAGTCGTCGTAGCCGATGAAGATCATTTTTGTGCTGTTTTCATCGAATTTTTTTCGTTGTTGTTTTGGTTTCATCACCATCACTTTGGAACCAAATAGCTTTAAATCGGTCAAGTCGCATCGTTTTCCGGTGAATGCCTCTTCAGGTGTTCGCATTTCTCTACCGGATAACTTAGTGCATGGGAGTCTGTTTACAACATATGCGGCCATATTAATTGCCTCCGCCCAATATACGTTTGGCAATTCTGCATCAAACAGAAAACACTTTGCCTTTTCTGTCAATGTTCTGTTCATCCTCTCCGCAACACCATTTTGCTCCGGTGTATACGGTATGGTCGTTTCGTGTTTTATGCCGCATTTCTTTAAATAACTCACCAATTGGCCCGACATGTATTCGCCTCCATTGTCCGTACGCAAAATCTTCAGTTTTTCTCCCGTTTGTTTTTCAATGTAGTTTTTGAAATCAACGAAATTTTCATACACTTCGCTCTTATTTTTCAAAAAATACACAAACACCTTTCTAGAGTAGTCGTCGATGAACGTGAGAAGATATAATGCATGACCGAGAGAGCGAGTTGGTTGAGGGCCCATCAAGTCACTATGTATCAACTGCAACACTTGAGTTGTTTCAGTTTGACTTGGTGTGAAAACCTTTTTTATTTGTTTTCCTTTTGCGCATGTTTCACAATTCGAAATTTGTGTGTCATTGTCTGCAAAATTTACACCGTCGACCGCTCCCGCACGCATTTTTTTCATTACCGGATAACTTGCGTGTCCCAGTCTACGATGCCATGTGTATGCACTCGGTGCGTTTACCATCATGAAGCATTTTTTATCGTCTGCTTCTATCTTATACACACCGCATTTTGATTTGATAAACAACAATCGTTCGTCGTTTGCGTTGTAAATCGTACAACCATTCGAGTTAAACACCACTGTGTTCCCATTTTGAACGATTTGTGACACCGATAATAGATTAACAGCCAGCTCTGGTACGTGCATGATGCTTTTAACTTTTACATTACCATTTCCAAATGTAACTTTTCCATCACCCGTACCTGTGATACTCATTTTCACGCCATTCGCTGCTGTAATTTTTTCAGTGTTACCACTCTTGTTATCAATCAAATCTGCATATGGAGTCATATGTCTGCTGCTGCCACTGTCGATATACCATTCATCTTTGCTGCTCGCGCTTTGAAAACCGAACAATGATTCTTCGTCGTTGCATTCCTTTTTATTTTCTTCATGTGATGACGCACCACCTTGAAGACAAATCATGAATGCAGCTTTGGCACTTTTATCATTTTTTTCCGTTTTCTTTTCTTGTCTTGGCTTGTCGCAAGCATTTGCCAAATGTTGAGTGGACCCACAATTGAAACATTTGCGTGATTTCTTTTTCCACTTTTTTGCAGATTTCTTAACAAGAAACGCATTGCTTGCACCGCTTTCGTTACGGCAATCTAATAGTTTGGACATGATTAAGTCGCCCGTAATAACTCCACCATTTGCCTCAAGGCCCATGATAAATGGTTGGAATTCATCGGTGAGCCCGGCCAGTAATATTGCTCCCAGCCACTCATCATTTACAGGAAATCCAACACCCGCGAGTTTATTCGACGCACTTTTGACCCTGTCAACATATTCTTGCATTCCATCGCAATCGCTCAACTTATTCGATAATAAGCTTTTCAGCAATGCATTTTTTCGTAGAAGACCTCTGTCTTCATACAACTTATGCAATTTGTTCCAAACATCTAATGCCGTTGTGCAGCCTTGAATATGAATGTAAATCGATGATTCAACACCCAGCACTAAATAAGCTTTTGCACTTTTCACTTTATTGGTGTCTGTTTCGATTGATATATCGGCTGCATGCACAACCTCTTCTGCTGTGCTCGTGGCTGGTGTCGATGGCCTATGCACAATACAATTTGCATAACCCTTTAATGCCATGAAATTTTCCATGGCGAATTTCCACGTGTGGAAATTCGCACCGCCCTTGAGTTTGTCGAAGTCGAGTTCTTTACCCATTATTATTTTTCTTTTTAGAGTCTATCAATTTTTATAAAAAAAGTCACTTTGGGTATGAATAATCAAATCACTTCAATTTAAAAAATTGTCTTTAAATATTTCTTCTTTTTTTTTTGCAACCTACAAAAAAAATAACACTACAAAAAAAAAACACTTAATTTGATTCTACAGCAAAACTTCGCTTTGCTACCATATTACGATTTACTGATCGTCGTGTTTTAATTGCTGTAAAATACGAAGAACGCAAAAAAAGAGAAGTGAACGATTCGATTAGTGATTCAAGACTGAAGTACAATATTTATTGAATAATTCTTTTATAACATTATAATTGTTTACTCTTTAGAACGTGACTCTTTGTCAGCGGTTTTAT
>JAQOWM010000517.1:0-108491 GCA_029041755.1 Resseliella maxima | reverse complement strand
TGAAACGACATTTAAATACGCATACAAAACCATTTATTTGTTGCCTTTGTGATTATAAGGCTGCGCGCTCAGAACGACTGGCTACTCATGTATTCAAAGTTCATAATAAAAAAGTTTGCACAAAATGCAACTTTTTAGCTGAAAGTCAAATTGAATTCAGGTAAGCAAAAATTTATGTAAAGATTTTTAGGTAAAATCAGCGATGTGTTTACATATGTGTGTGGATAAATTGACCGTATTTTTTTTTTTCAAATTTTTTCCTATTTTCTTTCTTTTCATGCACTTGAAAATGGTTCCATCTACGGTCAATTTCAATCGCAATATCAACCTTGGATACATGTCTGAATCTGATATATTTGCATTACCAAATGTTACTACTAGTAATCATGTAAATGAGGCACAGTAAGTAACTTTTGTTAAGCAATCACCGCATTTTTTTTTTATATAATTTACAAAAAATACTTCACGAACTATATAGCGCAAATGAAACAAGATGTCCGCGGAATTTTCAAGGAACTAATTCTTCAGATTCAAGGCCGGCAGCAAATAATATTTTAAGCAATGTGAACAACAGTTATAATGAAAGCATCTCATTCAACGCTACGCAGGATACAACTTCTGCTAATGCATTCAAGTAAGATATCTTTTCCCAAATTAATAATATACCATTATTTAAAGCTAAATTTACACGATTTTTCATGTATTGATGTATTTTTCTTGTAAATTTACCTGTAAATTGTGCCAAAATTTCTTGAAAGGAGAATACATGAAATTGTTCGCAATAATTAATGCATTTTTGAAATTATAGTAATTGGAATTCAATGATGAACAATGCAAATATAAATTCACGTAACGCGACAAAAACAAATGCAAATGAAAGTAATAATCAAAAACGAGGAGCCGAGCGACTTTTTCAATATTTGGACTTTGGTGAATACTTTGAAGCAGACGACAGTGGTCCAGAAGAACAGTTATTATCCATATTCAATCATATTTATTTAAAAGAAAAGTGATTTATCTGGTTAATTTTTAGGGAAATGACAATGGCAGCTGTAAGCAGAAACACATCATCTGTGGCGCAGGATTTTCATAATGCGGGAGGTAGAAATAATAAGCAAGTTAAATGTGAAATTATAGAAAAATCTTTGCTTATTTATGATAATGAATTTAAAAGTTCAATTGATATTAAAATAAATATTGAAAATAAAACGCCAAATCGTGGATCAGTAATAACGCAAAAAATTTTACCTCCCGCAAAAAAAACTATACAATTAAAACGAAATGAGAAACAACAAGAATTTTTAAATCAATGCCTTGTAATTACAACCAAATGTATGCAATATATACGGTGGTGTTGAGATTTCTTAATATATAAATACATTTTAAATTTTAATTTGATATTTTGGACAATATTTTGCAAAAATCGAATAATTCTTTTTTTTTCACTGTTTTTTTATGTTATGTTATGTTATATTATGTTATGTTTAATTGTAGCTGCTTTATCAAGCAATATCACGCACATTCTTGAAAAAGAATAAATTAATATAACATGAAAGTATAGTATATTCAGCATAAATAAATATTTACTATGAAAGAATATTTCGACAAATTTATAAAACTTGATAGGTATCTATCGGTGCAAATGAAACTAGTATTTATGAGTTGAGAGAGTTTGAATTTCAAACAAGTAAAGAGATCTTGTACAAGGAATATATTCTTTTTAAAGTCCAAAATATATTGTTTTCTATAAATGCAATGTGACAAAAGTGTGTTTGGTTTTATATTCTAATATATTTGTGACACATATTATATCTGCACGATAAATATTCACAAATATGGTTAAGTTTGATTGATTTTTTCCGGAAACAATAATTGCATTTCTGTTATCTATTCTAAAATCACTCATCATTTCAATCATTCTAAACTAAGTGCACTTGTGGTTTATTTCATTTTGTTCCAAATACGACATAATTTTAATACGCAAACCAAATTTTTCTTCTTCTCGATATAAATAATTAAATAAATAAATATATATTGTTAGATTAAAGGCACATTTTTTTTTATCAATATCAAAATGAACAATCTTCATTTTTAACATAGACCTTTGATTTAGAAAATATTTGTATGGAGGTATCCAGTTGCCTTAGTTCTTTTTCTATTTCGATTTGTCGATTTCGTATTCGCAATGTTTTTGATGTTATTGACATGTGATTTAGTTCATCGATGAGATCCTGATATTCTGAAAATTATTTTAATTTCAAGTAAATACAAATTGAAATCATGAGCATTGTCTATACTAACTTTTCTTTGCAATGTTTAATGACTGAAGACGTTCATTTTCACTCAAAACGCTGTGATCAGGTGGGCAATTCGTATCTTTTAGTGATTCTAAACGATTTCGCTCTTCTTCTCGAAATTTCATCTCTTTGAGATACTTTGGAATTTCACCCTTACGATAGGCTGTATACAAAATAATTTGTGTAACGATGCAATACGTGATCAATAAAATTAATATGATATTTACATGGAGGTACAACTGGTTTGCTGTCATCCTTTCTACTTATTTGCAAACTATGTTCACATCGGGAACTAAATTGATGAATGGGTCTATCGATTTCATTGAAATGAACATCTTGTCCAATATTTTCCAATCCATTCTTGAATTCATTAACATTTTCCTGAATATAATAGAATAAGATAACAATATAAATCAATTAATTAAATCGTTTGCTCATAAATTTCTAGTGCTAAATTGATAAAAGATACATACTTCCTGATTTTGCTCCAATGTATTTTCCAAATAATTTATTTCAGATGTTCCTTCGACTACGTTTTTTTTTTTTGTTCTTTAACGGAGGCAGAAGGTAACCTGATAATCACATCTTTTAGAAAAAGTTCATCGTCAACACATTCGGTTTGGCTATATGCATCTCTGCTTTGAACGCTTATTGGTCGGGCACATTCATTATAAGAAAATTTTGAAACTGGAACAATAAAAACAACATTTCACGTATTTAACAGAGATAGATGGGCGTAATTGATTTTTTTACCATCTTCAATACTTTTAGTTATCCCAATGTTCTTGACCGAGTTGGATGTTGAACGAAGTCGACTATGTGATGTTGAACGATTTTTCCATTGCGGTTTAATTTTACTATCGGAATTATTTCTATCACTAACTTGATTTATGTTATGATTATTTCGCTGCATTAATTTTAAATTTTTGACATTTTCTTTAATAAAATCCCGTTTTGGTGGCCCTTCTATTCGAACAAAAACATATAAATAAATAATTAATTTCGATTATTGATTTATACTACTATTATAATTATTATTATTTTAGTAGGTTTATTCAATAAAATATTGTTATTAAATCGTATTCATCAAAATTACATTCTTCTTACTTGGCTTCGGGAAAATTCCCTTCAATGATTGCATTTTCTTTTTTGAACGAAGATCCTCATTCAAAATAAAAGTAATTTCACTCAAATTTGAATATATTTATACCAAAATCTTGGAATATAAATTCATTCTTAATTTACTACTTTATATTGAGTTTGATTAAGATCGAATATCGTATCAATATATTTAAAATAACAACAATTAAAATTTAGGATATACAATAACTACATTTATATGCGAAATGGATATACTGTCTGTTACTTGATCAAGAATCAAACATATAAACAACAAAATCATACACGCTTCAACAATCCTGTTTGTTTGTCATTATACTCAAGAATCATAATGAATGCGTTCAAATTTGTATAAACATGTTGATAATAATGGAAAAAAGATGAATCAAACGTGAGCATTATCATTATTCTTATTATCATCATTATTATATATTATTAAATATAATTAAATTTAATCTGAATTATTGAAGTATCACATAATAAATAAAATTTTAAATAAATAAATTTCTCTTGTATAGTTTATCAACACAAGAATTTTATACTTAAAATCTATAGACTTTTAAATTCAAATAGCACATCACTCTGAAGATTCCGTACGATTATCACAAGCTCAATTAGGCGCAATGAATAAATTATTAGTTGAGAGAACAATTGTGTACAAAAATATATTAATAAAGGATATATTTACAGTTCTTAACATGAGAACGTTTGAAATTTATCTGAAACTAGGTACGTTTAAAGACATTCTATTCATTATACTGGATTGAATGCATCCAGTTCCCACACATGAATGTGAAAGCAATGCTAGTATTCAAGTTTCTCTTTTAATACATTTCTCAATATGGTAAGTACACAAAATTTTATTCCGATTTAAAAAATTTCATAAAACTTGTAAACGATGGTTTAAAATATATCTTAAAATGTTGAAAATGGTTTGCTTTGAGTTTTGAAGCAATATATTGAAACAATTTTTGCAGAATTTCAATAAACTACTCAAATAAACAAGTGTTTTGAAAGACCGTGTATTCGAATATAAAAGTACACATGTTTTTGTAGGCAACATGAATTTTCATCAACATTTATTTATTTATAAATTTTTTCTATTATGATTTTATTTCAGTCAAACATTAAGAGAAAGAAGACCAGAAAGCTTCGTGGACATGTCAGCCATGGACATGGTCGTATCGGTGAGTAAAATAATCAAATCCGAATATAAAATATTGTTTGCCATTTTGAGGTTATGTTTCAGTAATTAATAATATGAATATTGATCATAGGCAAGCATCGTAAGCATCCTGGAGGTCGTGGCAATGCTGGTGGTATGCATCATCATCGTATCAACTTTGACAAATACCATCCAGGATACTTCGGTAAATTGGGTATGAGAAATTTCCACTTGCGCCAAAACACCAAATTCTGCCCAACCATTGGATTGGATAAATTGTGGTCATTAGTTGGTGAAAAAGCTCGTCAAGAATGCCGTAAAGACAAGGAAGGCAAAGTTCCAGTTGTTGACTTAGTCAAATTCGTAAGTTTTGTGAACATTCATTTATTTTTTTTTATTTAGATGCCAATTTTGTGATGAATTTAAACAGTTTAGCGACTGGCGGCCAGAAGGAACCGTACAACTCCATTACCATGTTGAATGTTTTTTAACTGATTCATTTCATAATAATCGATTGCATTTAAATATCAATTGCTTAAAGTTATTAATATATGTGTTTCTGAATTATTTTCAGGGCTACTATAAATTGTTGGGAAGCGGACACATCCCAAAGCAACCAATTATCGTGAAAGCTAAATACTTTTCGAAAAAAGCCGAGGAAAGAATCAAGGCTGCTGGTGGAGTTTGTTTATTGAGAGCATAAAATCACAATAAATAATATCAGTTATTTCATTTAATAAAAACACAGAATTTCAATTTCTGAAACTTAAAACTTTAGTTTTCAAATTTATTACAAATTAATTATAATAAGTTGGAATTACTGTTGATTTTGTTTTAATCCTTTCTGTGTTCTGCCAACCAGTGTTCGACGTTGAAATCTGAAAAAAAAAAATTCTATTTCTCTTTTGGCTGATTCCATTGAATCTGATCCATGGCAAGCGTTTCGCGTATCGGACAAACCAAATTGACCACGAATACTGTGTGGGTGTGTATAAACAGTTTTAAATACCCTTGTTGGTCCGAGCAATGTGCGCCATTTATTAATGACATCGTCTCCAGCAAGAACAAATACTTCGATTGGGCCACTAAATTATAAATTAGCTAGTAAATTACACTGTTTATTTTTGGAATAGTTTGAATATATATATAACCTATACATAAATGTTTGCAATCGATTATAAAAAAAACTGCCCTGATGTTCTGCGTAAAACTTTGCAGCCAATGACTTAGTTAGTTTGATTGTGGTGTGTTTTACAATTTGAACATTTTCTTCTTTAATTAAATTCAGAATTGATTTTTTGGCATATGGATTTTTAAGTATGTGCGGTTTTAATATTGATAGAGTTAATTGTAAATTCGCCATATAGATTTGGAAATTATATGATATTAAATTGGCGATAAAAAACTGTTTTTATGAAATAAATATTTGGTATTCCATTGATATTCCTTGACATATGGTAAGTTGGTCACAAATCATTTGATATATTTTTGACAGACGACAAATTGTATTACCATGCTGTTTTACAACTGCCTTACTTCAATTTAATTGGCTAACATTTCGAGCTGTCAACTAAATATTGTTCTTTTCAATTTGGTTTTTCAAAATGGTGGGTACCTCATTGAATTTGTTTAAAAAAAAATCTCGATTTTCATATAAATAATTTTAAGAAAAATGGATTCAAATCAAATTAAATGGAAATTCTTTGAATATTTGACCATAAGAAACATTTTTTTCATGAATTAGTAAACTAGATAAGAATTTATTGATCAATTTTGTCGTAGATGCCAATGAGACATTGATAAACGTGGTTTTAGAAACCACATCACAAAAAATGACAAACATTAAACACTTTGAAGGAAATTTATAATTTTTCAAACGTTAAATTATTTTGAATGTGGTGATTCTAAATATTTTATCTCGATCTAATATCCACTTTTTAAATAGACCTTATGGAAAAAATGTGACATTTTCACATTGATAAATATTTTAGTAAATTTTAAGTACTATCAACATTATTGCTAATGTAATTGTATTTAATTTATTTCAGTCAAACATTAAGAGAAAGAAGACCAGAAAGCTTCGTGGACATGTCAGCCATGGACATGGTCGTATCGGTGAGTTAAATAATCAAATCCGAATATAAAATATTGTTTGCCATTTTGAGGTTATGTTTCAGTAATTAATAATATGAATATTGATCATAGGCAAGCATCGTAAGCATCCTGGAGGTCGTGGCAATGCTGGTGGTATGCATCATCATCGCATCAACTTTGACAAATACCATCCAGGATACTTCGGTAAATTGGGTATGAGAAATTTCCACTTGCGCCAAAACACCAAATTCTGCCCAACCATTGGATTGGATAAATTGTGGTCATTAGTTGGTGAAAAAGCTCGTCAAGAATGCCGTAAAGACAAGGAAGGCAAAGTTCCAGTTGTTGACTTAGTCAAATTCGTAAGTTTTGTGAACATTCATTTATTTTTTTTTATTTAGATGCCAATTTTGTGATGAATTTAAACAGTTTAGCGACTGGCGGCCAGAAGGAACCGTACAACTCCATTACCATGTTGAATGTTTTTTAACTGATTCATTTCATAATAATCGATTGCATTTAAATATCAATTGCTTAAAGTTATTAATATATGTGTTTCTGAATTATTTTCAGGGCTACTATAAATTGTTGGGAAGCGGACACATCCCAAAGCAACCAATTATCGTGAAAGCTAAATACTTTTCGAAAAAAGCCGAGGAAAGAATCAAGGCCGCTGGTGGAGTTTGTTTATTGAGAGCATAAAGTTCTTCAACTAATTTCACTTAATTCCCGATTTTTTATGAATGGAAAACATTTCAATAAAATGAAGAGATGAAGAAATGACAAAGTTAATGTTTGTTTCAATCAATTATTATTTTTATATGATATTTCAATGGTAATGTTTTTATAAATAACAATAAAACTGTGACATTAATGGAAATAATATAAACATATTATTTTGTAATGGCCTTTCGTTATATTTCTTCATGGTCGAAATATTAGAGGTCTTTTAATTGTTTACATTGTTCAAGTCAATGTCACTTCGGAATATTTTATCATGACAAGATTGAAAGTGACAGCAAGGGTATGCTATGTTTTACAAATGCGAAAAGAATAATTACATTTAAAAAAAATGGTAAATGGTATAATTTATCAAGATAAACATTTCAATTTATTAAAATTAAATGAAATTTGTTCAATAAAATCATCTTCAGCAGAAAAGATTGATTAAATTCATTATACGTTTTAACGTAACAATGATTTGAAATGTTGGAATTTAATTTCTTCACATTTGCTAACACATCTCCCTCTTCACTTTGTTTTTAGATTTTCCATTTAAGTATCATATTTTAATATGACTTTCCATTTGTCTTTATGTATCAAGAATCGACGATACTTATAGGGGACGAGTCAGTCAATTTTTCTTCATTTCATAACATTTGTAAAGACCATTTTGCACAATTAAGTAGCTAACGAACTTGGAAAGTTTTTAAAACACCTCATTGAAAATACGACAATACAATGTAGAAATTACAATGGAATATGCAATAAAGAAGACTCTCAGGAAAGTTGGTCTTTCAAAGTAACTTTTAAATGAACATTCCTTGACAATCACAAAAAAAAACAAAGAAAATGGAATGAAGTGCATGGGTATTTTATATTGAAAAATGATGTAAGTAATTTTTGTTCTTTTTAATGGTTTAAATATGTGAAAAAATTCTTTTTTTGTTTTCTATGTAGGAGTACAGTATACTGGATTCAGGGTGAAAGCTAATCGCCAATCAAATTTTCCTCACTCTGTAAAACCGAAAAGTATTAGATGTCAATAATTAGGGATTTTTTGATATAAAAAATCCGAAAGGATTAAATGGTAATCCATTGGAATTTTATGTACGCTATACTCACAATATTGCCTATAATAGGACCTCGACAACTACCACGCAACGCTATCGAGACTCTAGGTAGACTCCCGATAAACATGATCATTAAGATTCATGGTTTGGATGCAATATGCAGTTTTGAACGCAATATTGTCTCATACTTCGACAACAGATCCCAATATGTTCGAATTAAATCGGCTAAATCCAAAACATTCAACGTGACGTCGGGGGTTGGACAGGGAACGATTTTGGGACCACTCCTGTTTCTAATTTTCTTCAGTGACTCCGATCATAAAGAAGGCGATTTGGATAATATGTTCTACTTAAATTTCGCTGATGACAAAAAAATTGCAGCCATAATAAGAACAAAGGGGGACGCTGAGAGACTACAATTGGCCATTGATAACTTTATGAAATGGTGCAAAAATAACCGCCTCTTAGTGAATACATCAAAATGCAAGATGATGATTTTTAAACGAGGTTCCAAACCTGAATACACCTATACAATGGACAACCAAATCATTGAAAATGTCAGTAAAATTAGGGATTTGGGTGTTATTATGGACACTAAGTTGAGTTTTGCTTCACACATTGAGTATGCAACAAACAAAGCAAAAATTGCATGGCAATTCGTAAGAAGACAATCTCATCATTTCGACCGAGACACTGTACAAATATTATACAGCTCTCTGGTGCGGTCAGTAATTGAGTTTGCATCTACAATATGGTCTCCAAACTCTTTTGAATTTCGCAAGATGATCGAAAGTATTCAAAAACAAATGTTAATATTTCACAATGGTGATCATCTTCATCGAGTTCAAAATAACTATATTCTCAGACCTTATATTGAAAGATGTGATGAAGCCAACATACAAACTTTAATTAGACGAAGAGTAAATGCTTCCGCTCTTTTTGTTCATGGTTTGATTTGCGGTAAACTGATTGCTCCAAATTTAAGAAACAAAATCGGGCTAAACCCTGGGACTAGATGCTTAAGAAATCCCGAATTTATAAAAATAAGGTCATATAAACAGGACTACTCATATCTTCAACCTTTCAATGTGGCTTTTCATATATTCAATTTGGCTGCTCTTCATATCGACCCCACCCTTCCACAATACGATTTCAAAAGACGACTAGTTAATTTGCCAAATGAAGCTTTCAGTACTTGGACAAAACTTAAAAATGACTAATATATGATTATTATAATTTTCTATTACCTATAATTTTAGTCTTCTATTTATTTGTTTATATTTGTTTATATTGTTTATTCATCTAATTATTTATTTATTTATTTATGTTATCAATTACCATTTTATCATGAAATTGTAGTTTATTCTTTTCTAACATGTCAAAATTATATACCAAATAACTAATTAATCTAAACTTGTGCTACAAACAAAACTAAACAAATTTTTAATACTAAACTATTTTTCAAACCTATTGTATATTTTATTCAGCCAGTATTTGGCGGTGTCAATAAATAATAATAATAATAATATATTGTTTTGATTTTTGTTGAGTCTGAAACAAAAAAAATTACAATAATTTCAATTGTCAAATATTTCAAATCATAATCTCAAATACTCCAACTTGATATTATGAAAATTTATATCCAATATAAGGTACTTCTGTTGGTGCTGTTGTTGCTGCTGCATTTCCTCCTTTTCCTTTTCCTTCTCATTCTTTTCCCCATCTGTCTCTTTTGGTCTTTGGAAATTGATATGCAGCGGCACTTTCACTACAGCACACCGTCCTGTATGTAACAAAGAAATCAAATAATAGATGCAATGATTGTTCATTTATTGTTGTTCACCATGGAGAATACAAGATCACACAGAACAATTACCTTTATAAAGAATATTGCGACCGGCATTTGTATCACAGTTCCATGTGATAGTTTCTCCATAACAGTCACATTGCAAAATGCGTTCATAAGAACGAAATTTTCAAGCTTCACGTGGGCTATGGCGAGGCATTATCTCTTCGTTGTTGCTGCAAAAGCTTCTTGCTTTTAATCGAATAACGTTGCCGCCTTCTATTTTGTTGCCTTCAGGTATCGGCGTACAACCACTGCAAACATAATACCGATTCTTCTCGTTGACCACGCACTTTTGTTTTCGATTAGACCACGCACTTTTGTTGTTGCATTTCATCGTCAATGTGTTTCTTAATTTTTTTCGCCGTTTCCCATGACATCGAAGTTCAGTGAGGTTTTTATATTCACCTGGTGTCATTCGAAATAACGTTCCCGATCCATCCGAATTACGGCATACACCACCAATTACCAAACGCAGCCCGGGATCTAAACCATAATCGGCGTTTTTCAATTTTGCTTCGAGGTCTGCCATTTCTTCTTCTTTGGTTTTCTGGAATTAGGACTTTGTGCGAGTCATTGAAATATTGCGACACCATCTGTTTCAATAATGCTGATAAATTCAATACGAGCACAACCATCAATTTGTGGTGTTCTTTCCAACACGTCGATGTTGAAATACGCTCTACATAGGCTGTCCCATTCATGTCATTTAATCTCGTTGTATGCTTTGTGAGTACCATTTTTTCTTAAAAATGCTTTGTGTGTGCAACTAATATTAGCCAACATATTGAAAAACAAATGTTTATCGATGGTGATATGGTATCGCTGATGATGGTGAAATTCTTGTATTCACGAAGCTCAGGCTTCACACCATGTTCCTGAGCTGATTTTCTTTTTCGGTCGTGATTTCGAATGTACCTTTGAATGAAAGAAAAACATTCATTATTAACTAAATCAATGTACAATGTACATTGTGAACACCAAAATCGATGAACAAATGAAACCATAGAAAAAACACACAAACACTACAATTTTCACTTTTATTCATCGTTGGAGATTCATGAAAAATGGAACGTAGATAAACCATTTACTCTTCGTTGCATAGGAATAGCCTTTTCGGTCTCCAAACTTGATCAGTTTCAATTCATTCTTAATCTTTTTCAATAGATTTTTATCTGCGATGTTGAGTAGAACAGATAGTTCATAATATCATAAACGGCTTGTTTGTCAGCATTTTGATGTGATAAAAACTTTTTCATACGCGAGAAAGCATGTAAGCAAATATTATTTTCGAAATTTGTGTAGAACATCCGTGGAAAATAATTGAAAACATTCGCCATTTTTTTGATATTTGGTGCTCGTACACTGTGCTTTTGACAAAAACTGTTGATTTTCACGGTCAACTTATATCTATATGTCCTTATATTTTCCGTTGATGGCCTAATAAATTGGGTTCCTCGGAAATAGTTCATAAAATAATTCATGTCGACGAATGCAGTAAAAAAAACTTTTCAATTTGTTCATCGCTACTGGTGTTGAAATAATGATAGAACAAATAGTGGATGTTGTGTATACCGTTGATAAAACAACGTGTCGTTTCCAATACAAAAAATGTGATTTGATCACGGAATTGTTTTGTTTTTAATTAGTCGTTCACTTTTTCACCATTTTTCATTCGTACTTCCAAATCGCCACTAAAATTTTGATTTTCTTTCTTGGTTTGACAGCCTCTGTATCTTTTCGTTTTCTTCCAAACATTTTGAAAGACTGATATGAATTTAAATGATGCCGCCACTATTTATACGAAATTATTGCTGACAGTTGCTTTTCATTTTCCGATAAATAATCGAATGCCCGAAAATTAAATAAACAGGCAACCGAACATATGTCAAGAATTGCAAAGCGTATATCACTTGATTGAACTCCATGGTGTTGCAAAGATGGATAACGATTCCATTCTTAAACTCTATCTGAAAACAATGTCATTACAGTGATTCTAATGACATTTTATAATTATTTACTGTGATTCTGAGCTAAGAAAAATACATTGGATAGAAATTCAATCAAATCTATAGTTTCATTGTTTAGCAGAAGATGAGAACAAATGAACAGCACACTAATTCCAATAAGATGATACGATTATTCACTATAATTTTGATTATTAAACCCAATATGATGTTGCTGCCAGATGCTGTTATCTGCCAAAACACATTTCTGTAATAATAGTAGAGGTCTTGTTTTGACATTTGATGTCAAGTGATTTAAATACAAATCAACTAAAATAATGTGAACTGAACATGGAACAATTGGTCCAACTCAAAATCTTCAAGTATTTATGACTTACTGCTACGTTATGTTAGAGAAACCATTTTTTCTTTTATTCAATGATTAATATTGTTGAAAGCTAAGCTGCATGTATATTCGGATGAGTACTTCTTCAAAAGTACTTTATACATTCAAATGTGTCATCGCAATTTTTAAAATGAAATCATTTTGTTTAAAACAATATTAAAATCATTTCAATACCATGGATTAATTTTTAGCACAATCGGATTCTTCCTATCAAAAAATCCCTATACAATAAATTTAAGTTCGTGCGGGACAATAGTGTACAAACTTAGCGATTATCATAATTATTGCACATTAATTAAGCGACCAAATTGCCGTATCAAATTCTTTATTTTTGTGTCTTTTCCGAAAGTTAAATTCAAGGCTGAAAAAACACATCAAGTGAAGCAAGGAGCGCACACAAGTAGTAGGAAAAGGCAGATTCGTCGCCAATCCTTGCGTCAACCATGCGGTTTTATTTTATAAATTATTTCGGAAAAAAAATTATATTCGTATGGAAATAGAAATAATTTCGACTTTTAGAATAAGAATTTATTCGGGATAAATTATTTCGTATGAAACCGTAATTTTTTTACAAATAAATTGTTTCGTTTTATTTACGAAAGTAAATACGATAAAACTATTCTTATGAACATTACTTGTTGTATCTTTTTTCTACTGTAATGTAATACGATTACATATTTCACTGGAATTGATATTCCATTTTTTTCTCACTCTCAGTATAAACACACAGATAAACAGATCGTCGCTCATGCTGTGATCATGTAATGTTTCTTATTGCTGTAATGGATGTAACATGGAAATGGATGAAATTTAGCAACTATAAATATCAGCTGAAAGCATCATTTGTTGTATACGCCGATACTGAATCATATCTGTAGGGGCTCAGTATGGAAGATCACAAACGTATATTTAGCGAGGAATGTGCAACTACCGGATATTTGAAGCCGCTCTTAAATTGGCCGCGCTTGAACATGATGACAAAGGCGAGTATCAGGCTGATAGAGCTGCTCTTGAAGTATTTTTCAAAAATGACTCTTCTACATGCTGCTACATAAACATCTTCATTTTCAATGAAGATAATTTTTCCTTTCAAAGCTCTAACCACTTCTTGAGACGTAAATTTTATAACTGCTCTATTATATTGAGGTAACGGCCGTGCACTTTCAATACTGCCAAATTTCTCGAAGCTTGAATAGATTGTGTGTAAAGAGATCTAAATGGAAAAGCAAATGTACAAATAAAAATATCAATTGTAGTTAACAAAATATATTTATCTGTATCTATTACCTCAGATTCAGACTGGAGCTGCTCATGAACCGAACATGAACCGTTCATGTTCGAGAATGTTCGTTCGGGTACGGTTCAAGTTGTTCGATTGAGAAAAAAGGTTGTTCATGTTCGTTCAAGTTCAAGTTCAGTTTGTTCAAGATGTTCAAGTTCGGTTCATGTTCGTTCGAATATTGTTTAATTAACTGAACCAAATTGAACTGTTCAATACAACAATTAAGTAAGCAATAATATTTCGAAAATGTTTTGTTTATATCGAAAATTCCTACTTTTCAAATACAACCGAACTATTGTTCAGTTGTTTTTCTCAGAAAATGAAGCAGTGCCGAAGTCGCTTGAGCAAAGAAATTTATTGTCTCTTACGCCATCTCAAGTCGAGTACGGTGTGAATTTAAATTAATATAAAACAAAATTGAGAAAGTGGACTTCTATGCCGTGGGCAAGTACATCAACGACCGATTAATTTACTACGGCATAAGTCGTGCGACGTCACGTTAGAAGTGATCTCTATCATTTATACACTGAATGGCACATACACCATTACGGAATGCAAACGACAAATCGTATCTCTTTACCGTTTTCGTTGATAAATTACTTTCATGCAAAAAATTCATACGTTGATAAATCGTATAGATGGCGTCAAGTATGTAGAATTTGAATGAACAGTAATAGATCGTATTTATGAACCAGTTGAATTGATTGATCGACGTTGGGAAACATTTTGTGTGTTCATGTTCGTTCGAGTTCGGTTCAAGTTGTTCAAATTTGAATATATTGTGTTCGTGTTCGTTCATGTTCGGTTAAAATTCGAACGAACATAAACAGTTCGGTTCAGTGGGCAGCTCTAGCATCAGCGAGGTTCGACGTTATGTTCCATCAAGAAATTAATTCATTTGATTAACGCGAATTCATCCACTAACCTAGACGATTGGACTATTCTGAACAATATTGTCGACGTAATTTTGGATGCCGTTGGTATCCAAAAAGGAACCGACAATGTTCGCTTTGCAGCCGTCGATCTCCTAATAACCATAATAGCAAAACAATCGGGTGACCATATTCATTTCCTGGAAAATCGTTTGTTTTGGAAAGGTTTGATTTCTCGCGGAAAACATACATTCTTTGACATAATATCGTATGACGCCCATGCAAAGTGCAGTTGTTGATACATTTTACAATAAGTTAGGTCAGGTTTTCCTTGAAGAATGATTAAATTGAAAAAAAGTGCCAAATATAATCTGTTTAAGACTGAATTATCATAATCAAAATATCATTTAAAATGTATACATGAAATCATCGTTGTGATTAATACTTAATAAATTTTATTCTATTGAATTGATTTTTTTTCCGAGTAAACTTTATGATGTCTCTTTTAAATCGTTCGAATGTTCAATTTTGGATTAGCAAAAATCATTTGGTACATTTCAGTGATTAATCGACCACCTACTAATTGTATTCACTCGGGCTTCGACCATAAATATGTTCAAAAACAATATTTTATTTATTTTATTTTCAAACAAACAAAAAATTTTAAAAGAAAAATCGTTAGTAAATCTATTCTTTAAATGCGATTATTTATAGATTTTTTTGGGTACAATAATAGTTGGATGCTCTTCTTTTACAATCCCTGTCAAAACTGTTTAAAAATTAAAGAAAAGAATTTGCAGAAAAAAAACAGAAAACTGATTCTTTTGTTCGTGTGACTCATAAACTAAATTCGTGTAATTTTTTTTCATGTTTCAGACTGTATTTTAAATTTGTTGTGATTTTTCTTAATTTTCTTCTATAAAGTTATTCGTCTTTCATTCGAAATTCATTTTCGAAAATGCTAATCGCTAAGACAAGCAAAAATAAAATAAACACATGACGAAATCGATTCAAAGATTTATAGTAGAAAGCATCGCTGTCAATTATGTTTCAAGCATTTCCTTATGAAATAATAAAAACATATCACGTTATATGATTCAATCACGCGATTGCTTGTATAAATACACAAGCATTCTTAATCTTATCATGAACGAACTTCATGGTATGAAATTCAGGTTATTGAATGATTTTTTTTCAACTTTGATTTTAACCTATTCAAAATAAGCGCAATACTTCCAAGCATATACTGCTATAATATAAAGCAACCACTGCTTTGTTTCAGTTATCATAAAATTATAGAATAACACGAACAAAAGAATCAGTTCTCTGTTTTTTTCTGCATTTTTTTTTTTTTTGTATTATTGTTTTTCTGCGTTTTTTTCTCTGCGACCGGGTACCAAATTTTGATGTATTAATATTGCTTCACTTTCTCTTACTCTTTTATAATGAATTCATCCGAAGTTTTTGAGTTAATCGTAAGATTTTATTTAAAATGTCTAAGAATAGAACATAATTACCGCCCATCTGTAGTGAGCTGTAATAATAAAGATTTCATAATGAAAATTATCTGGAATCTTTCTGAAAAAAATTAGTAGAAATTTCGAAAATTCAGCCGAAATGATATAGTCTCTTATAATTTGCTGAAACACTTGCCATTGATTTGTATTTCTTGCTTAATAAATTTATTCCAATTAGCAGAAAACATTTACAATTATTCATTTCAATTGCCTGTAATAATTAATGTAATAATTTATATAAATTATAAAACACAAAAGATTACAAGTTTGTTCTGAGGAGTGTTTTTTGCGAAATGAATCTTATACAAAATAATCAATTTACATTTATCAGATTGAATCAATATTGCGATACTCACTTTCGTTCATAATTCCAAAATGAAAATTCTTTTACTTACTAAAAGAAACATATTTTGTTAAATAATTTTTTTAGATTCTTAAAAAATTATATGATCTTATAACAAAAATGCACACACAACGATTCCGTTTATTTTTATTATTTATTTTCTTGTTCGCATGATAATCATATCAATTAATACAGAGTTTGTTATTTTACTTTCCTTAAATTTGATTAGAGAATAGTTTGTCAAATTCATACACGTTATTGCGTATACACAAGTGCGTGTGTGCATTTATGTCTGCTATATATAGGTGTTTCCATTGAAATATTTCATTTATTATTACAAAGGAAACAAAATTAAAATTGTAACATATAAAGTGGATGATATCGCGATATATAAGTGTAAAATAATAAAATATTAAATTCTTAAAATATCTATAGATATTTAAAAAAAAATATCAATCTGCTAATATTATCGACTATTGTTATAACTTTTCATCTAGTATCGTTTAAACTATAGAGTAGTATTTAAACTTAAATATAGATGATGAATATTATTTAATTGGCGCAAATATTTACATTATACATTATAGCTAATTCCAATTGTTGCTCGTTTCTACGTTTTTGAATTGTTTTCTCATACGTTTATGTTTTCATCATATATCTTAAAAAATATATGTTAAAAAATAGATTATATACAATTGAAAATTTTTCCGTTTTAAAGTGTGTGTTGTGAATTCAATGGAATTTCTTATTTTAAGGGATTTATTTTAAAAAATGAGCAATCAATTAAATTACATTTCATTAAATTTAATTAAAGACTATATCAATTATAATGTATCTATTTATTTTGGTGATTTTTTGTTTGTAAATGAATTTATGGAATTCAAAACATATAAGCTGTTATTGCTTCTATGATTTGTAATTTAGCTCAGCTGTTGATCAATGAATGAAAAGTAGAAAAAAATAAATAACATAAACGACAGATTAAAAAGAAATATATATATGTATTTAAATTTCAACTGGTTTTTGATTTACTTTTAATTTGTTTGTTCACTGGTTAATTTTCTTATTATTATTGTTTGTTCAGAAGATTATTGCTCTTCTCACCCATCAAAGTCATTGGATAACCCAAAATTTATTTTAAATACTGTGATTTTTTTAAAAAAATTTGTAATTTGTAATTTTTGGTCTCTTTTAAATTTAAACGAATGATCGACCTCTATTGTGACTTGAATTGAAGGCGTCAATGTAAATAAATTGTTAAATATAACAAAATTAAATTTAAATTCATATTCCAAATTTCAATTGAAAATATCATCTGTATTCAAATTCATGGAGAATTCTTCTATAAGATCAACTTTAAGGAAAAAACTCGATTCATTGCATTGAACAATCGAACGTAACACTGTTAGTTTGATTTTTTTTACACGCCATACTTCCTAATTGTAATATTTGTCATGTGATTCTAATGCCTCATCGGCAGATGGTTCAAAATGTTTGCTTTGAAGTGGCGCAGCAGGTTCAAGATCAAAGTCATTTTCATTTGTTTCATCTGTTGTGTTCTGTATATCACTTGGATTTGCACTTGTAGTATCACTTTTAGATATTGATGCCTCCTCTTTCTCTATTTCTTTCTCTGTATCAGGAATCGGCGATACTGGGAGATATATAGAATGCATGTTATTATAATTATTATTTTCAGTAAAAAAAAATATATAATTGTATCGAAAAGTTGTACAATCGATACGTACCATCAAAAACACAATCAGATTTTGGTGACGAAATTGATGTCAAACTGCTGTTACTACTCGACGCTGTAGCATTTAATGCTTCCGATATAGATGTTGAGATTTCTGTATATAAGTCATTAATGTTTGAGAGCTTTGTTTTGAACTTTAAATGTATGATTTATTTCATTATTCTAAATTGAGTTAAAAATGCCGAAAAGTGTTTTTTTTTTTCATTCTTTTTACATTTGCATTGAGCAAGGGCTTTTCAGCCGTGTTTTGCCACCAGTTTAATTTCACATTTATAAAATATATCAAATATTCAATATAGTTTAAGAATTATCACATATTTATTAATTAACTAACCATTTTGTAGTGAAGCTCCTGATGGTTTGATTACATCAATATTTGGTGAAAGTCCATGTAGAGTTTTGTACGATTTCAATCTTTTCGAAAGATTTTCTTGTTGCATTTCCAATAATGTAGGTGCCGGGCTAAATACTAAATTGGAGAAAGAAAAACAATTTTTGTCACACTTATGTCTTGATATATAAATTATTCGATCCATTTTATATATTTAACCTTATCTTATGTATAATATACATTCCTTATCTTTAACCACTGAAGATCTCTCGGTTTCATCCGATTTGAAAAATGTTTTCCATAATAGATTCATTTGTCCATTTGATGAAGTTTGGCAGAGTATACACACAGAGAACGATATCAGTAGAATGAGCGCCAATTGTCAGTTAAATTTCAAATTACAGATAGATGTTTAAAAATACTGATAGATTTTTTAGTAATCTAGTGCGGTTTCCATTATTTTGGGATGACATTTCTACATATACTGTCAGCGTACGTAGTAATTAGTACTACATTACTAACTCATCTATCAGTATTTATACACATTTATGTGTAATTTGACATTTTACTGATAATTGGCGCATATTCTACTAACGTCGTTCTCTGTGTGTAATATTTTCACTCCCAGTGTTGTAGCTCTTGTTTAGGAGAACAAATTTGCTTAAGGTATCGAGTACCCAAAACCCTTCAATAGGGAACATTTACTATCGAGAGAATATATCATTTATATGAGGCGCACTATTGCACTTTCATGAAACCTAAAGGAACTAATATTCGCTTGTAAATGTATAGGTAATAGGCCTGAAAGTAGATATATACCCCTCAATGTATGCTAATATTCATTTGCAATCACTCTATGACATTTACTGTTGAGAAATTTTATAAAATAATATTCAAAATGTGAAATGCAAATATGAGAAAACCTGTTTACTAGCATTGACAATTATTTAAAAAAATTTGTACTTTTCAACATCAATTTGGACATAAAACGTTGAAACTCACTCTATTCTTTATATTGAGAAGTCAACATTATTCAAAATCCATATAAAATTCAAAGGTTGAACTTGAAAAGGAGTAAAATGGATGAATATTATTTATTGTAGTTTTCAAGATTTACCTGTTTCTTTTGTTGTGTCTGTAACAGACATACCATTTTTCGGTTTATCCTCAATTAGTGTTGCACTAGTAGATTCAGATGAACTTTCAGTTTTTTCGCTACTTTCAACTTTCAACTTTTCAGGAATACTTGTAAGTTGCTTACGTTTGCGGTATTCATTAATGGACAATTTTCGCTTTGGTGTTACCGGCGGTAGGTCTTTTTGTGGATTAAGTCGAGGATCAGCACTTTGTGTACGTGATAGCACTTTTGGATTGATTGGATTATTACTAATGGTTGGTGTTGTTCCAGCGGATGTTGGCATATTACTAACGAGTGTAGTTGGTTCACTTAATGTTGAATAGCTTTTAGTTAAGTAATTACTACTATTCAGCAATGTTGGAGGTGGCACATTTGTATGTATTGGAAACATATGCGTTGCATTATATGCCGTATTGTATCCAGATGGTCGATTCGGATTTTCTAAATATTGATACAGTGAATTGGATGTTGACATATTTGACGTTATCTGAGAGTTTACACTTGGATAACTGGATAGTGGTGGAGGTGTTTGATACAATTGTGTAGATGGAACAGGCTGATTTGATTCAATTCGGTGTGCATTATTCAATACATAAGATGAATATGAATGAGGCTGATTTGTGATGCCTGAATTTTGTGGTGCGATTGATTGAGTTGTGATATATTGATTATATGAAGTATCATCCTCATTTTGAACCTTAGTTGATGATGGTTCACGTTTATATTCCCTATCTTCAGAACTATATTTACGATATTTTGTCGAATGTTCACTGTTAGATGATGATGATAAGGGCTCTTTTGATCCTATATTACTATTTGAAACTTCATCAAATGATGTCGGAGTTGTAGCTCGTGATGCACGTTTTTTATTTCGTGATTGTAGAATCATCAAATTTTCACTATGGAATGAATGCAATTTTTGTTGAATATCTTCAATTTCGTTTTTTGGCAATAATTTTGGAATTATAGTATCAGGAGGCGTATTATCACACTCATCCTTGGTTTTTTTAGTACTAAAATCTTCAATATTCACTTTTATTCCTTCCAAAAACATCTCTTCATCCGCCTGTGATCCTGTATCCTCATTAATTGATTCTTGTGTAAGGCTGACCAATTCTATTGACTTGTCTTGACTATCATCGAACTCATTTTTTATTTCTAACTGATCACACATCGCTTCATCCTCATCAGATTCGATCGGTTCGAATTTATCATTGTCATCCATTGACTTAATTTCATCTACCCCAAACTTATCTGTTGACTGTTCAAATTTATCTTTGAAATCTTTTTCGTCGTGTTCATCCTGTTCGGTTTCAACTCTTACATCCACTTCACTCCATGTCTTTTCATCATCTTGAGTTCCTTTTTCATCTCCTTTGAATATACTTTCCATGGTTTCTGTAAAAGAATAAAATAGAAAAATTGTTGAATATTTCGTGTTTAAATAGATATTATTTATGTAAATTTTACCGTCTTCGATTAGCAAATCTTTTGTTTCCTCCTTTGGTGAGTGTATGTCATCTACATTTATATCAGAGCACTGGCGAACCACTCTTCGTTTTTTCAAAGGTGCCATAAATCCGTTTGGTGGTGAAGATGTCGCAGAACCAGTCAAATGCTCATCTGAACACTCTTCCGAAATAGCTGAAATATTTTTGGAATCTAAATTAGAATATCATTCTTATTTTTGAGACAAATCTTCTTGCAAATGTTACTTACCTTGACGCAGCCAACGTTTTTTTACTGAACTGCCTATTGAAATAATGAGAATGAAAATCATTTCGAATAAAATCAAATAAACTATAATGAAAAAGCTGTATTACCCTTGGAGCTAGTCATTTGTAGTGGGGGCGTTGGCAGTGGCGTTGGTACCATCGTAGCATCAGAAGAACTACAAATCGGCGATCCACTCCATTTAGAACATTCGTCGTCATCTATGTGTTCACTTGACGTCATGTGTATGAAATCTTCAATTTTTTGTGCAGCAATGCTTAAATTTCTTGGTTCTTCGTGTAAATAAGCATTTTTAATTGAGTCTCCATGTGTATAGTTTTCCATTGAAGTTGAATGCGACTTGTGCTCTTGATTTTGCGATGTGAAAGAAGTTGTGCCATCACTTTGGTGTAGCCATTCATTCATAATGGTTTTCTTCGTTTTCGTTTTTGCTGGTAATTTGAAATCATTATCCAGTGGACCGACAGCAGCTTCAATCAGCAAACATGCTGAGCTTACTGCAAACTGTGTTGTATTAGATTGTGGTTTATTTGACGTATTGTACTGTTCAGACGTTGACAAATGATTATTTTTGTCAGATGTCTTTGTTAACCCATAATTTGATAGTGATAAAAGTAGTCCAGCTGCCATATTATCACGATGTTCATTCGGGGTTCTTGGATGTCGATCTAAATCATGTAAACGTGTTGGTGACATCATCGGAGTACTTGGCGATTCATCAGTATGCTCGGATGTATTACCATCTTCTGAATTATGGGAGTCGAAACGGTTACGCCGTCGTTTTTGATTATTCGATTGGCTATATGATTTTCCACGTTTTCGCTTACGCTTTCCACTAGAATTATTCGATTTTTTCATTTTGTCAATATCATCTTTTCCAAATGAAGAGCTGTTACGTTTTTTGTTCGATGAGCTACTATTGTTTAAAGAATTTGGGCCCGTTTTTTGTTTATTTTGTTCATTTTTACGTTGTTCAGTTTTCTCCATTTTTTCAAATGCACGTACAATTGCCTCCATTTTACGTTCCTCTCGCGTGAGTTTCTTACTTTCAACTGTTTTAGTTTCCTTATCACTTTTTGGAGCTGATATCGATTGTGAATACTCATCGCCAGTGTCTTCTGATAAACTGCATGTTGATTTTCTCGTAACCTTTTTACAAGTTGATTTACTTGTTGGAGATTTAATATTAGATGAGGCAATTGGTGTTGTGGGAGGTGATTTCATTGATCTGTTTTGCATTCCATCAAATTTGTCTTCATATTTGAATGGAGATAATGGCGTTGTGTCAGTATTAGTTATATCTTTTATTTTTGTAGAATCAGAAATTAATGTTTTTCCCTCTGGTGTTTGCAATTGTTCTTGATTTTGATCAGGTGTCCATTGTACATCGAATGAATTATTATTTTTACGATTAATATTGTCATGAGCTTTGTCATTATATTCATCTTTTGGAGACTTTCCGCTCAATGAATGTTGTTTGTTTGACACATTTTCACTTAATTTCATTCTATCAATATCATCGCTTGACTTAGATGCAGTTGAAGATTGTATATCAACAATGCTGCCAGTATTAGTTGTTGTGTGAGATACTACAAAGAAATAAACATTCCCAATTATTCCGTTATTTTCAATTACAAAAGTATAACATTTCTTCATTTACAATTTTTGCAAAAATTGCAACTAAAAATTCATGATTTCTGAAAAATTCATGAAATCAAAATAATTCCTTTAATTGAACCCAAGATTGCTTTAAGTGGATAAGCATTGTCTTACCTTCTGACTGGATTCTATAGAAGCAACATTTAGTAACGAAAATACATCGGATTCAGGCGCGAAGTTGATTTTGGAATTGAAATTAACCCAAGATAGGACCATTTTCACCGTCACAATAGAGAGAATTCCAGGCGTAGTCCAAGTTCATGAAACGAAAGAAAATTGAAAAAAAAAAAATTACATTAGTTTTTCGAATATGTGCGACAATAATTGTCAAATGGAAGCTAAAAAGGTAAATTGATCGTAGTTTCACTGATTTCTACTTTGAATGAATGTCATCCCAACCAAACTGTGCACAAAACACAAATTTATAACACCAATCAATGCATCGTACCTACAGCGTTGTACGTACTAAACTGTACATTTGCAAAGCCACATAATCAAGCCTAACTGGGTTTAACTTAATTGTTAAAATGTTTTTTTTTTTTCTTTTTGGTTTCTTAATACTACACTGACAATATTTAGGTTATGTTTTTTCCAACCATTCGTTGGAATTAACGTCATTCCAACCAAAATTGTTCATTGTTGGACAACCCTGGTATTAAAAAAAATCCAACCATTGTTGGACAATGAACAATTCTTTTGCGCTCAATAAATGGTCTGAATACAGAGAGTCTGTTTTACGGCAGTGGTCTCTGCATGTTCCAGGCACTGATATGCCATAAAGTGCTCACAACCCTGAAATGATATCAGAAAGAAAAAACAAAACATTTTTAAACACTGATATAAAGAAGAACACTTTCAATTTCACAATCGATTTTCATACATACCTTTGTACATGATGCATTTCGAAGCAACGACGTCACGATTACAAATAATTGTGTATGACCGTTATCAATATTCAACATTCAAAATATTCAGCGTTGGTTTCCAGTTTTTGGAGAAATATTTTATTTTTGACGCCAAACGCTTCATTGTTTCAATTGTTTGTGCCCCATTTTCAACAAAAACATCGTTGTTATTTCGATTTTTGTCGCTCCCTTCTTTGGATCATTTTACTTTTTCCATCTTCTGATCACGTTGCAACTCACGTTTGCTCTTTTTTGTTGTGATTTTCCTGCTGTAGGATTTGTTTGGCAGTTTCGACAGACTTTGAAGCGATCTGGCTTCGTTTTTGGATCAAATATGCCGAAACATCTCGTACGACGTGACATATTCATCGACAAACACAACAAATGAATGGCCGAGTTTTTTCATGCTGGTCAAAAGTTTTTGATGCCAATTGGAGAATTGGCAGAGAATTCAGCGGCTCAAATAAATATCAGCGACGGCTCATTCTTGGTAAGCATCTTTGCTGTGTTGTCGCTTTCTCGATTTGACTCGATGTAATGATCGACATCAAGTCGTGCGTATTTGCGTGTGGCATTACTGCCATTTCTTGTCTCATCAATTTTATGCGAGTCACTAGATATGGTCTCCATGTTGAGCCACGTGGTGATGGAAAGCGGATTGGATTGGAATGGAATGCACGCTGTTCGATTTTTATGAGGTCTTTGGTCATACCTTCAGCCTTGCGATCACGTATACTCTGCTTGGCTCCCCAATGATATCGATGATTAGGTATTGTGATGTTCTCCTGAAATGAAAAAAAAACACAGAAAATGTCAGTTGCATTTTAATTGTGTGTTGACATTTCAAAGAATCGTTTTGAATCAAAGTATTGCTATGTTCACTTACCTCCTTTAGTCTTATGAAGAATATTGTTCCAACGATCATGAATGTCTATCGTACTGCGGCCAACCACGTTTTCATGCTCGGATCGATGGTGATAACATGCCTAAATTTGTGTGCTCTGTGCATTTCGCGGTTTCTTTCAAGGTGATCTTGTATTTCTTCAATTGATTTCTTTGGCAAATCATACAAAAACGATTCCGAAATGAATCCGCTATATGTTGTCTGTAGTAGGATTCACTGAAAAATTTCTCTCTATTTTTTTGTTTCCGTCGTTCGATTTCACTTGTCCAATCTGGATTTTTCATTACATATTTGAGGGCATTTCGGATATAATTGTCGATTTGATCGATACGGATAGTTGTTGCTGGCATTCAATTGGAAGCACTTCATTCGGAAAATATATTGCAAGCGCGTTTCACAATGAGTTTTCAAGTTTGTCTTCACGTTTGTCGTATATTGTTGGAAAAAATACTCAAAACTATTGGATAAAATAGTGCGATTTGGCCATTGAAAATCTTCTGCGTTTTCGACTTAGACGATGCCTCGATATGTTTGCGGCATTAAATTCTCATTTTCAAAATTGTTAATGATCTTTTTGTATCTGTCCATTTGTCTCACGACAGCTCCAAAACAATTCGCTACTACCGCGTTACCTTCTTGTTGAAAAAATGCGAAATAGTTTTCATCTAATGCACTATTCACTTTAAACAGTAACAAATGCGATGCGAGTACTGCTATTTGCGTCATTAACAAACTACGATCATACAAAATGTTCGTGACTCTCTCAGCATATTCTGGCCATAAAATTGAAATTTAACAATAATTTGTTGCTTCGTATTTGAGGGTTCATTTCCTTTGCTCACTAGTACTTGTATCAACTTTTTTCCTTTTCCCCATTTTAAAACAAACAAATGACTATCGCCAATCTATTCACGGACAAAAAATAAAGAAAAAAAATATTACATGAAAAACAATCTATGCATATGTGAATTAAATCAAAACGGAAAGCAAAACAATGGATAACAATCATGAATATTTCGGAAAAATTTTGAACAAAAAAAAATGAAACACAATCATACGATATTAACTTACTTCTTTGAAATCACAGCTACTTCTGATTTTGTCGTTATGATTCAGCAAGAAATCGATGCGATGCGATGTCAATATGCATATTTGTTTACAAATCACAATTTCCGAAACTGGCGAACAACAATGCTAACAATACCAACTCTATGATCATATTCAAGGAAGCGGCGTTCCATTGTTTTGGAAATTGGATTTCAATTTTCGTTACTTACCCAATTTTTTATTTAAATTTTTTTACATAATAATATTTTGATTGAATACCAATTAGTTAAATGTTTTCACAAACTCAATTAACATACGAAATTTGATTATTGTTGATCAGTTTCACTGGGATTCAAATATTTTTAATAAACAGTGAAAAGTGAATGTGGCACAACATTACAAATCGACTGATTTTAATCCTATTCCGATGGTAGAAATGGGTGAGAATGCGATCAATTCATCCGCAGAAATGAGTATAATAGTTACATATCCTAACTCTGCATTTAGCTAAAAATCTTTACCTGAATGTTCGTTGGGAATTTGTTTTGTAGAGTTTTCCTTTTTTACGATGTTGTGAAAAGGAATTTTTATCTTTAAAAAGTCCATTTGATTTTTTTGATGATTTTTTTGATGTAGTTGGTGTGTTGAGTTGTGAAGTAGATTGCGCAGTATTATTTGCACCAAAAATACAGTCTTTTATTAGGCCACAACCGCAAATTGTTGAAGTAGGTGCACTAATCTCGCCACACTCTAATGCCTTCAAATCGTGGGGTTCATGTTTGATTGTAATTTCTGTACTCGATCTAATAGTATTCAATGATACTATGTAGAGATGTGGAGTTCCCTTTTCAATGCTATGAATTAATTCGGCATTTGGTCGGCAAGAACGTCGTACGAAACGCGCTTCATTTCCATAAGTTCTTGTATCAACGCATATTTCTGGACCCTCATTGGGCAGTCGATAAAAGAATAAAAATGGTCCGGGCTGCATTTTTGAGAGGTTTCGCGTTCCATTTGCCGATGTCGGTGAACTGGTTTGTTGTTGTGGTTTAAACTGTGTGCTCAACATATATTTACCTAAGGGGGAAAGGACGAAAGTAAATAAAAATAAATATTGTAAATATCCTGCAAATATTGCAAATATTGTGAATATTTATAAATATACTAAATATCATAAATTTGCTAAACATATGACTAAATATTGTTTAAATTTGAGATTGGTAGTTGAGATCATACTGCATTCGCCTGTGTCTGTAAAAGGGAAAAAAACTTACTATAGAATAGTACTTTCTGACCGCCAGCACTACCTACAAGAGAAATATACAAATAAATGAACATTTTGAAATTAATACACTTCAACTAACTTATCAATTATATCTCATCTGATTTCATCTGATTTCATCAATATCAATTCAATACCTACCTCTCTCCCCTAGAGGACGCCCCGGCCAAATTTCTTCTTCTTCTTTGCTGTTCTGCTGCTGCTACTGCTGCACATGTATTGGTTGTGAAATCTCAATACGATTTTGTATCATTGGTCAGTTGTTGAGCGTACTTCAGTGCGAAAGAGATATGCATATTCTCTTTTATCTTTCTCTTTCCCATTTTCTCTTACCATCACACAGACTATCGTTTGTGTTACAATGTAAACAATATTTTTCAAACGGTACAATATGAAATGAAATGTGTAAATGATGTAAATGTAAAGAAAAGACAAAATACTCACCAATGTTTGGAATATGCTGTGTTTCTTTTCTTTTATTTGCCCATGATTTTGATTGTGTTGAATGTGTCGCCATGTTGAATGTTGACTTGATCTCAGCTACCAAATCTCAATTTCAAGCAATACTTTTTTTGCCATCAACAATATATTCAAAAATGCTAACTTATTGATAAAAATGAATTGAATTCACTAGATATTTCAAATATTTATGGATATGGTGTGTGTATTTTTGAATCTAGCAAATATTCCATAAATATTTAAATATCGCCTCAATATTCTGAATATCTACTAAATATATATATTCATAAAGGGTTCTCAGCCCCTAGTATTTACCACGAACTTCTATCACAGGATTGTTTGGAGCTATTTCACGTGTACTAATTAGTATTTTCCCACCAGCATGTGGTACTGTTGTGCATTTACTGTCTAATGAACCAACATTTTTTAATAATGGCAAAGATGTAGATGTGGACATTTGCTTTGTAATGGAATGTAAGCGTGCGCGTAGTTCCGGTGAATAATGATTAGTCATGGCTGCTTCATAATTTTCAATCCATTGTCGTAAATTTGTCGATTGTTTATCACTATCACTTGTTGATGAATTAGATTTTAACGGTGTCGTTGTAGTTGAACCTGAACCTGAACCTGAGTGTGACTTTCGTTTTGACAATTGTTTTTTAGATTCTCGTCGTTTACTTCCACGACTCGAGTCACTACGCTTACGTTTACTATTTGATGCACCGAATAAGTCACCTTTACGGCTTTTTGTAGATAACGTTCCTTTTTTCTTATTGGCAACAATAGTTGAAAATGCATTTAATTGTGAGCGATCTCCTGAATTCGATGTTTGAGATTCATTTTTATCCACTGTAAGTCCAGACAATTGATTTGATTGTTTCATTATCAAGAAGTTTTGTTGTTCTTTTCGTTTCATCAATTGCAGTGCTCTCGCTCGATTTTGATCGATTGTTCGTGGCTGACACAATTCGCATTTGTACTCTTCTGGAATATTTTGTCTATCTATTCCCATGCAGTCAACATGTTGCCATACACTAAAATGTATGCGTTAGAGAGGTTGAAAAATGAGCTAATACTTTTTTTTACATTAAAAAAATATACTTACGAGCATTTATCACAGCATATCATGTAACCATCGTCATGCGTTAATTCGCAGACACAACGCGTTATAGAGTCCTCTTCATTTCCTGCTTCAGGCGCGGTTTCAGTTTCCTCACCTTGATCAATATCAGACTTGTCTCGCGATCCATTACTAATTGCTGAATTTGCGTCATCGTCTTTATCTGTAATTAAAATGAAAAGTAATGAATTACAATGTTAACTACCATTGAGCTATAGTTTTAAATTATACCTGATCGAATTTCACTGTAACCGAATGAATAACCAGGTATGAGATTTTTTCCACTCATTTGTTGTTGATATTTATTTGCGAGCATATTTGCAGAGGTCGCTTGTTTTGGAATAGAAACATTATTTGTTGTCACCATATTTTCTGCCTCTTGATTCGTTGTTCTTGGTTTGGCTTTATTAGATGGTGATAAAAGTGAATTTGACGAGGATGCATCAGATGTATTAACAGATGGCAAACTTGTAGCAGAAGTTCCGCTAGCATTCAAACCATTATTGCTTGTAGTTAATTTCTTTTCAACCTATCAATGAAATGAAATTGTAAACAAGAACATTATGATAATTAGAAAAGTTTATCTTACCGGCCACTGCACATATGTGTGATCCTGAAGTAATGCATGTAGTGCCTGAATTCTAGAGTCCATCGAGCGATCGATCGGCTTTGGTCTTACTTCCTCACCTATTATATCATCATCTAGATCATTTGCATTTGAGTAATTTTCATCACCCCTTGTTGAGACCAATGGTATATTATCCACGAATGTAGAAGTCGTTGACTGAATATCTGATGTACTGTAAATGGAAAGATGTTTTATTAATTTTAATAAAATGTTGATCTACATTACGCCAACTTGTACATACTTGACACGAAAATATTCGGGACCGCTTTTGTTATCATATTCAGTATATGTCCGTGTTGTACGCTGAAAAGACGTTGGTTGTATTGTGCGATGAGCCGATTGAGTAGTTATTAGAGTGGGGCGGTTTGAAGGAACAGACTGTGGATTTCGGTTGTTTATTATGCTTGCAGAATTGCTGCTTTTCGCATTTTCGTTGGAATGATAAACAACTTTCTGTGATAAACTCTGTAAAATTCGTGCTGACACTTCCTCACTCATATGGGTTCCATTGACCATAATTACATCATCTACTGAGTTCGGAATAGATGCTGCTTTGGCCCCTTCATCAGTGGAACTTTGAAAATTATGAATTCCAATGTCAACACCATTTCTATGGCGGCTAATAGAATAAACAAAAAAATATTATTTCACATAAAGATGATTTTATAGCCATTTTATAATTTGAAATGAATATGATATCCATTCTGCGTACGTACAATTGTATCCAATCGGTATCTTTCTTCGTTAATGGTTGGCTCTTATTTTCAGAAGTTACATTGATGGGATGATTTATCATCGTAACTGATTTAGTCACTGATGAGGATCGTGCTTGCGTTGGCTGGATTGCTCGATAAGTTGTGACTCGTTGATCAGTGGATTGTAAATTTTCGTTAGATCGATATTGAGTGGCGGACACGCAGGATGTTTGGCTAATATTTGAAATGCCTGAGCCCATTTGAGCTAAATATTTACCAGTCGATGTATTCTTAGTTGTTGTTATTTTTTGTCCTATAACATTTGGCTGTACGCAAATGTTATTCATGGACATCATAGTACGTGACACTGGATGTTGTACAATTTTTGTATTTGCATTTATTGCATTTTTATTATTGTTATTATTTCTGTTACAAGTAAAAGTTGTAATTTAAAATGGTTAATATGGTAAATAAATGTGAATAAACGAAAAAAATAGTAATAATTTTCATTCAAATTACCTGCTTTGAGTGGAAATACTATTGTGAATACCGGTAAACTGTGCCTTTTGTTGGGGCGGATGATGTTGAGTCTTTGCATTATGCATACCGTATTGTGTCTTGATTTGATTCTTTTGCTGCAAGGCATTCTGATTTGAAATTGTATTTATTGTTGTTCCAGTTATAGTTTTAACGGCGCAAGTATTTCCATGTTTAATTGTTGCATTTGTAACACTACTCGCGCTTCCTATCGTTTGATTCACCAATTTGATAGATTGTTGATTTGCTTTTGTACTCTTGATATTATTCACATTTAAATTATTTGTTTTATTAATAGCGACAGCATTTGGTTTTTGAATCTGTATTACATTGGGCATCTGATTTGATTGTTGTTGTGCAATTGGTGTTGTCGTTCGTGTTATTGTTGTCGCCTGCAAAAATTGCCCAAAATAGTGAGAAAAATAAACAAATTGTGGAACATTATTCATTGCACATTGTACATTGTCTATAAGTATGAATGTGCAAATTGAAATAATTTCTATTTTGAATGCATAAGGAACTGACCTCAATTTTATTCTGAATTCGACTTGTTGACACAAGAATATTCCTTGGTATTACTTTTTGTACTATTGCACTGGCGTTGTTTAAATGCTTGGTAATAATGTGCTGCTGTTGAAGTGGTTGATGTTGCGCCGAAACAATATGCGTTTGTTCTATTTGTGTAATGGGTGGCGATTTAAACTGAAATAAAATTTAAAATACATTATAGCACTGCAATCTATATAGATATTTGATCGTTGTTATAGTACTTATTAATTAATATTAACTTACCATTTTGTTTTGTAACTGAGATTTCGTTGATATATTTACATAATTTCCACTTGAAATGGATGTCCGACCTTGTACTGTTGTGCTTGATGGTTGCACAGCTTTGCTGTTTACAAAGTTAATAGTTTGCGCCGATGGCTGATCAGCTTTTGACATAAGTGTCACATTGCTTATTACGTGGACTTTAGAGTTTGGATGCGGATTAATTGTAGAAGCTTTGAGCATTGGTGCTGTTGAGCTTGGCATTGGTATTAAATAATTTACATTACCCGCTCGAACAATATTGTCGCCACTTAAATAATCTTCATTGAGGATCACCTGTTGAGCTCGAATGGGTTGGTGTTGTGTTTGGTGAACATTTTGCGATGACTGAATCAAATTGCTTGCATCGACTGAACCACTTTTATCTACAACAACAATACTCGATGATGGCGAAGTCATTTCAAAGATTTTTCCCAATAAGGTTTTGTATTATTATTATTATTATTCAAGGAATATTCTGCTTTAGCTCGAATAATTTATTATAGCAAATTAGCTTTTAACTATTCTCAATTTGTTTTTTGCTTCAACTTTATGTATCTATCTTTGTCAGGCTTATGACATTTAAATCGTTTTTATGTAAATTACTTTCACTTTTATTAGTATTTTTTCACAATGTTTTATTTAAACTTGTTTGATGAATTGGATTTTTTTACTTAGAATGCTCAGTTGAGCCAATTTCCTTTTACATATTCATATGGAAAATAATCTCAATTCATGTATAAACTTTTTAAAATAATTGTCTGTCTAGTACAAGACGCATGTACGTTTTTTCGTCAAATTATTCAAAAACCAATTTCATTTAATTGTCATTACTCCATATTTGATGATACAAAAATATCATGACTATTTTTTTCTGCTCCTTTTTTCACATCTAAGTATCACATAAATTTTTGTCTATAAATTTAATAGTAATGAATGTGCCTCCTACATCTCGGAGGTATGTATGGTCGATTCTCCTATCAATTTCAGCATTTGCCATGACATATATGATCATTACGTATCTGGAGTAAATTCTGATGTACAGTATGAATATTTTATTCGCTTAAATTCTTCGTGTTTCTGCTTATACGTATTTGTTGAGTTTAAGAAACAAAATCCACTGAAAAAAAAATTAATAATTATTAATTTAATATTAAAATGAAATATATCTAAAATTATATGCGTTAAAAATTGTTTTAATTTTATTCAGTGATAAATTTATTTCGAAAAATAAAATTGTGTTGAACAAACAAATAAGATACCGCATTCTATAAGTAAGTTCAACATCACTTCACATTAAAATGTCATTTTCTACAAGTTTTCGAATAATAATGGATGAGCTCATATGTATGTTTATCAACTATATGAGGAGCATGAAATCAAGTGAAGCTAATAATTGAAACATCGAAGGTAATAAATATCTAGATGACTAGGAATGGTGCCGTTCTCGGCGGACCTTTGCGATAATCAATTTATCACAATACTGAATTCTTATACTACACTGTTATTTCAAATGGATTAGAAATTAATCCTTTTGGGAATTCAAGAAAAAATTCAAATGGATTAAAAATAAATCCAAAAGGATTAAAATATTTGCATATAAATAATTCATAAGATCACTCATATATTTTGTATTTATAATAAACAGCCATTAACTTGATTACCGTAAACAATCCTTTGTTTCATTTCTACTTTATTTTGCTGTGTAAATCGTAATCGTTTCAGGCAACACTGACTGGAGAGTGAACAAATAACGTTTTCTGTTCATTTGTTTTCATACGGTGTTTACAATACAGTCATTAACAGTTCTTTTCTCAACATGTATATTTAATTTGCCGGGTTTCAAAAAGTGTGCAGATTTATGCCTGTGGACTTGATACCAGGCAACTGCACATTTTAGAAAACATGCATTGCTTCATCAACATTTTGAAAGAGTATAAATAGGGGAAAATTCAGGAATTCATCATCATTCGATCGCTATTTCGTTCCGTATTCGCACGTATTATGAGAAATCAGATTTGTTAAAGTAAACGTCATGAAGTGAATCGAATTTATCGGCGTATATATGTATTCAATGATGCCGACATCAACCCAACCATCAGAAATGTGGTGGATGGATATTCCCATGCAGGCTGGGATGGAGACAGAATTGATATTCTGGCAACGGAATTGCACGTCATCGGGTTTCCTATAACACCATCCACAATGTGAAAAACTTCCACGCAATTTTGAAAAATTTGAAAAAGGAAAAGTAATTAGTGTGAAGGAATTCATGGAACAGAAGGACACTTATTGGCAGCAAATTTTCGACATGGACAAAATTCACAAACTGGCCCAGAACAAACATCAGTTTCGCTATTTATTCATGACCGATGGTGTTTTAGTATGTTTAATGTACAATTTTCATCCAAAGGAGGAATTGCTATCACAGTTGGATCTCATCAAACATCGATACAAGAATGGTGACTTCGAATATGAAATTGGTATTGATCCCGGCATGAATATGAAGACCGCCATAGTGCGACGTGATATTCATACGAGTGAAGAGGTAAGTATTTGTTGTTGTTGTTGTTGTTGTTGTATTTATATTTAGTTTTCAAAATTAATTCCGATTAAAATAGCTCATAAATCAATTTGTCTGATTTGATTCTTCTTTTTGTCTTGAATGCATAAGCCGATTGTTCAAATTGATGCTATGAAAGTAATAATTGTTCAAAATGAAAATGTTAATTGATTTCATCGTTTATGTTGTTAACGTTTCTCTATTTAGGTCAACATAAAAGAGCAAAACAAAGCATACAATTGGCATGCCAAGACAAAGTTCCGTAAGAAGCGCTGGGATAAGCTCACCAAACATTATCGACGTGAAGAACAGGATGATTTTGTGGCAAATAATAATCCTTCACCGCGTGGTGTTGGATGGATAAATTACATACAGCATCGTCTTCGTATGCATAGAAATGCCATCGCAGCGCATACGAAAAGGTAAGATTGTTTATGTGATTGTTGAAAAAAAAAATCAAGTTTAATTTTTGTTCACATTCGACATTACATTGTATTTTGTATTTGTTTTGAATTTAGATACAATGCGCGTCTCGCTTTTGAGGAATACATGGATATGAATCGTGTAATAGATGAAATGGCTATGCAAATTGTGCCGAACGGAAAACGATCGCTGATTTACTTAGGAGCGGCTGATTTTGCACCCAATTCATCCATCAAAATAAAGAAATTCGTGCGTGCACCGGGAGCTCGTCGCTTGATGAACAGCGTAAGAAAGAGAGAAGATTGTGCAATGATACTGAATGTCGACGAATACATAACATCTCGCAAACGTGCGCGAAATGTTTCAAACGTTTTGACAGGCGAACAAGGAGTCATAAATTCAAGGTGTGCCGTAAGTGCATTTACAATTCACAAATGCTAATACCGACGAGCACTTAAACTAAGTCACGTGGACAATTGGCCCCAACAATTCATATTGTACCAGAATGGCAGCTGAAATTCGCACGGACTACCGTTTGGCATCGTGATATTGTAGCAGCAAAATGCATCTTATACAAAGGTATGTGTAATGATTGGTTGTTTATTTATCATTTGAATAATCTGAAGAAGAAAAAAAAACAGATTGAATGAATCAATTTATCTAATCAATTGTGTTTGTTATTTTCATTCAACCGGGCATAGCATTGTATGTGGGCATGGGATACATGAATCACTTGCGCGACCAACACCAGCGGACAATATCAACAATCAATAATCGATTAAAATAGAAAATTAGATATTTTAAATCTAAAATGTAACATTTTGTTGCAAGCCTGTCATACATTTGTGGGTGTTGCTGCTGAGGCATTTGCTATGTCAATCGCTGATAGCAAATGTCGCAGCACAAGCATTCACAAATGTATGGCTTTGTTGATTATAATGATACAATACTTTCGCTGAACCATTTTCTCAAATTGTTCGGTATGGTGATTATGTATCATTATAGTTGTTATTTGCCTTGGCCCTTTCGGGAAAAATACGCTATTTGTTAGATGTTATTAATTAATCCATTTGGATTTTTTCTTGAATTAATCCGAAAGGATTAATTTTTAATCCTAATGAAATACCAGTGTAGAAAGAAACTGCTCTGTCTTTTAATTGAGAATAGGAAAGCAGAGGCAAGAAATTTAATAATCATTTCAGTTTATAATGGCTCTAAAATGTTTAAATATTTTGTAAATATATTACATTTGAAATTAATCGAAAAATGTTGACAATTTATTCATCTGACTCCAAAATAGGGAAAAGAATTTTAAGTTATAAATACCTTACAATATTTTTTCTTTTCTAAACATTTTCAACAGGAATGTTAGGTATTCAAAATTGTTCCTATAAAAGTGAAAGCAAAACATATAAATTACTCGAAAATTTCATGCTTATGTTTACAATAATAAATTTTTTTATAAAACTAAATCTTTTCCCCTTTCATAATTAATAATGGTTTTTTTCTTCTAAATTTTCTACAATCGTTACAATTTCATGAATCAAAATTTAAATCAAAATTCTAATCCTCAAAATACCAAAAAAGAGCATTCTTTAATTTATGATTTTTGCGTAAATTATTGTAATGCGCATTTGTTTGTAAGTGCTGCCAACTTAAAAGTCTTAAAAAAATACTGAAACATAAAAAAAGACTTAAATACGATGCCGTATCGTCGATATGCCAAATTCAAAGAAAAATTACATTTTGAGGAGAATTTGTATTTTTCTTTTGGAGGAGAAGAATAGATTAAATCAAATATCAAGTCGAATATCAATTCAGACGTTCATTTATATTTGCTTAGAATGTCCACCATGGAAAATAACGGAAACGCAATAATAAGCTGTAGTATACTTATATATGTTGCATATAGAATATTAGATCGATTGCCTCTACAGAACAATTTTAAATCATATGAAATTAATGTTATTAATACAGAATCCATGCGGCGGGCGATGCTAAAATGATGCCATAAAGGTATGCGCCATGAGTTGAAAAATCAAACAAAGACAGCGAAATGTATCTAACCAAAACAATCATGTGAAAGAAGAGGACAACAACTGATTCAGTCACCATTACATTCAAGTAATACATATGCAATTCTGCGACATTTTGTTCGAATGAATACTAACACTAATATAGAATCTATATAGTAGTGAATGTAATAAATTCAGCAGAGCGAAGATGGCCGCACTTTTCGCTGTTATGGATTTGTAGGGGGAGATATAGTCTATGTTTTACTTTTAGATGTTATTTTTTCGTTTTATTATTGTTTAATAACAGATTTGTCATAGGAAATTCCATTTTGCAATTTACAATTTAAATAGTTGGTATAAGCTCATTTGGTCGATGAAACGTTAGTGAATTTTTATGTTTTGATATGTTAAATTAAGTCTAGGCATTAGAAGTGTTATTGTAAATGTTATTACATCAAAGAAAAACGAATTCAATTCATTGTTTTTTACTGCTCGAATCAAAAAATTAGATGTATTAGTATTGTTCCTTTATGCCTTCTTATGTTTGCACTTTATTATTTTAGTATATTTCCATTTTCCTGGTTACAAATAAGCAAAATAACACCATTTCTTTTGGTAAAAATGCATTTTAAATGTCAATCGATTCAAATAGTGCGAGTGCTAACACACACATATAAGTACATCAAACGCGACGTAAATAGAAAACAAGAGCAGGCGCATCTAAAGCGACTTGATATTAAATATTTCAAACAAACGAGCTAAATAAGGATATTATTATTAAAATGCAGAACATAAATACAGTATTTATTTAGTGTTTTATTTTGTTTTCGCTAGATTTTGAATATTCAGAAAATTTTAGACAAAAAATATGATGTGCATATGGTTTTTTCAAGTTTTTTTTGGATTTTTTAGTATTACCAATAGAATTTTTACTCAATTTAATGCAATGAAAGAAATCGTCATTATGTTTGCATGAAAATTATTTATATTTATCAACTTAGATATGTTTTCATTGCGTTTCAAAAAATCTATAGAACTAGCAACTGGCGAAAGGCAGAATCTTATATGATTTTATTTTGCTTATATTTGCAATCATTCAATTGGACTTTTTGTGCAGCTACCTATGCGAGCTGAATAACAGAAAAATTGTTTATTAATGCATTCATATAAATGCAAACACAATACAATTTTACACGAAGCGAACACATACACTCGTTCCATTGTCAACAAATCAATGTATCTAGACATATTTAGTTGTTTTGTATGTTTTGTATGTTTTTCTTCTTTGTTCACTTCAACCTTATTGTTTTTACACCATTCATTAAAGTGTATATGAAAGAAAACATATTCATATTGAATATAAGTTATTTCAATAGGCGGTGGTGTACGTTTTTGATGCTTCTGGTTGCTTTTTCTCTTATCCACTTATCCTCTTTCGGGTTATATTAGATGACAATGTTAGTATCTATATTTCGTTGCAAAAAGAAATTCGATTACACAATATTTGTAGGTAAATTTTAAATAAAAAAAATTATTGTGAAATCAATCAAAATCATTAAAATGTTTGTAGCTTTTGAGGCTGCCCTGAATATCTATACATTGAAATGAAAATTGCAATTTGCCAAATATGATTTATGGTCTTCTACAAAAATTTCACGCACAAAATAATAAATTTTCATTTCATTTGGGACATAACGACATGTTATAACAACATATAAATTATTGCCATTATAGAGTAACAATGACATAAGTGAAGGTTTTTTATACATTTTTTAACACAATTTAGTTTATTTTAGTTAGTCGCCTCTTTTGAGCATTCACTACATAATTGCATTATGTAAAAAAATTTAAGTACCATAAATCTACTTTTAACAAGAGAAGTGGGGAAAATCTGTAAATTTATTTTTATTTTGCCGCCCACGACATTCTCATCGAAAATTTTCTTATTAGATACTAAACGTATTCCACAAATTGGTTATAACGTTAAATTGAATATTTTAAATTGGTGAAGTTAATTAAAATGTGAAAAAAATCATAAATCTCGACCATATTTATGTTATAAATCATTATAAAAAGACGGATTTCTTACAAAAAGTAGTGAGAATAATCCAAATGAGAGTTTGAGAAGAGGGAGAGACAAAAATAGGGGAAAAGAAGAGAAGAAAAATGAAAACAAATCATATGAAGTAACATTGCATTTAGAAAACCAGCTTTAAAATAAAATGCTGTAGTTTTCCTTATTGTTTTTAAATTTATAAGCAATTTTTATTCAACATTGTGTGTGTTTTGTTTTTAGATTTTGATGTAATTGATTGTAATAAAATGAACAAAATAATATTGCATCAATTAGAAAAAGGAAATTGATGTCAAACACAATTTTTTCGAATTAAAATAAATAAAACTGTTCGCAACTTTACACATTACAAAAAATATGTCTTTCAATTTATTTGGCATGTATTAGTTAGCTAGCATAATGTTGTATATACATCAATAATTGATGAACGTAACTAAAACGTTTTTTTGCGTCATGTGTGCGTGTGCGTGCGACTAACTTCATGAATCAAATTTATATGTAATATACATAAAACTAAAAGAGCCTTCTATTATTTTTATAGCACTTGATTTATCAAATGAAAAACAAAACTTTGTCCCTTCTTTATATTTAATTTTTTTCCAGACATTTCATCATCAGAAATATTGTACAAAAATGTTATAGTTGAATGTTTTTGCATGTGCTGCACGAAACAAAGTTAAAAATTTTCCAAAAAATTTACATTTATATATTTTTCGTATTTTAAAAACGATTTTTCATTGAAGTTGCGAGAAACTTCATGATTTTAACTCTAGAATTTTTTATTGCAAAACAACACCAATGCTCACCAATCACAGAATATATTTTATGTGTAAACACTCACTTGTAGACTTTTGTTTGATAAAAGTAAAAATAGTCGATTTCCCATTGCAATTAACAAAACAAATGAGTACGTTTTTTTACATATAAACGTAAATAATTCCACCAAAGATGACCAATTTCAAGAAAATTTTGAATTCTTATATTTATACTTTGTCACACTTTTGAATATACGATTTGTGTTTCTTCCTATTATTTTTTTTTCTCTTTTTTATTCTGAAGCTACTGCTTTTGGTGCTTCAAATCAAAAATAAATCTAAATAACACTGTATTTTGAATAAATTACTGCAAAAGTGATTGTTCAATCAGAAAAACGCGAACAAATTCGTTCACACTGAATTTACACAGCGAAATGCAAAACACCTTTTGAATAAATATAGTCTTAATTTGCGTTATAAAAAATATACACATCGGACTTGAAAATATTTCACGTCTTACTTTTCGGCCATTTTAATAAAAACAAGGTTTTAGGTTCTTTGCTCTGTCTGTATGCGTATACTCTCTCTTATGTATTTGTAAATTGACTGTGTGTATACGCTAGTGACTATTGTTGTATTGATCGTTTCCGTTTTACTACCAACTATTTTGCCCCATTTTTTTCTGTTTTGCAGCTCCTATTTTAGCTTCGCTTCGTTGTCATTTCGCCACAACACTTACTTATTTCAGTGTAATATTGAAGTTTCGGGCTACAGCATTTTACAACACTTAAAGTTTGTACTTAAGAATATGATTTACTGTATATATGAATAATCTAGTAGCAATATTTTCAATGTTTCTAAATATTTTTAATTTATTTCGTTTCATTTTATAGCTTCTAACATAAATTGGACAAAAATAAATTGCATTTCCATACTAACATACTTTTGTGAGAATTTCATGATGCTTATTAGACAAACCAACTGCACCTAACAATAAAACCAAACACTGTTTTCGTTTATACTTGAAATAAATTATTTAAATAAATTGGAAGTGTATTTATTTTAATATTTCGGTGCCAAAACTACTTTTAGGGATATAATTTTTTAATTTACGTGTTAAATATGAATTTATTTTTTATCCAGAATTTCCTTAGCTATAAATTTTCGAACGGATGTCTTTATATGTATTCAGTTTTGATTCAATATTTGTTCCCATGTAATTTTAAGGCAACTTACCTTATGAATACAGATCATTCCAACAATTTTTTTACAATGAATACCGTTTCGTGTACAATGAATACTCACCAAAAGAATTGCAACCATTTTTCATTTTTAATTCACCGCCAAGTGCTGGGTGCATCAATCAACATTTGTTAAATTATCTGTTTTCAATGCACCCGGATTATAAAATAGTTGATTCATTCGATCAAACGTTTTTAGAAATAAATGAAGCTGGAATTTAATTTAATATTCCAAATTTGAAACCTGAAATTCTATGCTTCCAGAAAAACTATGATAAATAAAACACATCACTTATTGCGGAGTTTTACTTTATCTCCAACGTGTTATTCATGTTATAATTATGGTTATATTCCATATTTGTTGTTTGTATAGAGATATTGAAAAATCGCGACAAAATGGATATTATCGAAAAATATTTTAACACATTTACTTCTTCTTCGATACACCAACTGTACGTCCACGACGGCCGGTTGTTTTAGTATGTTGACCACGCACACGTAGACCCCAGTAGTGACGCATACCACGGTGAGCACGAATTTTCTTCAAACGTTCCAAATCTTCACGCAATTTTGAGTCCAAATTGGATGATGTTAATTGTTGGTATTTACCATCAATGATGTCTTTTTGTCTATTCAAAAACCAATTTGGGATTTTGTATTGGCGTGGATTTGAGATGATTGTCACAATTTTGTCAACCTGTTTACCGAAAATGAATCAAAACAATAAGTTATTAAATAAAACGTATAGATTTAGTTTGAATAAATTAAAAGTAAACTTACTTCTTCTTCGGTACATTCACCAGCACGTTTGGTCAAATCAACATCGGCCTTTTTCAACACGATATTAGCATAACGACGACCAACACCTTTGATGGCTGTCATCGCAATAGTAACTTTTCGGTTACCATCGATGTTGGTGTTCATAATACGCAAGATATGCTGGAATTTCTCTGGAATAACCAATGACTATAAAAACAAAGGAAGAAAAACAAAAAACAAATTAATTTTCAAGTATGCAAACTTTACAAGTAAACATAACCAAGTAGAATGCATAGTAAGAATTTGCTCCAAAAGCAAACATTTCATTTGCAAGATTTTATAAAAAAAATATTTGCTATTTAACAAAAACGTAATTCTATAGTATTATTCAATTCATTTTATTTGAAACACAATATAAATTAAACCGATTTTTATTACGATGATTGGAATATTTTTCGATTTATCAGACTATTACCATTTTTGCTTGTTTCTGCGGCAACAACCAAATTACAAAAGGAATTCCGGATGTATTTGACCTGCCAAACAAGCTATCATTGTAGCCAACTGTACAAAGTAAGAAATGTCATGTGGTATTTTCGATGACATGACATGACCATGTTTCATAATAGGATTATTTATTCTTGTAAGAAATTTTTATGTTCCAAATAACTAAAAAATTATAAAAAGAACAAAATTTCAAAAATGAACAAATATGAGTTGAACAAATATAACAATTTTTATAAAGAATATTTTTATTTTTTTATTTTTTTATTTCATTGTTAAATTTCTTAGAATATAAGGCATGAAGTTGTCTACAAATACTCGATTCCATTACCTCAACATACTTTATTTGTCTTGAGTAAGCCCAAACGAATGAATGTCAAACCGATTAACATAGACTTTCCTAAACATTCACGTACAACTGGGTATGATTTGAAGTGCTTTTCTTTAATTTCGTCACTAATCTCAATATCTAGTGAATTGTGAGATACCTCAATTCGTTTGCTTGAATTATGCAAAATATTTCTAATAACATTTTGTGTAGAAATCGGCTCACGCCCAACGAAGAGATCATACATTCGTCCGACAATAGAATAGCTCATCCAGAAAACATTGGGCTGCTTTATGCCAATATTTTCGTGAATGTTTTTGTTTTGCAACAATGTGGCCAAAATAGCCATTTGTTGATTCATTTGAATGATTTCGGCAATTCTTTTTGGTGTGATTGCTTTACGAAAATGTTGTGATTTAATGTGATCATCCATGATGTAAATATCAGTTGCTGGCATATTATCGACAATTTCTAGCATTTGTTCATAAGATTGATAGATATTCTTAAGCCCCAACTGCACTTTTTGATAATCCCAAGCTTCAATTTTAACACCATTATGCCATTCACCTTTAGCTGAAAAATGTGTCGATGTAACGCCACTAGCGTCTTGATATAATGATGTAAATGAATGAATGGATGTATATTTGCTAAGCTTTGGTTCCAGAACTAATTTGAACGACTTAGATTTTTTTGTTTTACTTTCCGATAAATTATGTGCTGTTTGTGGCTTTGTAATTCTGATTTCTTCCGGAATTTCATCGGATAAAATACCTTCATCATTCATTATGATTCTCGAATGGATATCTTCATTGATATTATTATACTGTTTTTGTTGACTTGAATCAATATTTGTGCATTCAGAATTCGTATGACTAGTTTGTATTTGTGATTCACAAAAACTACGAAGATTTGCAACTGTTTTTTTACTTATTCCTTTGATTTGAACGATATCGTCAAATTTTTTGATGGAGCCCCCATTTTGGACCATCCAATTTTGAATTAATTTAAATTTGTTTACTGTTAAGACATGCCTGTCGTAAAAAATAATAGAATCGTTTTTATTTTATTGTTTATTTTTTTGCTAGTGTTTATATTTATATTTAAATTATTTAAGAGTACATACTTAAATGGCTCCCATTTGTCAAAATTACCCAATACAGCCAAAAGTTTTGATTCATGTTTATCTAATGTTTCAAGACTGAAACGTTTAATTGAATTTTGACAACAGACTCGAGTTAAACCGAATGGTTTTAATAAACCATTCGATATATTCAACAATTTAAATTGCATTAAAAATCGTGTGTTCTTGAAAATCTCTTGGATTGAGTCACATGTAAATGTTTTTATTTGACATTCCTTGCGGCATTCACGGTGTGGAGATTTTATATCTAAAATTGGAGAATGTTCAAAGTGATTTCTGTTTATTGCTTTTCAACAAGGAAAAATACGAACTTATGATGAGAATGAAATCCAATTTAAATCTTTAAACTAAGTTTTTGTTATGGAATTTCGAATGCTGTAGTGTTTAAAAAATATTAAAAAATTTATATATGGAAACATCTTTTGATAAAGTTGGTTTTTTCTTAATATTCAAACATTTATTGCATAAAAGTTGGAAGTAAATTTAAGTATTTTCGTAAATTTTACATTTTGGAAAATAAAAAAATCAATAAAAGCTACAATTGAAATCTATGCATCTTTATTTCAAATTTTAGATAAACAAACGATATTTGCAGATTCCACATCTAACCAGGTCTCCACATTATATTATAAACATGGTCGCCATAGTTGTTTTCAATTCGTTGCTTCAATTTACTCGTTGAATATTTGCGTCATATTGCTTTGTATGCGTAATATCAATGTGTATGATCTTGCCTATGTGGAGGTTTTTGTATGCTTTTGGTTATATTGTTTGTAGAATAAAATTATAAATGTCAAATAATCGCGTAAATTTTGCTTGTAAGAATTCTATTAAAATAAGCCAACAATAAAATGTAACAAAAGTATCTAATCCTTTTTAGAAATATAGAAAACAAGACAAAATATGCAATTTTTAGTATTAAATATTACGGTAAGTAAATGTACACAAAACGGTATCGCCGATTGCAAAAAATAAAATATAATTTGTTGATACATTCACGACAATATTTTGATTAAAAATTCAATTAATGTCACATTCGCAGTAACCATATCAAACCAAAAGGATAAAAAATATAAAACCGAACACGGACGTTGATAGAAATAATAAAAAGTGTAACCATTCATAAAAATTCCGATTAAAATTTGTAACTGCTTTACACAAATGCTTTTAAAGTCAATTGCAACCGAAGTTAATAGCAATTTAAATATTGGTTTTCCACCTGATGAATATATTTGTATCTATATGAATATAATTTAATGATCGTAAAATGTCTAAATACATTTAAAGTGAAATAAATCGAAAGGTGAAATTTTGGAATTGAATTTCAAATAGCTGTTATAAATGGTCAGTGACATTTTACGCTGCATTCCATTGCGGTGTTTTTTATTTTGAAACAAATCACCATTACGTCGATTTTTATTATGAATTTTGTGTGTGTGTGTGTGTGTGTGTGTGTTGTATTTTTTGTAACAGAGCTTGCTTCATGTACAATAAATTCTGAAAAACGAAGACGAACATATTTATTTTAAGTTATACTATGTAACTAAATTTGTAATTCCTGCTTCAGTAAATGAACCGAAATTTAATTTGTGTGTTTAACCGTTCAATGTTATATATACATATTCCTATAGGAGCATCATCAATCAACTATCAACAACAAACCAAAAACATCAACAACCAATAAATGTACCATTTGATGGTTCTTTTTTGGCCAACGAAACACATTGATATAAACAAGTAACATAAAACGACACAAAAACATAATAACAAACAGTGGCCGTAAACTCTGACCAATAGAATTAGCTTCGATGGATAGTAATCAATTAGAACAAGTTGCCAATTTATCGGTAAATAGCGACGATGGCAATGATAAAAACAGAACAAGTAAAATCATTACATGTACCTATTGTGCGCTCACATTTCGAACACGAGCCGATTTACGGCAACATTGCCAGACTGAAATACATCAAAATGTTATTATGTCCGATGAAGGTAATTGGTCCAATATTTTTATTTTTAAAACTACATATTTATAATTCCCGTTTTGTTAAATGATTATATTTCAGGACGTGATTGGAAATGCAGAGCACCACCACGTGGATACACAGCTGATACATATAATTTATGTGAAAGTTTTATGGAGAATACATCTTGTCATTATGGAAACCAGTGTGTTGAGGCACATGGAAATGAAGAACTGCATGAATGGCAAGAGCGTTTTGAATATCGAAAGATGAGAATGCAGCGCGCTTGTGAGAAAGAATTGTTTGGCAAAAGTTTCACTGAACAACTCCTGGAAAAATGGGTAATTGCTTTTGAAATTTCTACCAAAATATATTTAAAGTAAAATGGATTTATGATATTTTGTGGCATTTATATAGATGTCAGCATCAACACCTGACAGAATAATGAAGGAGAAAATTGATGGCGTCGAAGAGACTGTATCCAATGATTTAGTAACGACAGTATCATCTAAAGCATCGAAACATGAATGGACAATTTCTTTGAAAACAAAACGAATGCTGAAAGCAGTGGCACTGCTTCAAGATGCACATCGCAATCATTTCTTGTTGAAGCAAGTGATTACAGTAGAACCACGTCCAAATAAACGTGGACAATATGGGAATAAATTAATTGAAGCAGAACTTTTAAGTGATCAAGAATGGATAACACCGAATTTAGACGAACGATATTCCGAAACACCGAATGAACGATGTCCAATTTTGGAGCATACAGTAAAAGTAGCGTTCAGTACAGATATCTATGGAACATTTCGACAGTCAATCGTTTTTGATTTTGGCGCGGAACCAGTTTTAGTGAAGCATTTTTGCGTTGATGTGATACCAATAACAGATGCAGATAAGATACAAGAAATTAAGAAAGAGATTGTTGTCTCAGCATCACAAAGATGGGATGAATCAAATTCATTAGTTATTGCCTATACTGCATCAAATTTACATCAAAATGATGTCATGAAAATTGATGAAGAGCGAGAAAGAGAGCTATTGCATAGATATCCGTGTCCGAAAGTATCAACTTTTACATTAACTCAGTCAACAATTACTGAGAAAAAATTAACAAAAAATAACTATCGTTCACGAATGCATGAATTATTATATGTAGAAGAAATTGCACGTTATGATCAAGTGGCCCGATACAATCTTACTACAAAATTACAAATTACAACAAATTATTTATTATCTCCGAGTGGTATGGCCTAGGGGCTGAAAACCCTTTATGAATACATATATTTAGTAGATATTGAGAATAATCACGCGATATTTAAATATTTATGAGATATTTGGTAGATTCAAAAATACACACCACATCATACATATTTGAAATATCTAGTGAATTCAATTCATTTTTATCAATAAGTTAGCATTTTTGAATATATTGTTGATGGCAAAATAAGTATTGCTTGAAATTGAGATTTGGTAGCTGAGATCAAGTCAACATTGAACATGGCGACATTGTCGACACAATCACATCATGGAAGGATAGAAGAAGAGAACAGCATATTCTAAAAATTGGTGAGCATTTTTTCTTTCCTTTACATTTACATCATTTACATATTTCATTTCATAGTGTACCGTTTGTAAAATATTGTTTGCATTGTAACACAAACGATAGTCTAACATTCAGGTAACGATTTTAATTAAATTTAGAGTTAAGATATGTAACGCTTTTACTCATTTCTGTGGATAAATTGATCGCATTCTCACCTATTTCTACCGTCGGAATAGGACTAAAATCAGGTGATTTGTAATGGTGTGCCACATTCAATTTTCACTGTTTATTAAAAAAAATATTGGATCCTAGTGAAACTGATAAGAACAAGAATCAAATTTCGTATGTTCATTGAGTTTGTGAAAGATTTTAACTAATTGATATTTAATCAAAATATTATTATGTTGAAAGATTAAAATAAGAATCAGTGTAAGTACCGAAAATTCCGATTCGAAACAGTAACATTCGAAATAGGATTTTTGACATTTCAACACATAAATACATTCACGAATTTCAAACAAGGAATATGGAATTGTATGCAGTTCAAATCAACATTGTCACACAGTTTGAGATCAAATTCTTTGAATATGATCATAGAGTTGGTATTGTTAGCATTGTTGTTCGCCAGTTTCGAAAATTGTGATTTGTAAACAAATATGCATATTGACATCGCATCGCATCGATTCCTTGCTGAATCATAACGACAAAATCAGAAGTAGCTGTGATTTCAAAGAAGTAAGTTAATATCGTATGATTGTGTTTCATTTTTTTTGTTCAAAATTTTTCCGAAATATTCATGATTGTTATCCATTGTTTTGCTTTCCGTTTTGATTTAATTCACATATGCATAGATTGTTTTTCATGTAATATTTTTTTTCTTTATTTTTTGTCCGTGAATAGATTGGCGATAGTCATTTGTTTGTTTTAAAATGGGGAAAAGGAAAAAAGTTGATACAAGTACTAGTGAGCAAAGGAAATGAACCCTCAAATACGAAGCAACAAATTATTGTTAAATTTCAATTTTATGGCCAGAATATGCTGAGAGAGTCACGAACATTTTGTATGATCGTAGTTTGTTAATGACGCAAATAGCAGTACTCGCATCGCATTTGCTACTGTTTAAAGTGAATAGTGCATTAGATGAAAACTATTTCGCATTTTTTCAACAAGAAGGTAACGCGGTAGTAGCGAATTGTTTTGGAGCTGTCGTGAGACAAATGGACAGATACAAAAAGATCATTAACAATTTTGAAAATGAGAATTTAATGCCGCAAACATATCGAGGCATCGTCTAAGTCGAAAACGCAGAAGATTTTCAATGGCCAAATCGCACTATTTTATCCAATAGTTTTGAGTAATTTTTCCAACAATATACGACAAACGTGAAGACAAACTTGAAGACTCATTGTGAAACGCGCTTGCAATATATTTTCCGAATGAAGTGCTTCCAATTGAATGCCAGCAACAACTATCCGTATCGATCAAATCGACAATTATATCCGAAATGCCCTCAAAGATGTAATGAAAAATCCAGATTGGACAAGTGAAATCGAACGACGGAAACAAAAAAATAGAGAGAAATTTTTCAGTGAATCCTACTACAGACAACATATAGCGGATTCATTTCGGAATCGTTTTTGTATGATTTGCCAAAGAAATCAATTGAAGAAATACAAGATCACCTTGAAAGAAACCGCGAAATGCACAGAGCACACAAATTTAGGCATGTTATCGCCATCGATCCGAGCATGAAAACGTGGTTGGCCGCAGTACGATAGACATTCATGATCGTTGGAACAATATTCTTCATAAGACTAAAGGAGGTAAGTGAACATAGCAATACTTTGATTCAAAACGATTCTTTGAAACGTCAACACACAATTAAAATGCAACTGACATTTTCTGTGTTTTTTTTTCATTTCAGGAGAACATCACAATACCTAATCATCGATATCATTGGGGAGCCAAGCAGAGTATACGTGATCGCAAGGCTGAAGGTATGACCAAAGACCTCATAAAAATCGAACAGCGTGCATTCCATTCCAATCCAATCCGCTTTCCATCACCACGTGGCTCAACATGGAGACCATATCTAGTGACTCGCATAAAATTGATGAGACAAGAAATGGCAGTAATGCCACACGCAAATACGCACGACTTGATGTCGATCATTACATCGAGTCAAATCGAGAAAGCGACAACACAGCAAAGATGCTTACCAAGAATGAGCCGTCGCTGATATTTATTTGAGCCGCTGAATTCGCCTATTGGCTTCAAAAAACGCAAGAGGTGCCCAGGCACACGAAAGCTCTTGACTAGTATAAAAAAACTCGGCCATTCATTTGTTGTGTTTGTCGATGAATATTTCACGTCGCAAACTTGTGCGAGATGTTTCGGCAGATTTGATCCAAGAACGAAGCCAGATTGCTTCAAAGTCTGCCGAAACTGCCAACCAAATCCCGCAACAGGTTTGCCATCGAAGATCACAACAAAGAAGAGCAAACGTGAGTTGCAACGTGATCGGGAAGAAAAAAAAAGAGAGCGATAAAAATCGAAACAATAATGATGTTTTTGTTGAAAATGGGGCACAACCAATTGAAACAATCAATCGTTTGGCGTTGAAGATAAAATATTTCTCCAAAAACTGGCGACCAATGCTGAATGAATTCAATGGTGAATATTGTGCTGCTGAACAACAACAACGGTCATACACTATTGTTTGGAATCGTGACGTCGTTGCTTCGAAATGCATTCTGTACAAAGGTATGTATGAAAATCGATTGTGAAATTGAAATTGTTCTTCATGCTTACCGTTATGTTCATGCTGTTTATATCAGTGATCAAATGTTTTGATTTTTCTTTCTGATTATCATTTCAGGGTGTCTGCACTTTATGGAATATCAACGCAACACAGACCCCCATACTCAGACCATTTATTGAGCGCAGAAGACAATAATGCTAACAATTCCAACAAAAACAGTAGCATAGTATTAAAAGAAAAAAAACATTTTAACAATTAAGTTAAACCCAGCTTGGCTTGATTATGTGGCTTTGCAAATGTACAGTTTAGTACGTACAACTAAGTATGTACAACGCTGTAGGTACGATGCATTGATTGGTGTTATAAATTTGTATTTTGTGCACAGTTTGGTTGGGATGACATTCATTCAAAGTAGAAATCAGTGAAACTACGATCAATTTACCTTTTTAGCTTCCATTTGACAATTATTGTCGCACATATTCGAAAAACTAATGTAATTTTTTTTTTTTTTTCAATTTTCTTTCGTTTCATGCGCTTGGACTACGCCCGGAACTCTCTCTATTGTGACGGTAAAATGGTTGGATCTTTGGTTAATTTCAACCCCAAAATCAACCTTGGACATATGCCTGAATCTGACGTATTTTCGTTACCAAATCTCAAATTCAAACAATATTTTTAATAATAGTCATATGTATATTTAGAAATATTTACAAAATATTTGCATTATTTATTTTTATTTACTTTTGTTGTTTCCCCCTTAGGTATGGCGACAAGCACAGCCAAATATGCACATTCGGGTGAACTATTTGCCTTGATGCCATTGGGAAAAGATGTGTCCGAAGATACGTCAGCAGGAAGACTTATTTTGAATAATTGTACAAGTGTTTATATATCAGATGCTGGATTAATTTTGAATGATAATGAAAAAAGAAAAGTTTATGAAGCCCTAATTGAAGATAAAGGGAAATCAATGATCTATTTAAGATTGCCAGCGCATTGCGTTAATGATTTAAATCTGATAACGAACACAGAATTTCTAGCTGATATTCAATTTCAATTGAATCGTTTGACATATTGTGAATGGCATCATGCTATAGATAAAATTGTTGACTATCGAATGATTTTTCCTGAAACATACTTAGAACCAAGCATACCCTGGACACCGAAAAAACAATGGTCCGAAAATTTAGATCCAAAATTAAATTCAAAACAAAAAGAAGCTGTATTGGCGATAACGGCAATTTCAAATATTGGACTGCCTCCAATACTATTAATTGGACCCTTTGGTACCGGGAAAACTTTTACGCTAGCTAGTTCAATACAACAACTGCTGCTTCAATCCGATACACGTATTTTGATCTGTACACATTCAAATTCAGCGGCTGATTTATATATCAAAGATTATCTACATCCATGGGTTGAAGAAGGAAACGTAGATGCAACGCCATTACGAGTTTATTATCATAAACGTTGGGTTTGTGCCAAGGGAGAAATAACCCTTTTATATTTATATTTAGTAGATATTTGAAACATTTACGTGATATTTAAATATTTATGAGATATTTACTACAATCAAAAATACACACGATCTTATAAATATTCGAAATATCTAGTGAATATGCAAATCATTTCTATCAATAAGTTAACTATAACAGTAGTGATAGGGAATATTAAAATTAAATTGAAAAAATGAAATCTTGGAAACGAAAACACTGTCGCGTTGGCAAAATAAATATTGCTTTATATTTATTTAAATATGTAAACGACAGTTATTAAGATATTTAATTTTTATATTTATATTTACAAATATTCACAATATTTAAGAAATTTACAATATTTACTGCACATTTGTAAAAATTTTCTTTGTTCTTACCCCCTTAGGTTGCAACCGTAAATAGTACTGTATTGAAGGTTTGTATTTATTTATGTTGGAAGCAAAACATACATATATTGCCAACAATTCATTTGCTATTGATTAACTTTCAATTCTATTTTGATTATTTGTTATTCACAGTACTGTCTTGTAGAAATCGTTGGTGCATCTAGGGTGTTTCGGCGGCCTACTAAAGAAGATTTACTAAAGTATCGAATCGTTGTTGTAACTTTGAATATATCTATGGAATTGGCATCGTTAGATTTACCGAAAGGATATTTTACACATATTCTATTAGATGAAGCTGCACAAGCAATGGAATGTGAAGCAATAATGCCGCTTGCATTAGCTGATGTTAATACACGCATTGTACTGGCTGGTGATCATATGCAAATGAGTCCCGAACTATTCTCAAATTTTGCTAAAGAACGTCGCTTACACATTTCATTGTTGGAAAGATTGTACGATCATTATCCAGTTGATTTTCCCTGTAAAATATTACTTTGTGAAAATTATCGAGCACACGAAGCAATCATAAAATTTACATCTGAATTATTTTATGATCAAAAACTTATTGCTTCGGGAAAACAGCCACGACATGAGAAATTTTTTCCGCTTACTTTTTTTACAACACGAGGTGAAGATGTACAAGATAAAAATTCAACGGCTTTTTTTAATAATTCTGAAGTATATGAAGTCATTGAGCGTGTGCAGGATCTACGAAAACAATGGCCCACTTCTTGGGGCAAAATGAACGATCAATCAATTGGAATAATGACACCATATGCTGATCAAGTCTTTCGAATTCGTTCTGAATTACGAAAACGAAAAATGGGTGGAATATCGGTTGAGCGTGTTTTGAACGTGCAAGGCAAACAGTTTCGTGCGATATTTCTATCTACAGTTAGAACACGTCGAACATTACCGAATTCGGGAAATTTAAATTCAAATGGTCAGACTGAAGATATGGATTATGGATTTTTAAGCAATTCAAAGCTCCTAAACACGGCTATTACACGTGCACAGAGTCTTGTTGCTGTTGTTGGTGATCCCATTGCCTTATGCTCTGTTGGACGATGTCAAAAAGTATGGGAGCGATTCATTGAAATATGTAATCAAAACAAGAGTCTCTTTGGAATTACATGGTCTTTATTGAGATCTCAATTAGATGGAGTTGAACTTAAAAAAACATTTGTTCTAAATCCACTAGCACCCGAATTTATTCCGCGGGCATTACAAGCAGAAACGTATTTGCGTGAACAACAGGCATACGTACAGCAACAACAAGTTTATCATCCACATATTTTATCTCATGGCATGTCACATATAGGTTATTCTACGCAGGCAATGATAAATCCACAAATTAGAATTGAAAATGATCCATCGATGCAGCAGCACAACTTTAAACATAGATTTGCTGCAATGCAAACCCAATCATCTGTACCGAATAAAGTAACAAATAAACATCCGACTTTTTTTTATCAAAATCAACATCATCAAATGATTCGAAATCAAGCAATACCACAACCTGGTATCAACTTCGCCGCCAATAATCAGCCTAATTTTTGGGCACCTCCATTTAATAACAACCAAAATCTGTGGCCAAAACCAAGCCATGGAATTCGTGCTGAAAACACTGTAAGAAATTTATTATTACTTATTGAAATTCAATGAAATTTGTTTTCTTTGATATGCCTTTAATATTGTATTTAGAATGCTAAATGTATATAAACTTATTGATGGTCAGTAGACGACTCAAAGTTACATTTTATTAAATATTTGTGTGGCATTCACTATGATCGTAATCAATCACTTAAACTACTCAGCAATAACCAAATGAATATATCAAATAACTTTCAACTTAATGCTAGATCAAATCGAAAACTGAATATCAAGAGAATTGCAATTAAAGTAGTTCTCCTCCAAACGTTGACTTTTTACATTTGGTGTAAAGGCATTTTTTTTTTCAACATTTCGAATGTATATTGAACGCCTTTCATTAGTTTTCATTGATGTCATCTCACTTACATTCTGGCAGTGCTAACATTTTTGATTGATATTTGTAATAGTTTGAATATATTTTCTATTGAAACTTGAATAATTTTTCATAGAATTTCTCTCGTCCACCACCACTGCCACCACAGCCTCAGCTACAACCAACACAATCACAAACACAACCACAACCACAACAACCGCAACAGCCACAACAACCAACACAGCAAACCCAACAGCAACAACAACAATTGAGTTTAAATATGTCATTAATTACGAGACAACAAACGAGGTGAAAATTACTTAAAGTTTCATTAGTTTTATACAAAGTGCGTTAATAAAAAATGAAAAGTCAAAAACATGACAAAAGCGATTAGGTTCGATGTGTTAGTAATATGTTTTAAATGTAATAAATGGCTCTGAATTGTCTAGGTGTTATATTCCGAACATATCGAAATGGCGCTTTCGTAGTGTTTTTTCCATTAACGCATTTGGATTTTATATAAATTTCCAAACAATTAATGCATCAACACATTTTTCTTTTGCTATAGTGGATCATTGCACCATAATTCGGTTCCATATATGCAAAACAACAAGCAACAATCTCCTGTTTTATATGGTGCAAATGTTCAGAATCATTTGCGAAGTTTGAGTTCAATAGCAAATCCACCGCAGTTAGCTACTCAGCCACACGGCCAGCAGGAAATGAGAAATGAGATGTCCGCTCTAACTAATGACATAATGACTCAGCGTGCTAACCAACTGCAACAACAAAGCTTATATAAGACAAATCCCTTGCAGCAAATCCATCCCCAACAACAGGTAATTAAAATATATGTGCATGTCATGACCATATACTAATATGTATATTAATAATCAATATAATTTTGTACGTATGGGAATATATTGAAATTGGTAAATACCAGACATGTAGTCACTACTCAATGTGTCGCATTGCTTTCACTTCAACAATTAAACTAAAAGAGTCTGTATTAATATATTAACACAACTTTTCATATTTATATATACCTATAGGTTCCGGCAAATAGTAAATTCCCATTTTTCATGGATAATAAGAACCACATAGAGTGAGTAACAATTTAAACTTCTTAAATACATTTTAATTGAAAGTTGATCTACCATACCGTTCATATGTAAATGAAATCGAAAATTTGACATAAAATCATTACAAGGGTGTCCCAAAATATCAAACCTGAAGAATCAAAAAAATAAATTGAAAATAATATCGTTAAAATAATATTTTGGTGGAAAAAATATGATATAAAATTGCTTTGTTAGCTTCTACGCTGAGAAAACAGCTTTTGTGACAAAATACCTAACCTCAAAATTTATGAATTCAATTTAAATATATTTGACGTTATGCTAATGAAAATAATAAAGCAAACAATTGAATACTTCAATGAATTGGGTATTTCTTTGAAAAAAAAAATGATTGAAAATTGATCTGGTAGAAGTAATGTTTGAGCTATGATAATATAATTATTAAATGATATTTAATTAACATAATATGATTCATTGGAAAAACATCTCCATCAATCAGTGATTAATGTCAAACCGATTGAAAAAGATGTTGATCATGTTGTAGACCATATCATAATTCTGACGGATCCTATGTACTGACAAACTAGCTCACAAATTACAAGGCTAGCGGACTAACGATCGTTAATGAAAAAAATTAAAAACTATCGTTAAAAACTAATTTTTAAAATTAAGATTGGTATTGAATGGAAACTGTAGACTATTCCATTATGCTGGACCGATATCTGGCTCTTCATCACGTGCTCTCGACAATCCATGATACACCGGCATGAAAAACAGCTGGCATTCAACCTGTATGGATGAATCTAGAAAAAAAAAATCACAAATTCAAATGTGCATGGAAATTTCATAAAACAAATCCATCAACATATCACTACATTTCATTTTTCCATCGAAATTACATACCTTTGTACAGGATCAATTTCGCTGCTGATATATCGCGATGCCACACAGTTAGGGCTAGAATTTTTTTTCGCATACATTTTTATATTGATCACTATACGCTATTCGTGCCGTTTGCTTACCTCTTCACCGGTGATGATGTTTCGACGCACAGTGGCATTCCATGTGCGCATGCCGGGATCCATGCCAAGCTCGTACCAAAAATCACCAGAATGATAGAGATGGAGCAATGCTTCGTCAGATATTACTGGTTCTGGTTGATTTGGTCTTAAATACAGCATCGTTGCGGATACACCATCAGACAAAAATTGGTAATCAAATTGTTTCTTGCCTTTGACAAAGCTGTGAATCTTGTCGATGTCAAAATTAAAAAATTCCAACAGCCTTTTGTGTTCGCAAAGAATTCATTTTGATCGATATTGATGAACTTTTTTCTCTTCCCGATCTTCTTTGGTATCAAATTCGTTTCACACAGAAGACGACGGAAAACATCTGAGTCAACGGTAATATGTCGGCGTTGAAATGAGCATATTGGGATGGCAGCGAATGTATGGCTCAGGTACGGCTGGTCATAAATACAGTGGATGTTTACGGAACAACATCCAACTGTAGTTTACATTTTCATATGTGAACTGGAACAGCTTTATGTACCGTTGTATTCGGAGCCACATTCGAAGCGATTTGAACCAATGGTATAACACGAATTTGCGAATATCGCAGTCATCTGGCGCATCCATTCTTCGCAATTCGTCTAACAAAACACCCAAACGTTGCCGTGCGGCAATGTCTCCACGCGTCGTGTCTTTTCGCTCATATGCGTACTTGATCGCGTTTTTGAGATCATTGCCATCGAATAGCACAGTATCCGGCTGGTTTTGTTGTCTGATACTGTCATTGATGTCATAAATCATCAGACGGAAGAACAATTTCAATCGATTTTCGCAGTGTGTTCTTAAATTTGTCTGCACATTCTCGATATACTGCAAGTAAAGATTTTTGAATGCGTTGCCAAATTGTCTGTTGCTCGTCCACATAAACCATTCGCTGACTGATCCTTCCTGATGAATAATCGTCTTTAAACCGTAGTACACCATTGAAACAATTGGTGATGACTTCCTCGCCAATATCATTGAAAAATCGGTCATCGTCATTGTCAATGGCATTGTTTGCCTAATAAAATCGAACAAAACAAAAAAATCCTTGTTTCTTTTCCACATATGTATGTACATATGTTTTCCATGGTATTTGAGCATTTTATCGATAAAAAAAAATTAATAAGTAAATCACCTGGTACAAAAATAGCAACGAAGCTAAAACAGCAATCTGAGTTGCAATTACACTGAATTGGCTTATGATGGTAACCAATGGCAATCGCTATTCTTCGCGTATAATCGTTCCGAGAGCACATTTCATTGATACCATGTCGGGTGGCTTTTCTTTATTCTTCGGTCGAACCATTTTGTTGACAAATGTTCGAAACACTATTCAATGAACAAAAAAAAACGCAATAACTTGAAAAAATTGATATGTGTTAAATTCATCGAATTAAAGAAGAAAAATAGAATGAACAAAAGAAATCACAACTAAACTAAACAACTTTAAATCAAAAGCCGCATTTAAATAAGTAAAATAAAACAAAGATTAAAATCTAATTCTTCATTTACAATTAGACAAATAGGCACAGCATTAAATCCACATAATATTGATCAATATTTTTGATTTAATTTAATCCAAGTGACTGACTTGGACAAAATCTCATCTCCGAATGACAGTGATTTGTGAAATTCGGATGATTTGTGGCAAATTTTATCGAAAACTAACAGTAACAAATCAACATCGAATCGAAAACTTGACACATTTTGAAATACCACTGGATAATTTTTATTCCTTTGAAATGAATTCATTGTATGTATGCATCAATGTGACTGTTCATAAACAAATGGTCGCCTGTTATGAATATTCCAAGGCAACCAAAAATTTGCAAACGATCACAAAGAATTCATTGAATGATATATTTGAAATAAACAGATTAGCCATGATCACAATGTGAAAATATGTGTATTTGAAAAATTCGAGGAGGGGTCCTCTCGGAGAATTTCAGGGGGGGTAAACCCCGAATACACCCCCCTTGCCCATGTATGATTTTATCTCGTCGTTCTATTCTTTATATTTATTGATATTGAAACCACTTCTGTACACTGGGCATTTTCATCTTTGTTCACTGTGATTGTTTTTTTCTATCGAGTTGTTAACAATGCATTGCTTCATAATGAAAATAATGACACTGATTTGAAACACTTTCTTGATGAGCAGAATCACACATGTTGCAATAAATTCGAATCAAATGAGATTCATTTTTTGTTTCGGGAAGTGTGAATATCAATTGTGTGAGTATTCAATTGTTTGCTTTATTATTTTCATTAGCATAACGTCAAATATATTTAAATTGAATTCATAAATTTTGAGGTTAGGTATTTTGTAACAAAAGTTATTTTCTCGGCGTAGAAGCTAACAAAGCAATTTTATACCATATTTTTTACACCAAAATATTATTTTAACGATATTATTTTCAATTTATTTTTTTGATTCTTCAGGTTTGATATTTTGGGACACTTAAAATATACACCCTTGTTTAATGAGAAGAAATCTCACACTCCTTTTTTAAAATTCCGTTGTTCAATTAATTATACTAAGTTGCTTTTATTTCAAGGCCACCACAAATGCATCAGCCTATGCCAAATATAAATCAACATCATTTGGCTGCCTCAAAATCACAGCATGTTACATTAATTAACCAAAATCAGCAAAAAATGCTTCCGGTTCACCAACAACAGTCCCTAATTGCGAACATTCCAGGTAATTTGTTGATAACTTTAGAAATGTTTACACCAACTATTTTTTTAATATTTACACATATGTACAGATATCTCTAATCTATTGCCACCCAATATGAGCTTTTACGATATGGCGACAGAATCAAAAGACAACCAATTTAAATGGTTTGTTAAATTAAGTGAAACACAAGGGCTGGAGGCAGCTAATAAGTATGCTGAAATTCTGAGTCAAATACCACAGCACATACCCGGCAAACATCTAGGTAAGCAGTTTGTGAAAGTTTTGTGTTACGATTTCAATGCCGCTACACGTTAAACGTATTTCAAAATGAATTGTGAAAAACGACCCCTTATGCAGAAAAGTATAATACTTAGACCGTATATGTTAAAAAAGAAGAATTCTGTTTCGAAGAACTATTTCTTAGTGGAGAAAAACATTTTTCAACACAGTTATATACGGAGAGCTATGTTCTCCATAAGAGACAATACCTCACATGAACATTCAATACATTTGAACTACGCTATGCCGCTATTAATTATGAACATTAACCAAAGCCACGACAACATAACATCGTTTCACGATTTTTATTTACGCTAGTTATTGTTACCTATTTGAAATTCAATTGTAAAGTTCGTTTGTGAGACCAATATTTGAACGCAACAAACTAGCAATACGTGTCATCATTGCACCGACTCGGATGAATGTTCAATGATCAAACAGCGTTGAACCAAACTAAACCACCAATTCAATTAATAATAAATTCCCATGTTAACAATCAGTTATTTTCAAAGTTTATGGCTTTGAACACATCTTTAGCTTAGTTTAGCTAAAACTTGCATACAATTTTTACAGTATATAAATTAAATTTGATCAATCGGATATGATTGATAATCTTTATTACTATTTATATTCATCGACACAAATTGATTTATTTGTTTATGACACACAGTTTTAATTAGTTGATTACACCTTTCATTGTAATATATGTAATGAATAAAAATACGTCCAATCCCATCTCTTAGCTTGCAATGAACAATTATTATTACGAATATTCGAAATATTAAGGTTATTTTTTTCAATTTCCTTTCGTTTCATGTACTTGGACTACCCCCGGTTTTCTCTCTATTGTGACTGTAAACATGGTTCTATCTATAATGAATGCTCACCTTTGGATAAATGTGTATATAGAAGCTGTTATGCCCAAGACTCAAATGGCAGTAAATGCACCCACAATGCAAAACGTAGATCTCATATTTGAGAATCTTGTGAATGGTCCAGCACCAAATTTAGGAAGTTTAATTGGAAGTAAAGAGCATATACCGAATGAAACAACACCATTCATGAGAGGAAGTATATCATCTCTTACAAATAGAAACAGTTGTGATCATTCGTCAATATCAAGCATGAATGATCTACTTGCTGTTCGCCAAAATGATCTTGAATTGCATGCAAAGAATTCCTTGCATAAGCATCAGCCACAGCAAACAGTTCCTTTATACCAACGGCAAGCAGGCAGCACTTTTAATGTACAATCTAACAATATGCAAATGCCAATGATTACGCATGGAAATGATATTGGCGATCATAAACTTTTCGAGAATTTATTTAATCACAATGGTGGCAACCTCAATTCAAGTGACTTGCACGGAAACGCACAACTTTTACAAGGTTTACCACTTCAGACTTTTGTGAATCCTGCGAAATCAAATCCAGTAAACATGACACAGAGGTGAGTAGCTTTTTAATCTTTTCAACCACAAAATGCATTCTTTTTTAATTGTTCGATTGATTGATCGATCGATGGAAAGAAACCAATCCACATTTTTTACTTGTTTGATTTCTTGCGATTTATAATCCCATCTCGTGAAATAAATTTTGGAAATGAAAAAATATTATTTCAAATGAATACATTTTGTTGAACTTTTACATTTTTAGAATAATACAAATGGTGTGACGAAGTATTATTTTCAACAGTTGATTTTCAAGCGATATTTCTATTGCTGTCTGAGTCGTAGTAAGGTACTGCCTCTTATTGAGAACATAGCTTTCCGCACGAAAATGTGTTCAAAATCGTTTTTCTCCTCTAAGAAGTATTTCCCCGCCGCTTTTTTACATGTACTATTTACGCGTTATACATTTCTCCATGGGGTATTGCTTTTGACAGTTAATTTTTACAAATTTGTATAAAAGATTTGGGCTACGGTCTGAGTTGAAAATGTTTGCGAATGAAAAATATTTCTAATTCGATTGTACAATTTGAAATTGAAGTGGTATGCATTTGGGCTTCCCTCATTGGTTTTTAATATCATAAACATTGCATAAGTTCTGTCACCTTTCATCAGCCATACGTTCGGAACATGAACTAAACGTTTATCCATATTTATGGACATTTTTGTCCATGATTTTTAATCATGAATGTAATTCATATAGCCACTACTCTATTTAGAGAGGGTAGCACTTTCGCAAAACCACTGCTGATGTGCAATCTTTGCAGCACATTGTTGGTAAATACTCCGTTTCTTTGGAAAATGTGTAGAAAATGGATTCATTTTTTTTCATTTCCAAATTTTTTCACTATCATTAAAATCGTATTTCACTTTTATTTCGTGTAAATAATTAACAATATTTTTGCAGTATGCCAACCAGTTCAAACCAAAATATGATTTCATTTAATCATTTATCACACACGCAAAGTGCGAATGAACAACAACTTTGTAGGCGTAATGAAGAAGAACACACCAATCGCTTGACTAATTCCACCACAACATATGCCAGTGTACTATCACAAGGCGCAACAAATCAGCAATCGAATCAAAATCATTCTCATCACAAACAACAACAGCAAACACAACAACAGCAACAGAAAAATGAGGACAAAGATCCTTTTGCAGCAATACGAGAGCTCGGTCAACGTAGCAATGGTTTATATAATTATTTTCAATAAAAAAGAAATCTTTTTCACCGTAAACTTTATTAAAATTACTATTAAATTAATACAAATTTATAATGCAACAATATTCATAAAGATTATTCGAAGAAAAGAAAGATAAAAAAGCAACAAAATCTAACAAAAAATGGAAAAATATAATTTTAAAAAACGAAAAAAAGTTATCAACCAACTTTGAAAAATGTATATTCTAGCGTAAGAATAAGAACACTCCTTAGATGTAGAAATAGGACCTCAGAAAATGAAAAAAAAAAAAAAAAATAAAAAAATAAAAATAAAAAAAAAAAATAAAAAATCACCCATCTAATTTCACCTCAAATTTAAAAAAAAAAATCGAAAAAAATAAAAAGAATAAACATAAAAATTAAAGTTAATTTTATACATGTCTTGCTGGAAATGTTGTGTAAAACTTGTTGAACATTTGTTCGTCATGAACTCACTGGGTTCAACAAAGATCAATTCAGATTTATAGACTTTTGGAATATTTGTTTTAATGTGGAGCAAATTTGTATAAAATTATTGGTAGAACTTGAATAAATAAATATAATTATGGCTTCAAAAAATAGCAAACGTTTCATTCGTGGTGACAAAATGTGATGAAGCCTAGAATCTGTAAAAGTACGTTTGTTATTTTGCGAAAACAATAAAAAAATGTGAAAATTGATTTTAAATCAATAACATATATTTTAAAAGTATTTAAAATGCCACGGATTGTGAAAAAATTAAAGTATATTATAAAAAATTTAAAAAAAACTTAAAAAAAATCAAAAAAATATTCAAAAAATAATGAAAAATACGAAAAAAATAACTGAAAATCTAATAAAGGAAGGGGCTTTATGGTTTTCATAGTCTCTAAAACCGAACTTAGTTTTAAAATGTAATTATTTCGAGGTTTCATCTCACAGGATTATTAGGCACAGTAAAATTCTTTTGATTTCAATACTTTTGCTCAACCAATACAAATTTCCTGAGGTAATGAAATAAAAATGAAAAGAAATCTCATTTTTGGCAAAAATACTCAACAGTGTCCAAGTTATGAAACAAATAAAAATATTCCATACCAATTAGCACTTGAAATATTTCGGTTATCCCATTAGAAAGATACAAAGCCAATCGTTGACAACCGTTCACAATGCCAATTTTCGTCTTTGAAAATTATATATGTAATTACTTTATTAAACAATTTGCAGAACAATAGCAAGTGCTCACATTAAGGACAAATGTCGACAATATGTATAAAACGGCCATTTTCTATTTTAAAAGGGAACATTTTTTCAAAAAATGTCCCAATCAATATATCTCGAAAAATATCTGACCCTCGGTACATGCCAATTTTTTTGCTGTAAAATGGTCGTTCATTAGGCTACAAAAAAAGCCAATAAAAAAGCACCCACATGGGTTCCCATACCACTTTAAAAATTGATTTTTTTAATTTAATCCGAATTCTTTGTATGGGGTGACCCCCCCCCCCCCCAAGAGGAAATTTAGGACAAAATTAATAAATTTGGACAAATTTTGTGTCCGTCCTTTTGTCCCAATTCAAATTTAGACCAATTTGTGTCCGTCCTTTTGTCTTACTTCGAAGGAAAAGTCGATTGAAGTAGTTTACTTATGGCGGTTTTATTCATACGATGCATCACATCCAAATGGTTCTCTCTCTCTCACTCTTTCTCTTCCGAAAAGAAAAAACATACGATGCATCCGGAGAAAATGGAAAAAACATCCGAATGCTATGCACAATCAGGTGCAGCTAAAAGTAGTATTACTCTATATGTGATGTATCTACTGGTTTTGAACTGTTGTGTGAGTGACATCAAAAGCTCTTCTTACCAAAGTATATGCATTTACACGTATGTTGTAGGCAAATCCATTAAAATCGAATTTTATTTTTGTGTGATTTAAGTAATATACACATGAATGTACATTTTATTGTTCTTCAAAATGCAAAACACATGCTCATTGAATTTAATGATGTGATGAAATTTTAATGTAATCAACAGCTATAATAAAAACCTAAGGCAATTTTTTTTTGTTTTTTCTTTTGATTCGCAGTATTCATAGAAGTAATGACAGGTGAATACTGAAAATTGAAATATAAAAAGAAATCTCACAACATTTATAGCAGTATTGCGATTTGATAGTAAAATGTATTTGATATGGTAGTGTTACAATTCAATGGACACTGAACAGTATAGTTGAGCATTACATACTCATTCATAATATGTTGACAACTTGAGTGTGTTCTCTTTGCATGTGTGTGACTTATTATACTGGCTTACGCATGGGGATGGACACCGATGTTAATTTTGCTATTTTTTCAAATTTTTCAATATGACGGATATAGAAATCTGTCATTTTAATGACTGCTAATTTTGCTATTTTTTGCTAATTTTTGCCGAATTAGTAATTGTATCCTACCCCATGGGCTTACGCATTTTGAGTCTATTGTCAAGACTATCCCGCAATACTGGTTTGTAGGGCATTAACATAAACAGATAAACATCTTTTGCCCAAAAATTTTACAAAAAACAAATCTCACATTTTTGATATAATCTGTTTAATCTGTTTTTCTTGTGGTCAAGCTAATCTGATGTAATGGTGAAAATCAGATAGAATTCAGCTAAAAATCAATAGAAAATGCTATCAAAGCGCATTTTAATTTCAACTATAAAAATATCCATTTTATTTAATCTCATAGATAATTTTTGTTTTGAACGATCACTTACTCTTGTTCGCAAATTACTCGAATTAAGCATGTTTAATCATTGTATAAAATTATGCAACTAAAAAAAATTATTGGATGCAGCACTATAAAATCCTATGTTTTAAAACACTATGAGTTTCACTGGCCACATTGGTTAAATGATGACGAACCATCACTACCTTCATAATGAGTTCGTGGTTGTTGTTGCATTGAGAACCGCCCATCTCCATCTGATGAACTTGAAACAAATGCCGAATGCTAGTGTGGATTGTTGTTAAATACTGTTGAATTATACGATGGATAAGAAAAAGAGGCGCTTGAATATCCCATATTTTGAGGTTGCATTTGATTAGCCACTATTAAAAACACAATTTTGTAGTGAGATTTTTGCAAAAAAAAATATATATTGGTACCCAGAATTAAAACGCACGCATTTTTCACCAAAAATAAACTTTATTTCGATAACAAAATGAATGAGTACATTAACCGATATATTCGCCATGGTTAGCTATGACTTCCTCCCATCTTCTGGGAAGTTTGTTGATTCCTCGTTTGAAGAAGTCCTCATCTTTCAAGGCAATCCATTCATCGACCCATTTTCGCACTTCTTCAGCATTTCGAAAGCGTTTATCGGCAAGGCTGATCTGCATTGATCGGAACAAATGGTAATCAGAGGGAGCAAGGTCTGGAGAGTACGGGGGGTGATCAAGATGATCCCAACCTGGCCTCTCTTTTTTTTCTTCAATGATGTTTGCACTATGTGGCCTTGCATTGTCGTCGTGGAACAAAACTCGATGATGTTTTTCGCTATCAATGGTCGTTTTTCGTTCAATGCTTGTGCCAATTTACCTAATTGGCGTCTGTAGCGATCAGCCGTAATCGTTTCATTCGGTTTTAGCAGCTCATGATACACCACCCCCTTCTGGTCCCACCATATGCACAGCATAAGCTTCTGGCAATGAATATCACGTTTTGATTGTGAAGTTGATGGTTGGCTGGGATCAACATACGATGCTTTACGTTTGGGGTTATCGTAATACACCCATTTTTCATCGCCAGTAACAATTCGACTCAAAAAACTATGTTTTTTGTGCTCTGCAAGATGTTTTCTGCATGCATCGATTCGTGCTTTGAGTTGATTTTCATTCAATTGATGTGGGACCCATTTTCCAAGCTTTCTAATCTTTCCCATTGCATGTAAACGTTTACCAATTGTTGTTTCGTGAACTCCCAACTCCAAAGCAAGTTCTTTTTGCGTTCGACACGAATTTTCATCCAATAATGCTTGCAATTCCGCATCTTCAAATTGTTTTGGCTGACCTGGCCTTTCTTTGTCTTTCAGACTTGACTAAAATCACCATTTCGGAAGCGTACAAACCACTTCTGACATGTTCTTATCTCTGGACCATACTCAGGATAAACTTCAGAAAGAAATTCATGAGCTTGTGTTGCGTTCCGTTCCGTTTTGAATTAAACAACAAAAGCAAAGCTTCCCGCAAATGTTGTTTTGAAGGCACAAAATTCGACATTTTCAACGTAATGAAAACTTGTGTAAATTAACTCGTGTATACTTTGACAGATGGAATTTAATAGATTTTTTGACGCTCTTTAACATACAATAGCTGTTACTGTCAAAATATACGATAGTTGAATAGATATGAAGTTAGTAACAAATGCGTACGTTTTAATTCTGGGTACTAATATATATATTTTCATATTACTTCTGGTTGCTTGTATATTTGACAATTTTTCATCCATTTTTTGTTTGATTACTGTGAATTGATCGATTTTTGCCATTATAACTTTCAATAGATTTTGTAATAGTTCCAAATAATCGACATCTTCATTGTGCAGTGTACAAAAAATCATAACTATATGAAATAATAATATGACATAAAATGATGAAAGTATACTTACTCCTCGTAGTATGTGAAAGAAAGAATCAGTGCCTTAATACCTGTTTTCTTTTTGACTGAACGAGTACAACCATCTAAACTATGTGAATTCTCTATATGGAAATGATGATAAAAATTCTTTTATAATCAAATGATTCCACATTGTTCGTTGTATATTTTTACATGTGAAGGGCTTTGACGCCATCTATACGTGTTATCAATGTACGCTGACTATATCAATGGAAACGATAAAAAGATATGATTTGTCATTTGCATTCCTTAACGGTGTATGTACATATGATAGAGATCGCTTGCAATGTAACGTCGCTCATGGCATGAAAGTACACTGTGTTTAGTCTGACATGTTGAAATATTTTTTTAAATTTTTTGTTTGAACGTAAAGATAAGTTTATACATTAAGAAAAGAAGTTCTTTCCTAGAAAAATGCTTGGCTAGTACTTCAAACAATTTCAAACTCATCGGAGTGCGCCGATCTCTCACTATGCAACTAAAGCAGATTTAACGTCATTTGAACAACTAATTGTGCTTTTGATTGTGCAATTGTCTTTAACCGAACATGCAAGAGAATGTGCAAAGCCGTCAATTTTAATCCAATTCAGAAAAGCTTTATGCTTCTCGTGCTATGCAGCAGGCAGTTCCAAACTTCATATTGACAATATTGAGAAATATACAATATAATACATCAACTTCTATGAACAATGGATTAACAATATCGTGATGAATCAATTCAAAATTTTCATGCCCAAGCCAATGTTCCACATTCCGTTTACGTCTAGTGAAGAAATTATCAGTTATAATGTTCTCATGACCTTGAATCATTAAATAATCCACCAGATGTGAACCCACGAAACCAGCACCACCAGTTATCTATTAAAAAACAATTCCGAACTAAGTTTCGTGGGTTCGCAAGTGTTTTTGGATTTTTCCAGTTCTGATTGCTGTTTTATTCCAGTTTCTCACTACAAATTAACGTGTAAAACGAGAAATATCTTCATAAAATGATACAATACATCAAATGTTGTTTGGTTTTTTCCATCTATCTCACTTTTTAATGAAAATGACATCAAATGAAAGTCACCAAGTCGAGCTCGTTGCAGTTGTCAATGTATGATGAAAATTGTTGTTTTCCTTTTCGACGTAATGAAACTGCGCGAAAACGCATTATGTTCACAAGTGTTCCTGAACGAAACGTCATTGCCACGAAGTTGTATGTATGTCAACAACAAATCCATTGAAAATTGAAATCTCAACAAAAAAGCCGAAATACACATATTCCACACTAATAAGACCAATATATGATACAATTAACGAGAAAGAGATAGAGAGAGAGAGAAATTTTGGATTTCTCAGTTTTTCCATGAAATAAATGTTGTGTGCAAATTTTCCGCGAATCTCCCGAGAGATGTCGTAAAAATGGCTTCTTTTAATTCGGGTGTTTCATGTGAATATGATGACACATCATTCATTTCAACTGGTAATCATCTTTCTTTGAACGAAGGAAATTCTTTTGAAAAAGAGAATTGAGAATGCACAAAACTTCTCATGAATTAGACAAAAACAACAAAGAAGACAACTCCGATGAGTCTGTATTTCGATGCCTAACAATAGAACCAGTGACAACAATGAAATTTTGAGCAAAATGATCATCAACGATTTCCGTTATATAAATTTTTGCAGCATTTCTTATTTTAAACAAACGCAAAATGGTGTATTCATTAAATTTTATTTATAATTTGTGCATTTTTATTTACAAATTGCATTCAAAGAATAATTTCAAATTCAGAATTCAGATAAATAAGAACTAATATTAATATTCCAACAAAAAAATGTGACATATCGGTCGTGAGATGTTACAGTTATAACTTTGCTTATGATTTTTAAATCAAAAATGTGGAAGACATACTTTGCCTGCAAATAGCTCACTTATCACAGTAATCCAAAGGGCAAGAACAAACATTATATAACTAAATCCAACTTGATGGGAGTTTGGCAACTGATATGGTTGTCCTCCAATTTCATCAATATGAAAACCAAGCGGAAATATAACTGCTGCAAGGCAGAAAAGTACCACTGAAATCAAAGGAAAATTTGTAAGTTTTTTTTGCTTTTAGTTAAGATAAAATGTTAATACTTACTTGCAGTAAAACCCACCTAAAAAGGGAAAGAACAATAAAACATTTCATAAAGTATTTTGTAAATGAAGTGAATATCATGCATTCTGGTAAGGGGTCTGAGAAGTCAAATCGCCCTCCCAAGCATCGCATAACAGAAATACCCCCTTGAAAATTAAGAAAATCCCGATTCCAATACCTTTCTTTCACGTTAATAATAATAATTCCAAATTCCTAGGGCTTCCTTGAAGCAAAAATCCATTTTTATTTTCAAAAGATATTCAAAATTTCTATGATTTTTGAAGGCAACCCAGGAAATTTAGAAATTGCCCTCTCTTAACTTTCGAAAACTATAATGTATCAAAGAACAAAGTAAATTTCAGATAATTTCCAACATTTAAACCCACCCATCGTGCATAAGGAATAACATCACGATCCCAGTTGCTTGATGCTAACAAAATTATGGCAGTTGTTATGCAGATGCATCCAACGAATATACATATTAATGCCAGTAGCCATTCAGGTTGTAGTTCGGGTGTAAAACAAATTTGTGGGCGGTTGTATAGAGTCATACAAGTCCACATTAAACCTAGACGTGTTTCACCTAAAATAAATACTAATTGAATTATTACCCCCAGTGATAAATGAATTAGTTTACCCCCAACATCTGTGACAATCCAGTCTGGTGTTGCTAGACTAATTATTGCAAATACATCAGCTGCCATAAAAAATGATGCACTTATTGTTGTTAATCTATCCATTGTTTTTTGTCCTTGATTTTTACGAATCTATATCTACTGAATTCTTATTCATTTACTCATTATCAATTTTATCACCAAAATTACACCAATATGAATTTTCTTTTTTTTTTTGTTTGGATTTAATTATTAATATTTTGTTAATAAAATTAAGGAGTTAATTGTGTTTTGCTATGTTTCTCTTTGAACTGTCATTTCGTGAAAGTGTCAAATGTTAAATTTTTTTCGTTTTTATTCAATTCGATAAAGCAGACCAAATATGTCTGCTTTATTGTTTGGATTCGCCGCAATGGTGCAGTTTTCACATTTTTACGTTCATTTGGAGTGGCGCTAAGTGCATTTCTATAAGGTACATCAAGCACAAATCAAGTCAAAATGATAAATAGCAAGAGATATTCTGAAAATGACAAGAAACGTATTTTTTAATCGAATTAATTATTAGCATAAAATAAATAAAATCGAATAAACAAATATTATTCAAAAGCACCGTTTAAAATGTATATTTTCCTTAAATGAAAAATTGGTTCTGTGAAAATGATAAACATAAAAACTTTGAAATTGCCCGCCATTTTTTGAGAAAATGATATATTTAGAATTATTTCGAACGTTGTTTTTATATGTGACTTTTTTGTTTTGATATGTTCAAGTGTGTAACGAATATTTCATGATGGATGTCAGTTGTGAGTGTTGAAGCGTCACTAATAGAAAATACGCCATTGAAAACATTGAATCATGATGAAGCATACACATAGCGAAAGTGAGAGCAATTGATGTGACAGCAAGTGCACTTAAATCGTTAAGCTCGTTTGATTTTTTCATATAATCATCCATTCGTTCGTTTTTTTAGTTTCTATTTTGATTTGTGACTTTACGGTCTTTTTTTTAAGTCATGTAACTATAATCTCGCAGTTTTGAGTTTAAACTTTATTTTATTTATGTGAGTGTGGAGCGTAATATTACCATTATGTTCCATATATTATTTGAACATCAAATTGTTACAAGGTACGATAAATGACCATTTTACTGTCCAATGAATTACATAAAAACTGTTGTTTGTCTTAGTGAACAATGCAAATTGATTCATTGTTATAGAGCCATTGGGTGTTCATTAATAAAGGGTTAACACTTTAATACACACAAAACCAAACTCATTGTCAATTTCAATAATTCAAGCATGTTATCGTTTGTAAAAATACTTATTTGACAAAAGAACAGAAAATAAAAGGGTGAACCTCTGTAAATAAAGTATGTATTTAGTGATAGATATGGTAATGGCCAGCCTTTTTTATACAATAATTTTGTAATGCCCATTGAAACATGAGACCTTGCAATAGATGGTTAACATTAATGAATTGCATATGTGTTAGAATTAATTTTTATACGATAATTTTCTAGCAATAAAATTATGTTAATTCCAATGAATTGACAATGTATTTAATAAAAAATTCAATCTATTGAATTGATTTTTAATCAAAATAATCAATTTAAATGTGGGAGGAAACAACTTGAAATATAAACAAGTGACATTATCTATGACTTTTTGAAGTGCAATGTTCTATGATAACAAATTTTGAATTGTTTTTGTATTTATTAAAAATATAAATGTCAGTCTATTGTTTAGCAAAATGAAAGCCACATAAGATTGTGAAAAATCTACCTTATTCTATAATAAATATCTATCCATAAAGTAATACATAACATTTTTTACATTGTGTGAATATTGTTTCGGAACATTTTGACGATTTTTAAGGAAATTTCTTTCAGTTTTTGAGCATGTTTTGTATTGGTCATTTTAACAAATTCTTTATCATAATACCATATTCATCACGGTAATTTAATGCAAAACTAATATTGTAGTATGTCCATAAATGCATTTAAACAAGAGAAAGTGCGACGCAATCAGACTTTAATTAAATGTATTGCACCATATTCATCAACACTGTGAAAAATATACTTCACTTTCCATTAATGGAAACAATTGTTATTTTGATGTAGAAAAATGAAAGGAGTAAAACAAATGAACAAATTCTATAGTAAATCTAACATAATAATCTCAAGTTTATTCCGTTAAATCGCATTCATAGTTTGGATTTTTTATTATCCTGAATGTATCAAATTTATATTCTGTTTTATTCTTTTATGTATTACAGATTATGAACAAAAGCACAAATAAAACATAATATAATTTAAATGTTTCAAAACACCGCGAACGAAAAGTAAATTTTAAGATAAAAAATATCGCAAAATAAACGAACTGTTATAATGGACACAGATGAGTGTGAATGGCTTTCCGATCTTTTACGGGATGTACAACTGGAGCAATTTTATCAACGAATTCATGATGAGCTACAGGTCACTCGTTTAGCACATTTTGATTATGTGCATGCGGATGATTTGCAAAAAATTGGTCTGGGCAAACCAGCAATACGCCGACTTATGGAATCAGTAAAAAAACGAAAGGCACAACAATGGCGAAGAAACATTTTGTCAAAATTAATTGGTGGAGGAAAACAGCAACCCATAAAAAAATCGAATGTATCTGAACCAGTTGCACAACCTACATCACATCTTTCATGCCTTATACACGAGAAGGATCTTACACTAGGCATTGTAATAATGTTGTGTGATTTAATATTTTTATATCAAAATCTTTATTATTAGGACCTGATGATAAAGAAAAAAATTTTACGCCTTCCAGAAATTGGGTGACGGGACTTTTGGTGTTGTGCGGCGGGGCGAATGGACAAATGTTAGTGGACAGATTCAATCTGTTGCAGTGAAAGTTCTGAAAGCCGATAATTTATCTCAGCCGGGTATTATTGAAGATTTTTTTCGAGAAGTACAAGCCATGCATGCTCTGGATCATCCGAATTTAGTTCGATTATTTGGTGTTGTTTTAACTCAACCAATGATGATGGTAGGTAGTGCTCGTTTTTCCCACAGAGCTCAATTACCAATCACTAACAATATTTACTTAATTCCAATATTTAATTTTCACCGAATATTTATGTTGATGTGAGTCATCATTTGACATATATTTGAATTATTTTGATACTCAATATATTTAGAAATATTTTTAATATTTTTAATATTTACAAAATATTTGTGAAGGTGCAAATATAGAATGATTTTTATGGTCATTTGAATGATATTGTTTATTTTAAGGGAAGTGAAGGCGTTATATTGTTGGGAGATTTTAATGCTAGAGTTGGTAAAGATAATAGTAATTTCGTGAATGTTTTGGGTCATTTTGGAGAAGATATGGAAGCGAATAGTAACGGAAAAAGATTATTGGATTTTTTCCAGAGTTCAGATTTAGTTATCACTAATTCTTTCTTCAAGCATAAGAACATTCATATGTATTCTTGGAAAAATCCTGGCTAGAATCAGAAATCTCTGCTCGATTACGTGATTGTGGAAGATTGTTTGCGTAAAACAGTTATAGATACGCGTGTGTATGGAAGTTTTGGTTTGGACTCTGAACATTACTTAGTTGCAAGCAAACTACGTATTCCAAAAGGAGTAGCGAGTAAAAACCGGAATCCAACCATTAGAGTGAAAGTCAATAAACTGAAGAATGAAAGTGTAGTGAATGCATTTGTGGCTAGATTGGAGGGAAAATTTGCACAAGTGGAAATGAATGAGATGTCTGATATCAATGAAGAATGGAATTTTTTCAAAAGAGTAATTTTGAGCTCGGCAAAGGAATGTTAAGAGATGGATGCGTTGGTTACAGTATCGGACGGACGACAACTATATGTCGTACAAGGAGCAAAAGAGAATCGTGAAGATGTTGGTGAAGGAAACGAAGAAGGGTGGATGGATGAAATTTGAGAGGAAGTTAGAGGATGCAGAACAGAAGAGGAACAAAGTTTTCTGGTCGAAGGTTAAAAATATACGTAATGGTGGTAAAAAACGAGCACCGGGTGCTGTATTAGAAAAGGCAGGGGAGTTAGTGATTGGTAGAAAAAATGTGTTGAATCGTTGGAGAGAGTATTTTGAGGAACTTTTGAATGTTGAAAGTATTTCAGGATTGAATGTCAGCGCAAATGAAAGTGTGAGTGAAGGGAAAGTGGTAGGAATAAGTATGGGAGAAATTGAGTTGGCAATTGGGAAATTGAAATGGGGCAAAGCAGCAGGGGTAGACGAAATAAGAAATGAATATTTGATATGTAGTGGTTCAGTGGGTGTTCGTTGGTTACATCGGTTGTTTATGTATGTTTTGTTGATTTGCAAAAAGCGTATGATTGCATACCTAGAGATAAGCTCTGGTCGGTGTTGGGTGAATATGGTGTGAATGGTTCCCTGCTGAGTGCAATTAAGAGTTTGTACAGATATTGAGAAGCGGCTGTGAGAGTGGATGGTGAATTGAGTGAATGGTTTGAAGTGCAAAATGGTCTTCGAAAGGGCTGTACAATATCACCGCTTTTATTTATAATTTCCATATATGGACAAACTGAGCAAGTCAGCTAAGCTGAGGGGTAACGTAGTTTTGGGGGGAAACATTATCTCGGCTCTTGCATATGGGGATGACCTAGTATTGTTTGGCGGCTTAGAACAAGAGCTACAAAACAGTATTAGCGATTTAGAAGCGACCTGTACGAACTTCGGAATGACCATTAGCAGTTCAAAAATACAAGTTATGCATATTGGGAAAAATAAATCAAAAACAAGTGAAGTGTATGTTGAATGGGAATGAGCTTGAGCAGGTGGCTCAACTCAAATATCTAGGTTGCATCTTCTCTGAGGATGGCAGGCTGGATAAGGAATTTGAACATCGTAGAGTGAATTGTAATAAGTTTGTTGCGCAGCTCAGATCACATGTGTTTACCAAGAGTGTTTTGAGCAGGGAAACAAAGTTCATGATTCATCGGTCAATCTTCAGATCAACTATCACGTATTGAAGCGAGAGCTGGGTCGATTCTAATAATCTAATTCATGATTTGGAAGTGGCGGATATGAAAGTGCTGCGTATGATTTTGGATGTTTCGCGTAGGGATCAATGGGAAAATAGAATTAGGAATGAGAAAATACGGGAAGATTTGAATGTGGATTGGGTGGATGAAGTGGCTTGAAAGTCGAGATTGAGATGGTTTGGTCATGTACAGCGTATGAATGAGTATCGATTGCCGAAGTTAATTTTGAATGCCCAAGTCAATGAACCGAGAAGTAGAGGTAGACCCTAGGGGGAAACATTTCTCACGAGTGCGTCCAATTTCTTGCGAGTTTTTACGAGTTCGTTGTTGGTATATTTAGTTTGATTTTGAGCGAATGATAGACTGACAACTGACTCTCGCGCCTATTTGCATGCAAACTTGAACTCGAACTCGTACGAGTTTGTACATGTTATTTAAATGGAATTAAAAATTAAAATGCGAGTTCAATCATTTTGTGTAGATTTCTTACAAGTTCTGCATTATTTTAGCCGGTTTTCGAGTTGTTAAATCCTTTTTCATTAAAATTTTTTTTTTTTTAATTTTTAATTCCTTTTGTAAAAATAATTAAAATATTTCCTACCTATCAATCATTTAATCAATTCTTTAAATCCCCCTAGGGTAGACCGCAAAGACGATATTTGGATTCGGTAAAGAGTGATTTGAATGAAAGAGGATTCGAATGGAGTAGAGAAACTCAGGACCTAGCTCTCGATAGGGTGCTATGGAGAAGGATTGTTAAGGGTCGACCATTACAAAACGGACCAGACAGCATTAATGGTCCTTAAACGAATGTTGTTGTTGTTTGTTGTACAAAATATTTGATTTTATTTTCTTTTGTTATTTCCTCTAGGTCACTGAGCTAGCTGAACGAGGTTCTTTACTTGATACACTCCGAAAGCAATGTAAACATACACCAATATCAATATTATGGGAATGGGTACGTGAATATCATGGAAATTATATGATAAATGAAGAACGTGACCAACAAAAAGTTGAGAGTAAAATTTTCCATGGACAACAAAAGTGTGCACACTCCATGCAATTTATATGGCGATTGCATGCTGTTTTATATTGAGTTTGGACACTTTTACTTTCAAGTTTTTGTTGGTCACTTCCTTAAGTTACAAAGCCCATGATAAAATATATCAAATAAGAAGAAATCTAACAAAATCTTTTCGAATATTGAAATCAAAATGATGGAGACAATCTATGGTTTGACGATAAAATTACAACTATCAATTTTAAATCATTTTCACCACTTTGAAACAAAAGTAGTCATACCATTTTCATTTAATTTTAGCCTATTTTTATATTACTTCCCCAACTAACAATTGGTGATCCAAATACGTCCAATTCCGATCGCATAATCATATTTAAATGTGGGCGAACATTTGACAGTAGATACGACAATTTTTTTCGTTGAGAAATTTAGGTGTAGACCAAAATATGAAATAAAGAGAGAGAAGATGGAACAAAGTAAAGAGCTAAGGTTTTGAAATTGAAAAACAGTTGAATTAATTACCACAATACTAGGGTTTTTGCTTCAAAAATCGAGACCTTTTACTAGCTCTTCAATATTTGAAAATTAATTTGAAAGATTCAAGAGGGGTGAATTTTAGGAAGGAGAATTTTAGGCAGGAGAGGTAATAACCTTTGTATAAAATGCATGTGTATTTGGACCTGCCAAAATCAGTTTGTACAGACCGTTCCAAATAATCATCCGTTTCTTCGGCAGTCATATGGGTTAGATCCAATATGTCATTAGCATTTCCTTCATTGATTTCTTCATTTGGTCCATTGATTGCTCGCCAGTTTTTACAGTATGCTTTAATCTTTGACACCAACCGAATGTTCACTTGTTGATTTCGATTTTGAACTGCATTTTCCATTTCCGCCATGTTGACATCTTCATCTGGATTTTCTATATTTGCGTTATTCAATGAATCGGCTGCATATTTATATTTTTGTATTTCTAAGTAAATCGGCAATAATCTCAACACAATCATATGAAGTTTGCCTGAAAGAGATTAATTTTCGGTGTTATTTTTGTAAATTTGGTTTTTCGTTTGTGAACGACAAGTGTCAATCTAAAGCATAAACATCAGCTTTGTCATTTTAATTTTATATTCAGTTTATTTTATGTTTATTTGTTTCGTTTGAAAATTATTTGATTGAATTTAATTGTAATTTTAGTGCATTTGATTTCATATTTCCAATTGCTGTCAACTTCTATTTTCGTTTCACATTGCCGCGGTATTGTCAGTGTTTGTGTTTTCAGTTTAGCGCGTGCAATAGAATCACAGTGTTTCGGTTTTGTTATTGTTTTAGAGCTTTAATGCTCTTTTGTTGCCGAATAAATTTTCGATATTTTTATTTCTATTTTTACGATTAATGCCTCACTTTTTGTCGTAGTCGCACATAATTGAACAATTTTTGGACAATTGTAATAATTTTCGTTGAAAAGTCAAACGGTACTTTTCGATCAGTTATAAATTCAATGATTCTCGTTATAATGCAAATTTTTGACCATTTGAATTGACTTTTTGGTAGCGAATGAGACCAGATACGTTTGACTAAATTATTGGTGATTTTTTAAGGGTGCAGTGTGGCCTAGCACACCCCTCACCTTAAATCTATTTTGCTCGAAACATTAATAGTGGGCCTCGGACGAGGGGAGGCCATGGAGCTCGTCCTCCTCGGGACTTAACCGGAGCTCCACAGTTGACGACCGTTTTGAATATCGGAACAACGAATTTGAGAGGAGATTTTGAGTTGAAGAAGCGAGAATTAAGCGAGGGTAAAAAATTTCGGTTTAGATATTTTGGCTTTGAGCGACGTTCGTGTTAAGGGGCAAGTAGAAGAGACGTTGGGGAATTGTCGTTTGGACAATTTTTCAGGAGTTAAGACTGGTAGAGCAAATTGGGGCGTACAAATGCAGAAAAGATGAATGATTTTTATGGTGACTTGTATGATATAGTTTATCATAAGGGAAATGAAAACGTGATTTTTCTAGGGGATTTCAATGCTCGAGTAGGTAGAGATAATCAAAGTTTTGCAAATATTTTGGGCCATTTTAGAGAAGATATGAAAGCAAATGGTAATGGAAAGGGATTATTGAACTTTTTTGAGAGGCAGACCGCGAAGACGATATTTGGATTCCATGAAGAATGATTTAAATGAAAGAGGGTATGACTGGAATAGGGAACTCAAGACCTGGCTCTCGACAGAGCATGCTGGAGAAGAATTGTTAGAGGGCTACCATTACTAGACAGACCAGACGCTGAAGGGCACTAATGGTCTATAAATGATTGTTGTTGTTGTTGTCCCATTTCTATTGACTAACAAGTAAACATACCAAAGTGACGAAAAAAATTTTGAAAATCAAACATACAGCTATTTTTGAAATGCCAAAAAAATAATTCGGGCAAAATTTTGGGGGCCGAGTCCAAGGGTTTTCGATGCCGGCACCCTGTAAAGGGCGAAAAATCGGGTTTTCATCAAAATTTAACTTCTAAATGGTTAGAACTTTCACTTCGATGTCCTTGGCAAAGTTGTAGATCTAATCGAGATTAGAAACATTTCCGAACACACCACCCGCAAAATGCTACCCCTTCATGGGGTATACCTCAAAATTGAATAGTTTTAAGCCGATCCTATGATCTTAAAGGGTGACATTTTAGGGGTGGTGTGTTCGGAAATGTTTCTAATCTCGATTAGATCTACAACTTTATCGAAGACACGGAAGTGAAATTTCCAACGATTTAGAAGTTAAAATTTGATTAAAACCCGGATTTCCGCCCTTTACAGGGTGCCGGCATCGAAACCCCTTGGACTCGGCCCCCAAAATTTTGCCCGAATAATTTTTTTGGCATTTCAAAAATAGCTGTCTGGTTGATTTTTAAAAAATTTTCCGTCACTTCGGTATGTTTACTTGTAAGAATAATAACATTTTTCCACTGTTTGCAAAAAATTCGATGAACGAACAAAGGTGCTGTTACAACCTATGGACCTATTTGTTATGGCGAGTTAAGACGGAAAAATTTGAGAATTATTTCATTTTTAGTCAATTTATCCACAGAAATGGGTGAAAGCGTTACATATCTTAACGCTGTTTTTAACTGAAAATCGTTACATTAATGTTTGCTGTTTATATATATAAAATACAAATGATATTATTACATTTTGAAATGTTAAACTTTGGAACTCTAATTTATTTGATGATATTAATCACAATTTTTGATTTTCGTTTTATTATTCAATACTTGCCTATAGGCATGTCAAATAGCAACTGGAATGGCCTATCTTGAACAGAAGCGGTTTCTTCATCGTGATCTTGCATGCCGGAACATTTTACTAACGTCCATGAATAAAGTGAAGATTGGTGATTTCGGCCTAATGCGTGCTTTACCATCACAAGACGACTGTTATGTGATGACTGAACATAAAAAAGTCCCATTTCCATGGTATGTAGAAAATGTTTAGCCTTTTTTTTCTAAGAAAATGAAAATCAAAATTTTTGAATTATATACGGTTCTAGGTGTGCTCCAGAGTCACTCCGACATCGTAAATTTAGCCATGCTTCTGATTCTTGGATGTTTGCAGTATCTTTATGGGAAATGTACACTTTTGGTGAAGATCCAGTCAGTTCACACAATCTTTTTATGCGTACAATTCAACAATTGCATTATTATTATCAACAATATTTTTTTCAGTGGGTTGGGTTAAATGGTTCGCAAATATTAAGAAAAATTGATAGGGAAGGTGAAAGACTACATCATCCTGACTCCTGCCCTCCTGACGTTTACCAATTGATGTTGCAATGTTGGGATAAAAACGAAAGCGAGAGACCTACATTTGCTGCAATAAAGTTTGTGATGCAATTAAAATTTTATGCGAATTGACATTTCATTCTGTTGCTGCATTGTTTCAGGGAATTCATGCACGGTGTTCCACCCCCTATGGTTCGATCTAAATCAGCATATTTGGCTGATGGTCGACTAAAGATGGAACAAGGTGATATTATAGCTTTAATTGATGAAAGGCCTGATCTGAGATTTTTTAAAGGACAAAATCAAAAAACATTCGATATCGGAACATTTCCTAGGTAGCACGAAAACATTTATAATTAATTCATGATTTTGACTTGAATCTATGTGACTTCTTTTATTTCTGGACAGAAATATCGTAGAGCCCTTGAAGGGGAAACTATCGGACATGAGCCGTTCAATAAATGATACATTTCTTCATACTGCACATGGATTTATCCTCAACAATTCAAGAGGCAGTCCATCCATTTTTGATCCAAAATATTCAGAAGATGATAAAAGTGGCCAAACTGTTCATCTTCGAGGTATAATTTAATATCTATTAACAAAAGTGGAAATCTTATTCGTGAAGCAAACTGTTCAATACAGTGACTGTAGGTCCAATGACAGCCACTTTGTAAATCCGAGGAATGAAAATGTCATATAATTATATGAAAAATTATAATTTAACATTTATAAATAATAATAAATATTTATATCTTTGCAGCGTCCAGTTCGGCAAAAGAGCGTAAAAACAAATGCGCCTCCGAACAATATGTTCGTGAGCGTAAAAGCAATGCTCAGAAGCAGTTTGCATATAATAAACTTATAAATGAGAAACAGTTTACATTGAAGCTAGAAAATCGTAAATCGTTATCAGCGCCCAAGCGACCACCACAACCTCAATTAGTGAATTATGAAAATAAAGAACAAGATGGAATGTTAATAGATTTGACATCTCCACAGCAGCAAGACGTTACAATATCATCTGGTGTATTTGAGAGTATTATGACATCAAAATTTAATGACCTAAGTATTCTGGATGCCCCAATCGATGTGCCAACTGAAGGATATCTATTTAATAATGACAGCAATAAACCAGATGCACCACCATATATATCACCACCCACGTATATGAATACGTATGGACTAAATAAAGAAACATCAACCAGTGCATCAATTCAATATGGAAATGTTGATCCATTTGATACGTCACACATTAGAACACAGACACCCAGTAATTTATCATCACAATCACAATCACAATCGCAACCACATTCAACCATAGAAAATAATATAAATAGTCCCATTCATAATCAGATCCAAGTAAACAGGTACAAGGATTTAGGTTATATGAATCGATCCAGATCGAGTGCAGCCAGTGAAATTGACGACATTATTCAAACCAAAATTGCATCAATGTGTCCAACAAGTAGTCAATCTTTGAGGATTACGAATTATACCAATGAACTCAACAATGATGCAAAAAAACAAATGAATATAGTTGGTAATGAATCAACCCCAAAAATGTTAGATATGGCTACTCTGAGTGAAAACCAATCCATATCATTACCATCTACAGAATCAAACATGAATTTGAATCCATCATTTTTGCTTGAACTAGGAAAAAATTTTTATAAAAACGAAAGTGCTGCTACAAATGTGAATGTATACAGTTCCCACCCAACAAACATAGAGGTAATGATTTTTAGTTAAATTCAGAGTTAAGATATGTAAGGATTTTAATCATTTCTGTGGATAAATTGATCGCATTCTCACCTATTTCTACCGTTGAAATCATCGGTGATTTATAACGGTGTGGCACATTCAATTTTCACTGTTTACAAGGGATTTTTCCAAAGTGGAATACTTTTGTAGCCAGTGAAACCTTAAGTGAGTTAATTACCGACAATTTCGATTCGAAACAGTAAAATTCGAAAAAGGATTTTCGAAATTTCAACACATAAATACTTTCACTAATTTCAAACTAGGAATCGTATGCACTCCAAATAAACATCGTCACACAGTTTGAGATCAAATTCCCTTTTGACCAGCATAAAAAGCTCGGCCATTCTTTTGTTGTATTCGTCGATGAATATTCCACGTTGCAAACTTGTGCGAGATGTTTCGGCAGATTTGACCCAATAACGAAGCCAGCTTCGAATCATGGGATCATTCACGAAATTCCAGTGCATCTAGTTTTCAGCTAATATTGCTAGTATTTCTAGTGCGTGATGTTAGCTCCCAATGGCTTTTCTCATCATGAATTCATTGAAAGTTAATCAAATTTCTATTTTACTTTTTAGAATTTATTATTATTTTAAGAAATTATATAATATATTTAAATTTTATTTTTTGAAAAAAATGAAGAAAAAAGTCAATAATAATAAATTATAACAAGTAAAATACAAATTGTATTGTACGCTTTTCAATGAATATATGACGAGAAAAATTATTGAGAGCTAACTTCACGCACTAGAATTCTTTGCTAGTTCTTCGCTAATTTTTCTAGTGCTAGTGATCGTGACTGGCCCCATGCTTCGAAGTCTGCGGAAACTGCCAACCCGCAGAAGGTTGCCATCGAAGCTCACAACAAAGAAAATCAATCGTGAGTTGCAACGTGATCGGAAAATAAAAATCCAAACAACAATGATGTTGTTGTTGAAAATGGGGCACAACCAATTCAAGCAATCAAGCGTTTGGTGTCGAAATAAAAGATTCCTCCAAAAACTGGCGACCAATGCTGAATATTGTGCTACTGAACAATAACAACAATCATACACAATCGTTTGCAATCGTGACGTCGTTGCTTCGAAATACATCATGTACAAAGGTATGTATGAAAATCGATTGTGAAATTGAAAGTGTTCTTCTTTATATCAGTGTTTAAAAATGTTTTGTTTTTTCTCTCTGATTATCATTTCAGGGTTGTGTGCACTTGATGGCATATCAGTGCCTGGAACATTGCAGAGACCACCGCCGCAACACAGACCCTCTGTAGTCAGACAATAAATGGTCTGGCGCAAAAGACAATAAGGTTAACAATTCCAACAAAAACAGAAGCATAGTATTAAGAAACCAAACAGAAAAAAAAACATGTTAACAATTAAGTTAAACCCAGTTAGGCTTGATTATATGGCTTTGCAAATGTACAGTTTAGTACGTATAACTAAGTATGTACAACGCTGTAGGTACGATGCATTGATTGGTGTTATTAATTTCATGACATTCATTTAAAGTGGAAATGAGTGAAACTACGATCAATTTACCTTTTTAGCTTCCATTTGACAATTATTGTCGCACATATTCAAAAAATTAATGTGATTTTTTTCAATTTTTTTTCGTTTCATGCACTTGGACTACGCCTGGAATTCTCTCTATTGTGACGGTGAAAATGGTTCTATCTTGGGTTAATTTCAATTTTGAATGTATTTTCGTTATTATTTGTTGACTGCAGTCAAATGAATTTTTATCTATAAATGACAAAAAAAACGATGTAAGCGCAATTTCGAATTCCCTAAATTGGTTGAAAAATGACTTTTCATCAAAAAATGATGTGACAGGAGAACTGTGTCAGCAAAAAGATGCATCACTCTCTAAACAATCATCTATCAAAACGAACAATTTCGAGAGTGCATCGCCTCATATGACATTATGCAGAAAAAATTACAATGTAGAATTAAATAGTGCAGCAGTAACTGAAATTCATGCACCGGCAATACCTAGCAAACATTTAGGTAACGATTTTTAGTTAAATCCTGCGTTAAGATACGTAACCCTTTTGCATATTTGTGTGGATGAATTAACCGTATTTTGACCTATTCCTACCGTCGAAACGGGATTTGTATCAGATTATATGACTGTGTGTCACAATTGAATTCAATCCATTTGTTGTTTGAATCATAATAATTATTCAGACCTAATTTCATTCTCATAAAATTCATTTTTCCGATATTTTTTTCAAAATGATGTGAAATTACTTTCCAGTATATACAGCCGCTATGTATAAGAATGTTAATCACAATACAAAATAAAATGTATATTCGTTGAATAAGGCGCACACATTATAATCTAAGAAGAAACCAAATTTCATTGGCAGCCATGACATTATTTCGCTTGTTTTATAGTGAGGGCGTCGTTGTCGTTGCTTGACAGATATGCATTCCCCGCTTGAGCGGAGCAGTATTATTGAGGTGTCAATGAAGGTATCAGAGACATGATCAGAAAGTGTATTACAATTGATTTCACGCAAATGGAGCAGCTTGCGGCTTTGAACATATCTAAGCGCTTTATCTTATAAACCGTGTATACAGTTTTTACTGTTAATAAATTATATTGAATCAATTGCGAATGATTATCGAAACAAATTGATTTAGTTTTTGTGGCACACGGTTTCCATTAGTTATTTACAAGCATACATTCCGTTTTGCTAATTCTTAGGCAACCTGAGCAGCTTAAAAACATTCACAGCACAGTTAATTACACTTGTGTTCGACGCACGCAATAACAATACAGTGAATAACATTGCCTGTTCGACCGTTAAGCTACTAACAATAGGTGACTGAGCTGCTCAGGTTGCCTAAAAAATAGCAAAACGGAATGTATGATTACAAGTTGACAACTGAACTAATTTCCATTTCATCCCTTAATTTACAATAAGCAATAATTTTCACACATAAAATGTGATTTTTTTTCAATTTCCTTACTTTACATGCGCATGGATTACACCTGGATTTCATTTGATTGTGACGGTGAAAATGGTATCTGCCCACGGTCAATTTCAACTTCAAAATCAAACTTGGATATTTGCCTCAATCTGATGTATTTTCGTTAATAAATGTTACTGTATGTCAAAAAAACGCAAACAATGTGACGATTTCGAAAACAGTGAATAATAGTAATCAACCTGTTCATAGTAATTATTCTATAATTGGTGAGCCAAACGATAATTTCATTTCCTCGGCAAATTATGTGAGTGGCACTGATACGAAAAACATTTACTCAGTTTCCAGCGACATTTATGGTGCCGGTGCCGGTGCCGGTGCCGGTGCCGGTGCCGGTGCCGATGTCGGTGTCGGTGTAAATATGTATGATGTTGTTGCAGCAAATAATTCAAATTATTATCAAACTATTCAACTGAACGATCCACAATCTGTGATATATGATGAAGTAGCGATCGATGATATTCGGCCACATCGACCGGCTCCTGGCCCGCCAACCCCAATTCTTTCTGCACAGCAAATTCAAAGAAGACTAGAACGAGCCCAAAAAGATCAATCACATCAATTGTACGATAATCTTGGATCAAATTATATAAAAAATGTCTTTTCAAGCGGAAACTTCATTTATGAGGAGATTAATCAAAAGTCCAATAATGTTAATGATACTAATCAACTTGTATCCAAAGACACAGTAAATGCAGTGAATAGCGGAACGATCAAAAACATGAAAATTGAACAACTTTTACGGTGAGAATGGAAGAATTGACATTAATAATTTTATGAAAATAATTGAAAGCCATTTCACAACGAAAGAAAACAATGAGCATGAACATAAACATTAACACGAGTACATATAAAAGACAATCACATAATCGTGTTACACCATGCATGCGATTTAAGACATACATAAACATTCATTTCCAAATAACTCAATTCAATACATTTTCAGTAGCAAGGTCAATAACATTACGATTTTTTTTCATTTACTTTCTTCATGTATTGAAATATTATTGCATTGTAAATCCAATTTTTACAACGGCGTCATTCACTTTTTTGATTTAAATATCAAATGAACAAATAAAATAGTCAATTAATTATTTTATTTTAGATTGGGACTTGCATCACGTTTGAAATGCGAAGAGGCGTTGGTGAGAACTGGTTGGTCGATTGAGTTGGCTGCATCATCTCTACTAGAAAATACTTAAAATTTTGGGGAGAAAATAATTTCAATTCAAACAAAAACACTTATATGAAAGTCATTTCCATATAAAACAAACTATATTTAAACAATAAAAAAATGGCATTTCTATTAGTCAATTGAAGCTACCTATAAGTTCTGAGAACCTTATTACAGTTTACAGAGGTTATGATGTACTTGTACAATGTACATACGTAGGCTGTCTTATAAGTTTGGCCTTTGGTAATGTAGCCTCATCCTTATCCAATGTATACAAATGGTTTGCTGAGTTCAAATATGGTCGTGTGTTGTTCACTGATGAATTCCGTGAAGGTCCTCCAAAATCTGCTGTTGTGCAAAAAAATATCGATGCTGTGCGTAAACTAATATTGGAAGATCGTCATGTGACATACCGTGAGATTGAGGCAATATTAGGCATTAATAAGACCAGCGTACAAACAATTTTATATGAACACTTAGCTGTGAAAAAGATTTGTTCCCGTTGGATTTTACATAAATTGATCGATGAGCAAAAAGTAGCTCGTGTAAATTGGTACGAACAAATGCTCGGCAAATACGACAGTGGACGCTCAAAAAACGTGTATAGTATTGTGACAGGTGACGAATCATGGATCTATGAGTATGAGCCTGAAAGTAAACAACAATCGACTGTATGGATGTTTCAAAATGAACCAAATCCAACAAAAGTTGTTCGTGCTGGAAGTGTTGGTAATCAAATGATGGCTTGTTTTTTTGGAAAAAGTGGTCATGTAGCAACAGTGGCACTGAAGCACGTAGAACGGTTGATTCTGAGTGCTAGACGACCATTTGTTTGCTATAAGTGTTCAGTAAAATAAAAAAAAAAACAAATAAACGCCTTCGAATCATTATTCACCATGACAATGCAAGCTCCCCTACATCTCGTCAAACAAATAAATTTTTGACCACTGAAAACATAGAATTAATGAGTCATCCGCCTTACAGCCCTGATTTATCACCCAATGATTTTTTCTTGTTCCCTCACTTCAAAGATCAACTGCGTGGACAACGATTTGCGAGCGCCGAAGAAGCTTTTGATGCGTTCAAAAACCATGTTTTGGAAGTGTCTCCCGTCGAATGGAAAAGTGTATAGACCATCATGGAAAATATTTTGAAAAGCAATAAAGCCATTTTCAATAATACATAACTGTTCGTTAATATTTTTTATTCAAACTTATAAGACAGCCCTAGTATATATTAAATGTAATTTAAAATTTTATGAAGATTCGCTAGTTGTGTAAAAAGAAACCCCAATGGGATGGAAATATGAAAATGCAAGTTTAAATAAATTTTGAAGCAACAATTACTATGGTTGTTTTTTTATTTCATCGAATATATTGGGAGTATGCATTAATTCATTCGGTTTTTTACCAAAAATTGATACTTCATTGTGCAAAAATGGTTACATGTTTTTTGTTCAAAATAGTCCATCACTAGCCACTACTTTTTACCATCTCTTTGGTAATTTATGGATTCCACGTCGAAAAAACTCCTCATCTTTAAAGGCCCAGGAACAAATCAAGCTAATTTTTCCCTTCTTAAAAACACACAAGTGCTGCGCAACCAAGACATGGGACAACCAAACTTTGGACATCGAAGCTTATTTGATTTAGAATGAGTAATGTCTAGAGATTACAGCGGAAATTTGGCTAACGGACATAAGTCCACCAGTCCACCAATCCATCCATCCATCCATCTGTTATTCTATGGATGGATGAGCGAATGGATGGATGGATAAGTGGATGGCCAATGGATGACCAGTGAATGATCAGTGAATGATCAGTGGACGACGAGTGCATGATTAGTGGACGATGAGTGGATGGAGATTGTATTGATTGATATGTTTATGAGTGAATGAATGGATGGATGTATGGATGGATGGAAGTTTAGCATGAAGTTTGCAAAAAGTGAAGAATATTTGAAAGGTATAGAGGAAAAATGTCATACAGAAAAGTTCCAAAGAAAAATGAATAAAACAAGTGGCAAATGCAGGATTTTATACCGAAAATTTGTTCCAGATAAGCGACATATGAGTGTTGTCAACATTTTTCCTCTATACCTTTCATTTTGTAGCTCTTAAAACAAACATTTTTATTTTTTTGTAAATTCTGGTGACATTGTTGTCCGAATCTAGTTGATATCAATGTTCAATTATTAGTGAAGAGTAGTAAGGATATTCCTCCTGCAAATATTCTTTTGTTGGCAACGTAATTCGACACATTCATTGCTAAAAAATTTGACGTTATTTACGCCTCAAAGAAATGACATATATTGAAAAAGACTCACAATTACAGTAGCTTTCCAACGAATGTTTGAAAGAATGAAACGATCGAAAATAAGCTAGTTACGCCATCTCTTAGAAAACCGCACGAATTAATGCATACTCCCAATATGTTATTCACATTTGATCAAAATAATTGACTTCAATTTCATTGCAATAATTTTTCGTTTAACGCTAAAACTCACATTGGTCAATGAATCTACAAAAACCAGTTGAATATGACTACACTCGCAAACCAGTGGCTTTATATGTATATTTGATTACTAGACTAGTATCTTTACGTTTTTCATATAAAAACCAGACAGTGAATTTAACATTTCGGATTTCCACTTTAGCTTTAAATGATTATTTGAAGGTAAGTGAAATCACTCATAGCAAACACCTAGTTTCAAAATTTGCGAAAATAACTTATAAAAAATAAATTTTCAGTTTTATAAACTCAATGTTCAAAGTAACGTGAAACATGAATCTAAAATAATAATAATTGCGAATTTAAGAGAACCTTTTTTTACTAGCAGCTGCTTTCAAATATACATGGACAGAGAAATCGTCTTTAGACAGATCTCTGGATAGGGGAAATTCTAAGGCGAATATACGTTCATTATCATATTCGGCGCTTCCTGAATTATATCAAACTTCGGAAAAACTACATCGCGCTCAACCATAAAATTATTTCAGAATTGTTTCTATGTCATGAATCAATTTATTACTCTCTTCTTTTCACGCAAAAGAAAAACAAATCCAAAATTGTGTATAAACAGTATAGAATATATTCAATATTTCTAATCTGTTTTATAAATTAGAGTTTGATCAAATAAATAACGGCATTGAATTAGTAAATACGGATCTTGCAAAACTAAATGATTTTATTATATGTCGTGGTATGAAATTAAATGGCTCTAAATCGAAAGTAATGATAATCGGATCTAAATATCATACACCGGTTAAATATTGATACCATCAACGATGTAAAAATTGGTGATGAAAAACTTGAGTTCTGTAAGTTAATTTAAAAGCTTGGTGTTATTTTTGACGAAAATCTCTCTTTTCAAGAGCATGACAAGTGTAAATTGCAAAAAGTGCATGGTAAGTTGAATTGCATTAGTCCCATTATGGACTTTGGGAATGTAGTAACTTATGACTGGGGTGCTCACAGCACTCAAAATCAGCTTAACCGTGATCTTATTGCTGATAACGATAAAATTCAGTACCTACCTAGTTACTGAATATCGTGAGCGTTTGACTCTCCAGAGGCAGGCCGGTTTTACCATGGTTTTCCGGACCCAATCTAGGTATTGAAGCCTCTCTTTAATACCATCCCACCTCTGACTCTATCTTTTTGCTAAAATCGTACCATGGCCGGAATATATGTCGCGTTGGGTCTCTGACCAGCATAGGTCTCGTAATGAATAAATGAATAAATAAATGTACTTAGATTTATAAAACTTATTGCACATTTTCTCGAGTTCCACAACAAAGAAAAAAGAAATTATGATCGAGTGCAAAAATGTGAATTATTAATATTATCTATTTTGGAAAATTATCTATGTTAACGATCTGCTAAGCAAAATATTCATCAAAGTCTTTACAACATTAATAATAAAAATCGCCTCAAAATCTTGCATTCAAAATATTTGCTATGATTCATTATATCTCAATAATTTTGTAGTTAAGTCATCAAATTCCGTTTACATTTCAAACATATTCTGTTTTTCTTTTTTTTTTTTTCAAATAAATAGTTAAGTTCATTGCATAATACTGATATATGTTTAGAATACGAAATTAAGACGACACTTTTTTGCTAATAAGCATGTTTCTCGCTAGTTGAATATTAATGCAAAACAAAACCTGCAGAAAATAATTGAATAACACTTTATTTTGTTCCGAAAAATTACGAACGAAGAATACAATTTTTAAATTCCATCCGTATGGAATGGCGTAACTCACACGCAATAACACACCATAACAAAGCAGCATGAATTGAACGGCATCATGAGTATTTGCAACTTGATTTCAGCTAATATTTGTTCAGTGCGTTTTTGAACGTAGCAACTTGTTCCACGAAAAATTACAGCTGCCGTTGATTCACATAGTTTAAGAAACGTTTAAATTACGTTCAATTAATTTAATCGGCTTGGATCAAAAACATTTAATCAAACAACACTAAATTGTAATGTTCAGTTGAATAATATAATAAGTAGAACTTTTTTTTTCAACTTTTGAATCAAACGAATTTTTATCACTATAAACACATTTTTTAGACGTGTACAATGTATTGTGGTGCATTGTGACAGTTATTTGTTGAATCTATTAGTATAATATTTTAACCAGATATCTCTTTATTGACCATAGCTGCGCAACAGATACATTGCAGTGTATACTGTTGTTGTTGCAAAGTATATATTTTGCTGCTATTTAATTGACTATTTAGGTTTGATTTACTGAAATACTACGTTATTAATCCTTTTTTGATGAAAAAAACAACTTGAAATTAGTTATCTTAGTTATAGCGAAATGAATGTGTTTTATACAACGAATTCAAGAAATAAACACACACCGTAAATTAAGGAGTAACAGTGATTGTTTAAAATGAATTTTGAAATGTTTTGTGAATAATGGTAAATTAAATCGCACCGTGAATTTTAATCTTAGAAAATACATTTTTGTTATTTGTTGTTATGATAAAATTATGATTTGATCCTATTTATCCCATTTTGTGCAGCCTAAAAAATGTGCTACTTATCAATATACATATGGCTCTCATGCTGTGTTCCACCATAAGAAAGCCTGAAGTTCGGACTATTTAAAAGTATTGTGGTATACCGTATGTGTGATTCATATGATCATTTATTGGAAAAAGAGTGATTTAAACTGACAGCATGAGGGATCGAAAAAACGATCAGTGATAAGAAATAGGTTAAAAATTTTCATTTCAATGATATATCTAATGTACAATAGTTTTCACAAACAAAAGGAAACTATCAAACTTTAAGGAACCCAAGCTTGTACCTTCCAACACTTGATAATCATATCAAAAACGAAGCACGTATAACAGCTTTTCGTTTGAAATCCATTATAAATACGGAGCCCACAAATATGAGTCCTCATTCTTCAATTATTGACCCCAATTTTGCAGGCTCCAGTTGATAGAATTCGCATAAGGTTTGTTTTTAATAAAACTTACGGATTAGTTTTGGAAAGAGAATACACACCGGAAACGAATAAAAGTAACCACATTGACAGATGGTTCACTGAAGAAGCTGTCAACAAAATAGGTTTTGGATATGGCATTTTCCATGACAATAATAGAACCGAACACTGCGGATATCTGGGAAAAAATACAAATATTGCGCAGGCTGAGTTGGCTGCCAACTTAAACTGTTGCATTGAAGTGGCTAAAGACGAACTCAGCAACATTCCAGTTAGAATTTACACTAGCAGTTCTCACGCTTTTAAGTTGCTGGGGAACCACGCGGTGGGCTCAGAACTGGTGTCAAATTGTATTAAGATTCTAATACAAATTCAATTTAGAAGAGAGATCACTCTAATGAAAACGCCCGTGAATGAGAACTTAGTAAGGGCGAGGACGCTAGTGAGGAGTGGCTCGTCTGTAACTATGGAGTGTCCTGAACCGTTTCTTAAATTAATGGATAAGACGGGTAGTGCTCACTGTAACGATTGGCTACAAAATAGCTTCAAGCTAGGTTGGCGAGGCCAAAGTGGTTGCTCTATTGCCCTTCAATAGCACCAAGCGTCAAAATTGCAAGAAATTTGCTCACGCTAAATAAACTTAGAATGAGTTACACAATTGGGACTCTCACGGGTCACATTAGGCTAAATGCGTATTTAAAACGTATACGAGTAAGAGATGAACTTGATTGCGAATTAACAAATCTTCGACGTTCAATAATTATATTTTTCTATGTAGGTAACTGAACAAATTTAACAAAATAAGTATTTTCGATGTTTTTAGGGCCCCTAAATCTAAATCTGGTGTCAGAAATGATCTACTGGGTCCATTTCTTCTTTATTTCTTTAAAAATCGTAAATTTTCTATATTTTTGTCATTTTTCGCTGCAATGTTACAGATAAATAAATCGTGATTATATCATTTCTGACACCAGACGTGGATTCAGAATTCTTGAAAACATTGAGAATAGATGTTTTATTGAATTCAATTAGTTATCTATGTGGAAAAATCCGAAGTTTCGTCGCATTTTTCATATTTTATACATTGCATTTTAATACAACATTAAGATTGCGTGTTGAAAGCGGGAAACGTAAGATAAAATGAAGCGGTAGCAATATGGCTCCAATCTTGAGAGTCTGTACTACAGACTCTGTAGCTTAGATTATAACTACCTATGGGCTATGGCCGATGTTGGGTATCACAGTTTCATCAAATACACACATTTTTTGAAAAAAATCAAGTGAATTGAGGAATGAACTGATAGAGGAACTTTTGCTCCGAGACATTGTTTGAAAAGTCCTGACTTCCTCTTGAAAAATTTGTGAAAAAAAATTCGTGCAAAATTGTTTCTTATATTTCCGCTGAACTATTTAAATGTGATTTGAAAAGGTCTAGGAAATGTTTATCCATTCAATTCCATATTTGTTTTAAGTTTATTAATTTTTAAAAATTCGATGCACTCTAATATATATATGTATATATAACAATGAAGAAAGAAAAAAAGAAAGAAAGAAAGGAAATCGAAAGTAGAAGAATAGTCAGTTGTGCAAATAATAATAATAATAAATCAATGAAAACCCCTAAAAATTGCTATGAAAAAACTATGGAAAGCAATGGTGCGAAAAAAAATAAAGCAAATAACTGACAGACACTGTTAGCGGCAACAAAACCATAATTTAAACATGAACATGATTAAAATAACACGCATAATGTAAAATCATCTATTTAATTAACGTTTATAGCTTCATATACCTTTCTCTTTATCGCTTCACATAAATTTTTTAATGTAAATGTTTTGATATTTTTTTACTTTTTTCTTTATACAATAATAATGCAGAAAAACAACAAAAATTGAAGAAAAAACAATGGATAGGTTTCATACGCTCTTCAAAGTCTTTTCTCTCTACTTTTTAATGCTATCGTGCAATCTTAAATGCTTCAGTATATGAAAAAAAAAGATCGAATTCCACTATAATAACATTTTTGTATGCCCATGCGTTAGAAAGAAAGTAATAAAATTATTATCACACACAGCAACACATTCAAAAACAAACTTTCGGTTAAGAAAATATAATTGTTTCTTCTTTTCGAATATTCCAACATAATTACTTTCCATTCATTTATTCATAATTATTACAATTTACTTTACTGTATTGCATATGAATTTAACTGATATTTTTTCAAATAATAAAATAATGATTTCTAGAATAAGGAAAATGAGTTATCAATCCCGATCATCACGCCTCAAATCACTGCCAAGATATAACGACTCAATCTATTGGTCTGCAATTGATTCAATTTCAAATATAACCGATATGACACAGTCATCGAGTCGACAATCATCTAGTGCCCATTCACGTAATTATATAGATGCGTGGGATATGGAAAATTATGCTTATGTGCAGAGGTATGTCTGATTATAAACATAAATTTCATGTGATAAAAGTAAATAGTTACTCTACTATAATTTTTCAGAAATATAGAAACAGATGAATTAAATCCAGCAACAAGACATCATCACGATGAATATTTGAAAGCATACTACTTAACTGGTTAGTATTTTTTGCAATTGTCAATTATATATTGTTTATTTAATTGTCAACTAATTTGAGACTTGAATGGCCAACGTTGACTAAACCGTACAAATCAATTTCAATTGAGATTTAATTATTTTAGACACCAAAATGAAAGATTGTCTATGTTACGCTGGTTTCGATGAGCAGCTTTTTTATAACACAAAGTACGAAATGCTTTCAGATACTTTTGCAGGTGAATTGTGATCAAAAATATTATTATGATATAATAATTATAATAATTATAATAAATATAATCATTTTTTCAAGATATAGAAGAGATTTCCAGCTCTTGTAGTGGGAGTACTATATCAACAATACAATATCGTACTGATCCTCAGATACATTTTCCACCGCCACCAATGCAATCATCATCGGCATATGAATGCTATGCAAACGTGGTTGTACCAAAGAGACGTATACCATTTGATGAACCGATCAATGTTCATCACAATGAATCAATACCAATTGAATATCCAGAGCCTGAGCAATATTATGATCAAGGTCACAACGAATGTTATGAAATGCAAAATATGCCCATATACTTTGTACCGGATACATTTGGCGATAAATTTAATATATCCAACAATCGACGACACTTAGAACGGTTTGGTTTGAGCAAAAAAGGTCTTTTACAAATAGATTATTCATTTAGCTGGATGAATTTACAACGACTCATCTCGAATAAATAAAACTTATTTTGATCTGGCTTCTATGTAAAAAAATGTACAAATAAATGTCTTTTTCTTTAAAAAAAAATCTTGCTGTTTCCAATTTCTAATATTTACAGAATTGTCATTTGTATATATGAGCTGTGTAAAATGAATATTCTCTTAAAATAACTTGTACAAATAAAAATGTTGTATGTTGTCATGTTTTAGATGACAGATAATAACAGTCACGATTTGTTAACATTAAAGGGAATTTTTAGTTTAGGAAGACCGAAAAATAATTTAAATAATGTGTGAAATAACGTCAACTGTTTGATATTAAACTCTTTAAATTTGATGCCGATTAATATAAAATTATCATGAACACTGTCATTTTGATTAAACATTACGGTGTCCAAAAATATCAAACCTGAAGAATCAAAGAAATAAATTAAAAATATTATCGTTAAAATAATATTTTGGTGAAAAAAATATGAAATGAAATGGCTTTGTTAGCTTCTACGCCGAGAAAATAACTTTTGTGACAAAATACCTAACCTCAAACTTTAGGAATTGAATTCAATTGACGTTATGAAACGTTAGGAATAAAACAATTATTATCCAGAATATCAGAATATCAGAATATCACAATAAATTAAGTGAATTGGGTATTTCGTTGAAAAAATTCATTTAACATAAATTTTTTTCCAATTAAATAAGTAGGTAAAATTGCAAGTCAAAAAAGTGAATGAAACAGTTATGGCACACTTTTGATATCACAGAAGTAGTTTTCTCAATGTGTTAACTAATAGTTAATAACCGTGAATATAATTCGGTTTGAGCTATTTTAATTAATAAATGATATTTACTTACCATAATATGATGCATTTGAAAAACATCTTCATCAATAGGTGATTAATGTCGAACCGATTGAAAAAGATGTTGATCATATTGTAGACCATATCATAATTATGACGGATCCTATGTACTGACAAGCTAGCCCACTAAGTCCAAGGCTAGCGAAGTAACGATCATTAAATTCTATCGTTAAAAACTAATTCTTAAAATTATATGTTTGATTTGAATTGGAATGGTGCTGGTAATGACTTTAAACTGGAATTCCTTCATTGCGTCTTGGTCTCACCAGTGCTGCATGTATCGGCAAACCAAACAGTTTACAACGACCTTTATAAGGAAATAAAAAGAAAAACACAAATTGAGATTAATAAATAAGACACTATTTTTGATTTTTAAAAAGATTCGAATCAGAAAACAACGGCACTTGAAAAAACGAAGACCTACCTTTGTACAATATCAGCTTTGCAGCTGATATATCACGGTGCCATACTGTTTTGAGCCCGTTTGGTTGCACTGCAGCGTCGTTCATTCCATCATTCAGGATTTGGTAGCCAGTTTTTGAAAATACGTTGATTTTTCGATACCAATCGTCCTGTATTATTTCCGGTTTGAACGGCTGCAATTGCGTTTCCTTCCTCTGCCATATCTTGCCAAATTTGCTTGATCGTACCTTTCATTTGCAATACACGATGGCTCACTTTCGTCACGATTGTTGGTGGTAAACCCACTATTGCATTTGGAATGCAATTCTCACACTTTTTGAAACGTTTTGGTTTTGACCATAGCGGGAATCGTTGAAAACATCTTCCATAGTGTTGGGATGTGTTGAATTCGTCAACCATTCTAATTACGCAATCATTCAGTTTTTCGAATGCACCAATAAGTTTTCGTGTGCCTGGGCATGGTACATATTTTCGAATCGGAATCGGTGAATTTGGAGCTATTTGACCACCTCCGATATAAATGATAGATGGTTTATTGTCTACTAGCTTCTTGGCAATTTTATCAATGGCTCGATGTGATTCCATGTGTTTCTCGAGACTCAAACGTGCATAGCTGCGTTGTGTATACGTTTCAATACCGTTCAATGAAAAACGGAGTTGATGTGCAATGTAATGTCGCCATGAAGTGTTCTGTGGCGATTGCATTATTTCGATTGTTTCGGCAACATCATTTCGATCAGTTTGTTCTTCAAATGTAAATAATCGAGTCATTTTCTCGGCCTTGGTATTGCGTAAGCCCTGGTTTGCATCGCAGTGATATTGTTTTGATGAGATACGAAAACTGGTCTGACAATGAAAAGAGAGAAAAAAAAGAGAAAAACGTTAAACAAAAAAGGGCAAAAAAGGAAAAATAAAAAACAAAACGAAACAAAAATTTGAAAGCAACCTCTTCGTCATTACGAATGTTGTGTCGCACGGTGGCATTCCAGGTTCGCATCTCTGGATCAATTCCGAGCTCGTAAAAAAAATCGCCTGCAAAATATCTGCGAACCACTTCTTCATCATTCACTTCGACGGGTGGTGGTACTGGCATGTCATACTTAATCGAACAGGATACACCATCTGTTACGATTGCGTTTCCGAATGTCTTATTATACTTGACAGGGCTGTTGATTTTATCCATGTCGAAGTATAAACTCCAACCACCGATTTTGTTGCAAAGACATTCGTTCTGTTCGATAAATATTTCTTGAACTGTCTCACTTTTAAGCAATTTGCCAAATTTGTGTGGTGCTTTTTTAATGCCTCAGAGAATGTTCCTTTGTTGAGCGCCAATGTCTCCGCCAGTTGTATCTCTTCGATCATATGAATACTTCAATGCATTTTTGATGTCATTATCACCAAACAGAACTGGATTCAGGGCATTTCGTCGTAAAATCATGTCGTTTAATTCATAAACTCCCATTTTAAAACATTTCTTCAAGCGACGTTCACAATGCGTTTCCAGATTTGTTTTAACGTTGGTAATGTATTGCTTGATCGATTCTTTGAACGCATTGGAAAAATAAGTTATTTGGCCATTGAAAGAAATTCCTCAACAAATGTCTGACCATTTGTTTGAACCCAATCTGATCAGCATAGCTGGGATTTTTCTGGTTTTGAACGAGTGGGCCATGAAAACATTTTTTGATGAACTTTTGAAGGTAGGTAAAAAATCTTAAAAACCTAATAAAGGAATATCGTCGATGCTAAAAAGGCCATCTAAGTGGCCTGAATGCTCATTCGGGACATGGCATTGATGAGCGGCTGACGATATTCCTCCCGGATTACCGATCCGAGGGCCAACTTGTAACTTCGGTAAACGTTGTTTTCATCCACTCTCTATGTCCACACCATTGTTATCACAAAAAAAAAGAAAAAAAAAAGAAAAACAAATAAATAATTAGCACAATTAGGGAGAAATAGGCACAGAATTGAATCCACATATCGAATTGAATCGATCAGCAACAAAAATGAAACACAATTCTCCTGAGAATTTTTTGCAATTGTTGAATAATTACCAAAAAAAAATCAACTGAAGAAAGGCACACAAAAATAGCGTTCACTAAATCACTCCATTCGATTTGCCACTCTCGCAAATAATTCAATTCCAATCGAAAATCCAATAAAAAATAATGAATTTACTGTAAGTCACAAGAAAATTTGATTTAATTTAATCTACTAATTTAATTGACTTGGCCAAAATCTGATCTCCGAATGATAGTGATTTGTGAAGTTTTAATGATTTGAGCCGAATTTTATCGAAAACTAACAGTAACAAATCAACATCGAATCGAACACATGACACATTTTGAAATACCACTGGATAATTTTTATTCCTTTGAAAAGAATGCATTGTATGTATGCATCAATGTGACTGTTCATAAACAAATGGTCGCCTGTTATGAATATTCCAAGGCAACCAAAAATTTGCAAACGATCACAAAGAATTCATTGAATGATATATTTGAAATGAACAGATTAGATATGATCACAAAGTAAAACACTATTCATAATAACATCCACCGTTTATTTGTCACAGATGAGAATCATTTTATCTCGTCGTTCTATTCATTATATTTATTGATATTGAAACCACTTCTGTACACTGGGCATTTTCATCTTTGTTCACTGTGAGTATTTTTCCTATCAAGTTATTAACAACGTATTGCTTCATAATGAAAATAATGACACTGATTTGAAACACTTTCCTTATGAACAAAATCATAAATTCGAATCAAATGAGATTCCTAAATTAGATGAAAATCTACTGTAAATTCAGAAAACAGTTAAAACAACGAAGTTTTTATTTACATTTATCGTTTTGAAATGTGCTTCAGATCTGTCAACATTCATAAACAATACAATGTGAACCATTCTAATGGTTCGTTTCTATATATACGAAGAGCAATAATAAAATTCATATTTTGTTTCGGGAAGTGTGAATATCAATTGCAAAGATTTGTGAATACTATTCAGAATTTAACAGTTTCTAAATAAATAAAAAACACACGTGTTTTATTCAATGTTTTTTTTCCGTTGAACAATAAAATCTATTTTAAATGTTTTCTATATTATTTTCATTTTCATATCGTTTCATAACGTCAATTGAATTCAATTCCTAAAGTTTGAGGTTTTCTCATTTATTTTCTCAGCATAGCTAACAAAGCCATTTCATATCATATTTTTTTCACCAAAATATTATTTTAACGATAATATTTTCAATTTATTTCTTTGATTCTTCAGGTTTGATATTTTTGTACACTCTACCATACATCCTTGCTTTGATTGTATAGATAACAATTGGTCTATTATAATATTTTGTAATTCATACATCTCATGATTATACAGATTTTGGGATGCGGCGAAAACAATTGAAATACTAGATCTAGTCAAATCTGTACAAAAAAATATTAAGAAAAATCCGAACTATAGTGTAAAATAATGGCATCTCATTTATATGGAATTTAAAATGAAATCTTTTTTCTTTTAAATTGATTTGAAGGAAATGCCAAACCATAAAAAATATTACAAATTAAACGAATTAATTTCATCGCACAATATAGTAAATTTAATTTTGTAATATTAATCTCAGATAAAAAATATTGATATTGGTTATTTTCACATCAAAAGTAACTCAATTATATAATTATTTCAGTTCATTGGTACTATAATAATAAAAATGGAAATGATTATTAGATGAAAATCAACTGATTTTAAAGTGGCGCCTCTTTTGTATATAATGTTTGTGTGATGTAGGTAATGCAGATTTGACGCGAATCAGCATGGTATAACAATAAGAGACGCGGCGAAAAAAACGTACTGGAATATGGCAGCTGCCATATAAGAAACGGAAACATACGATTTCATCCGAAGTCAAGTCACATTAAATAATAAGAAAATATGGTATATTCATCGATGGATAAGCAAAAGAAAATAATCCATACAAAATAGTGAAAAATTAAGTTTCCTACGAAAGTAACATCGAGAAAAACATTTTGTTCATTATAAGAAAAGTACATTGGTAGTATTTGATTATGATGTATATTGATTAAATTGCCTAAAAAGGCAAAATTTCGATTCAAGTTTTTTCGTCCATGTAAAGCAATAGGTACGAAAAAAGGCTGGTGAGAAAAAATCGAAGCGAAACAAGCACGGCAAGACCAAATTGAATAGTCAAAATAAATAGTGTGAGCAAGACAAAAATATAAGTAAGTTTATACTGTTTGCGTACATGTGTGTTGTATCGACAATCTTGCTATTGCAGAAACAAGAAAAAGAAGTAGATATCGAAAAGAGCAACATTTATGTTCTGAGTGGCACACTAAAAAAATAATGCAGTGAAAAATATGCTTATAAATTTAATGTGATAATTTTTGTATGTTTTATACTAGTTTATCAAAGTGAAAAAGAAAAAAAATATATGGATGCTTTGATCTCAAGATTTTAAACGCGGGAAATTAAGAACTACGGCATTCTAGTGATCCCTTTTATAATTTGTTTTGGAGAAATATATTTATTGTGTAGTTTTCATATTAAAAACAATTGTACAATTAAATTAGTATAATGAATGGATTGAGTTGATAGAATTTTAATATTTAACAAAATATAAATATTTATATACTGTTTATTAATGTATAAATAAATATTGGGAACTGAATTGTTTATTTTTTTATGTATAGTAAACCAATGAGTTTTGTAATTTCATTTTATTGCAAACAGCTTTATGCGTTATGTTTGAGGTTTTCGCGACATAAAACAAAAACAGTTCTTATTAAGCTTTGGCTTGTTTAGTATTTCGTCATAAACTTGATTGACCGAAGTTGGTTTTGCACGTGTTCATTTAAAACAATTTCGTCCATGTGTTTGTGTGTGTGTGTGTGTGCGTCTTGAATTTATTTATGTTTATATTTTGAAAGAGTAAAATATTTATGTTTTTGGAAGTTTTGAAAATACTTTTTAGCTATATCATAAATAAATACGCATTCCGTAAAATGAAATTATGTGCTGAAATCTTTATATAAATGAAAGATAGTTTTGTACCAAAGCAATGTGAGATGTACAGTATAGCTTAAAATGGATTTATGAAATTTCCAAAATAAAAATATTAATATTCTTAAATATTACATTAAATAATTAAACACACATTGTGTTGATTTTTCTTTATAGATATATGTGTATGTGCGTGCTTGTGTACGTATTTGTTGATGCAAACTTACACAATCAAAGCAATGAAATGCTAAGACGCAATATATCCATACAAATAATACCATCAAAACAGTAGAAATCTGAAAAAATAAAAATACATATATGTTTGTTGTGACGACTTTTTGACGAAAGGAAAGAAAATCAATACCGCGTGTTGGATATAGAATATGTGAATGACTTTAATTTGCTTTGCATTGAATAATATATTTTACTATGTTTGAAATCTGTGGGCGCGATAAACAGAACGAAATTAATTTAATAAATGAAAATAGCAGAAATGAGATAGATATGCAACATAAAATGAATGAAACAAATGTTCACACAGATATGGAGGAAAAATCAAAAATGACAGAGCTCAATCCATTAAATAATCATGCCACAAATATCTCACGAATACCTAATAGTTATGAAAATAATTCAAAAACAACAATGAACAAAAATGATCACAGTGATAGTAACTCAAGTTTTGTAAGCATGTCACTGGATCAAACAAAGGAAACAAGCAGACCACGGCCCGAAGCTACGCTATCACCAAATCATTATACAAGAAATGATGGCATCAAAACAAATACTCATATACGAATTCGTCGTCAGGTGTTTTTGTGTTCTGCATGTGGTACATATTATGAAAAATGGAATCTTTTTTATCATTTACGGGAAGTGCACAAGAAATTCATCTGTTTATTTGAAAATTGCTTGGGTATTTTTCCGAATGCAGAACGTTTAGTTAACCATCTAGAATCAAAACATGTGCATAAACCATTTGTCTATGAACATAAAGATGATCTACTTCGATCGCTGCGAAATCATTGTTTCCTTATGTGCTGTGTTTGCGAGCATATTTTCTCTGAAAGCGATGACGTTACGGCACATTCATGTGAAACATTCATGAAACCATGTTCTGTATGTGGGTTAACGTTCATTCACAAAAGTAATTGCAGCACACTAACGTCAAAGCATAAACAGAAGCGTATGATTGTTACGCCAAATAAAGTTCAACAAGTGACAAAGTTAATGCCAAACACGACGATAAGCAACAATGTGAATAATATTCCACAACAAACATTCTTACGAAATGCACTTTTGAGTCAGGAAACTCGAACAAATAACTATCAAAGCGATTATCAACATTCATCGAACATTGCACAAATTTCAATATTTGATCACAGACTGAATCATATACCTCCACATCATGTTCAATCACAATCACAATCTCAAGCTCAAGCCCAATCTCCATCTCAACTAGTTCCTGAATCTATCCCGATATTGAATGGAAGCGTTTCACAACAACATTTGGTAAGAATGATTAAATAAAGAATAATTGGTTTATTATAGGATAATTATTAAATGGATATATTTACAGACACCGAAGATGTATATGAGCACCAATAGGCCGCTTGTTAATTTGTATAACTCAAATCTATTACCAAACACTATATATCATGACAACCAAATGCAACGTCAAAATTTACCGAATGGACAATACTTGCACGGTCAGATAGATTCTAAATATAATACACAAAACACAATTCCAATTAAATGCTTGGATACATCAACAAAATCTAAATTAGATATCGAAAGACTGGAAAAAGCGCATAACCAAGATCATAGTAATAGCAATAGTGAAAGTAGTTCAGACAGTGATGATTCAAATAACGACAGCGATTCGAGTACAAGTGATTCAGATGTAGAAAAGGTTGATAAAGAAATTACTTCAAAACAAGTCATTAAACCATTTCGAATTAACTTAAACAATCCCAAGGTAAACAGATAACATTTCCAGAGAGGAATATGTTTCTTACCATTCCGTATTGGAATAAATATGTATTGGTTTATTCCTATACAGTATAAAAGTCAAGCAATTTCAAGTCATCAAGTATGCTTCACTCATTGACATCATACCATTTAGGAATAAACCAATACATTTTTATTCCTATTTCGTACGGAATGACAGATTGAACATATATTTGGGTCTGTGTATGTAAAACTTAAAACAATTTAAATTCAACTGATTTTTCAGAACAATTTGGTTCGTGGTCCAGAACAATCTTGCGAAGAACAAAATGAAAGTTTAAACCATGATTACAGTATAGATATAGAAATAGATAATAATACAGCAGATGCCCATAAAGAAAATCCAAATTTGTCAAATTCTATCGACAATTCAATATCGATGGAATCAGATAATATTCAGGTAATAAAATAAACAATAAATATTTCATAACTAATTTGAATTAGTATTTAACCATTTATACAATTTTATAGCAACAAATGAACACAATACAGAGAGAAGAAGAAACACATGCATCGTTAAAAGTTCCAAAGTTGACACTCAAACTATCAAAATCATTTCAAAATCCTATCGAGTCGGAGCGATCTTCATCAGAAAGTGATTGTGATAGCGAAAATGAAAATGAGGAGAATGAAACCACTTCTATTGATCAAGGCAATATGTCAAATGAAGTTAATTTGAATGACATAGAGCCAGGATTAGAACCAGAGCCAGAGTTGGGACCACAAACATTTTCTCATCCCGAAACGAATGTGCAACAATATCCATATAATATTGGCGAATCCTTATTAAATGCCACCAACAGTAATGATAGCTATAAAGAAAATGTCAACGGAAGTGGAAAATTGTCCAAAAATACATCAAGCAATTTGGAGAAAAAATGTTTCCGTATCAGTGAAAATGAATATTCAACGCAACACGAATTGTCTGAACCATCTCAGAATGAGATCAGCCATTCGAATGAACAATTGAGACAAATTCAACCAATTAAAGAGCAAATAACTGATTTGGAACAAGTAAACTCTGTTCAGAATGAAAATACAATGACAAAGGTGAATGTAAGTTTAAAAATAATTATAACTTTTGTGAAAATGATAATTTTAATATTTTGAATTTTTAAATTTCCAGGACAATTACTATCCTTCGCATAATCAGAATATGATGACTCCTCCCGACAGTATTTTAGATGGTCAACCTGGAATAGAAAATGATAATAACACATTTACTACAAATGCAACAGAAGCGAGTAATGAACATCAAGGTCAAGATCAAAATAAAGATCAAAATGAAGGACAAAACCAGGATCAACCAAATACTGATATCGACATTGACATCGATATTGATATTTCTCAGCCTGTGGAAGATAAACGTCCTATTACTGAATTTATACTAGATCAACCGCTGGATCAAATTCCTATCAAATATTTTATTCGGAAATGTTTACAGTTTACGTATTCAAATTGTCTATATTGTAATCATGCTCGATCGATAGCCGTGAATGGAGTTAGCCTTGCGGAGCATTTAATTAGTGAACATCGATTCAGTGCAACAGTAGATAGTATAACTGCAGAAGAGCTGTTACCTGAAACAATAGAGCAAAAAATCACAAGTGCACTCGACGAATTGGACGATACATTTTTCAACATGGATACATATGATAATAAACATATAGATCCACAATATCAATATGTTAAGCAATTTGAATGTTTTCAATGCCGCTTTTACAGTTCCATCTACAAAGATCTTTATCTACATAATCGTAAAATGCATTTAAGATCTGCACTGATTTGTTTAATGTGCCGTTCAAACTTTTATAGCTATAGTGAACTTGTGTGTCACATGTGCCCTGGGGCTCAAAGCAAATTGATCCCGATCGACTTGAAATTTCGATGTGTTTTGTGCAATTTAGATGACATCCCGTCAGCTTTTCGGTTAATGGTCCATTTACGAAAGAAGCATTCTGCTTGTGATGTATGTCTAGAGGAGTGCAATGATCAAAGCAAGCTATCGTGTCATGTGTGGAAACATAAATTACATCATCTCTGCTATCGATGTAATATAACGTATCGTAACAAAGTTGATATAACGCGGCACTTATTTTGGAAACATGGAACCGAAAGTGTAATGTGTAAACGATGCCTTGAGAAAAAATGGCCACATGTTTATCATTTTTGTATACCACCTACATTATTCAAATGCGAAGTATGTAATTTAACATTTTCAAAAGCACTTACACTCAGAGTGCACAAACGTTTGCATGATCCAGAAAGCATAACTTACGCTTGTACACTTGAAAAGTGTGATGAAAAGTTGATATCAAAAAAACTAATGGTGAAGCATATTGCATTCCATTATATGCCAGAGCTTCCACCACCGTCTGAAGAAAAATTTGAATCACAAGAAATGATCAAAAATGGCTCATTAAATGGTAATAATAATACATTTAGAATTAACGAATTTCTTTAACTCGAAGATACAAACCTATTTTTTTTTTTTTTTTTTTTTTTTAATTTAACAGATGAACAAGGTGTGACATCGCATCTCAATTCGCCATTGCCTTCACCAAGCAGAAATGATACAGAGGGCATTAAATTAGAGGCACCAATTGACGCTGTCATCAGTGTTATTGAGCACGACGCAAGAGAACAAGAGGAAAAGGAAAAATTACTTAAAGAAAAATCGATAAACTGTACGGAATCAATAAGCGAAAATGGCCACAAGATCAAAACAAGAAAATTGAAGAAGAATCGATCCGATTTCAGTGATTTACTGAATCTACCCACTGTCAACTTGTCCGAAAGTGATAGTAGTGAAGAATCTGATACAGAAAGCAATGCACCACTAGATCCATCAACAGAAAATTCAAGGCTTTCAATGTCAGCATTATCGTTCAATAATGATACATGCAAATCAAAAAGCATTCTACCAGCACTGGAAGAGGACGATGATAAAGCAGTTATGCTTGAGGCTGACATATGGGAGAACTTTAAAACCTATCAAGCTAATCAAATGCAGGATAAGACATTAAATATTACAGATGAAGATCAATTAGTTGATAAAAATCCAGTGCTGTTACATGTTAGTCAGTCTGATCATGACTATCCGATGATGTATAAACCACTTCTGAAGAAAGTCAGAGAATCAAATATTGAACATAATTTATCGTTTGTACCAATTATAGAAGACACTGAACAAGGTGGTATCAAAATTACATTAATTGCACCCGAATCAATATCAAATGTTGACCCACAATCTCCACCACCATTACCTGTATCAACTGTAACGATTGCCGACGAAGATTTACCAAAAATCGAAGATGAAGAACTTCACGGCGAAGTAGATGAAGTATTAAACACAGATATGAGCACGAGAACTGACAAGTCTGGTAAAAAAGGAGATAAAAGCGATTCATCATCTGATTCAAGCGATTCGGACTCGAGTTGCTCTTGTGGTTCAAATTGTAGTTGTAGTTCATCTAGTAGCTCTTCAAGCAGTTCTAGTTCTGATTCTGGTAGCGAGAGCTCAGCAAAAAGTTCAGAGCGAAAACGGAAGAAAATATTAACAAGAAAAATACGAAAAACGCCTGAAAGAGCAACTACACCAAATGAACAAATTGTGCTCGACATAGAGGCTAAAGAATTAGTATCGTCCCTAAAACAAGATGTATCATCAGAGCAAATGATTACCCAAAAAACGGAAGTTGAAGAAGAAGAAACCACACGATATGAAACCGAAATGGTTGACGTGGAAAAACCATCTGAGTTGGAAGTGGTCGATGTAATAACGACCGACAAAAAAACTATTCAGCCAAATATATACACAATGATAGTAGAATCGGATCTAGAAACAACTGAATCGGAAACAGATGAAGAATTCTATGATGAACATCCACAAAAGCTTGCTATTCAAATGTTGGTTGAGAAACGACAACAATTAATGCTGCAAACTCTTAATCCAGTAAATGGGATGCCATATATGAGTACAAGCCGACCATCCACTCCATCGTTCACTGATGATTTCTCTAAAGTACAAAAAACTAAAACGAAGAAACGCCGTCGAACCCATAAAAATTCACGATCACCCCAAAAAGGACTCCCAACAAATATTGTAAACCAAAGTTCACGTGACCAACAACATGTTTCCAATGAATTATTGTCTACACATAACCAAGTAGAAACAATAACACATTCAGTTATTCCATCTACATCTTTAGCATTATCGACACCAAATTCTTTTTCTGTATTGAAAATTGATGCACCGCCACAAAATAATTCAAATGTGCATTCATTACATCCAATCGCTTCAATATCATGCAATTCAAATTTCAATGGCTTACCCAATAATTCAGCAGCACCGATGGCACCTAAACAACATTTGATGCGTTTAAGCACAAGCAGCTGTTCGGATGCAGATAATTCATTGAAACGATCAAAACGTCGACGAATACCGAATAAATTTTACGGTTATACCAGTGATGAGGAAAGTATGTCAGCAACAAGTGCATTGAATACAAACTATCAGAATCCGTTTAAACCAACCCCGCCACCAAATCTTACATGGAGTAAAGATGATTTGCCGAAGCCATCAAAAAATAATCGGACCGGAACATTAAAAAAGTTTTTACGATTGTCAAAATCGTGCAAGACAACAAAGCAACGCAAAATACCTCTGAAAGCAATGAAAACACCCGCCATTAAAAATCGCACACTTGCAAAGATGAAAGATAAAATGCGTATGACGTCAACACCAACTGTTCCGAAAATAATTATTCGTGGAATACCAAGACCGAATCAGCCGAAAGTATCCAAAACTTTCCTAACATCTGATTCAAGTACCTCACATGCTCCAAATATTTCTGCGAATCAGCCTAAACTAAATCATGATCAATATGAACATTCTTCGGACAGTGACTCAGATGGTAGCTTACATAATTTTAAATCGAGTTCAATTGAAAAAACTGGCAGTGATAAACTAATGGCGTCTTCTCAACCTCAAAAACAAATGCCATTCATCCGACCGGATCACACACTTTTACCACCCAAACCATTTTCGTTATCACCATCACCCCCACCTGTCTCATCCATTAGCCAAGGCCAACAGCAACAACAACAACATCAGGAACGTTTTACATCAAGTGACCTCTCTACTATGCATCATTCCGTTTTCAATGGTGGTCAGCATAAAGCGAAGCAAGAAAGTACAAGAAATGATAGTAATCTTTATTGCTATTGCCGTCGGCCGTATGACGAAATGTCAGAAATGATCGCTTGTGATGCTCAGGACTGTTCAATTGAATGGTTTCATTTTGAATGTGTGGGTATCAAAGTCACTGACATAAATCCACAAGACAAATGGTTTTGTCCTCAATGTCAGGCACGTAACGTGAAAAATAATTATACCCCAACAAATAATTTAAACAATACCAGTTCGAATCGCTTCGCACCGACTTCGTTAGATTTGGCTTAGGTAAAATTCTATCAAAATTCATTTATACAAGTTAAAGCCAACACTATACTGGTTCTGTGATAAAACATCGATCGTATCATATTATTAGCGAGGCGTATCATTGTGTACCGAAAATGGTATAGTTTGAAATATTATAAAGTATTGTTCTAAAGCATACAAATACTTCATATTGGCTTAGTTTCGACATTTAATTTTATTTTATGGCATAAATAAGTTACTTTGTTAAATCGAAGTGGAAAAATTGCATTAGTAAATAAATTTACTATTATAACGATTCATTTCTAAATTTGCATTAAAATAGACAGTTTTATGGCAAATAAGTATTTCACAACCAGCTGAAAGACAGTTTATACAAAAAAAATGAATTAATATTTTGGAAATAAATAAAATCATGTGATTTAATTAAAATGTGAAAACATATAAACGTTTTTACTAATTAATATAATTTCAAAAAATTGTTCTTTCATGAATTCTTAACATTTTTCAAATTTACTCCTTCTAATCACAAACAGAAATAAACAAATGGAAAAGAATGTAATTAAAAATGGGTCACACTGCAAAAAATGCAAGATAATTGAATTGATCAAAAAGCTGAGTTAGACTATTGAAAAAATGGGTCGTACAAAATGCTCTGGAAAATTACTGATTTGTAGTTTCAAATAAGTAATGAACATATTTCATGCTGGTTATTTCAATATATTTTCATGATTCAACAAATAAATCACGATACAATTTGAGAAAAATTTTTGTTCTGAATCACTTGGGCAAAAAAAAAACCAAGTGTAAATTATAAAATGAAATAACAGTTGATGCACATATTATCAAGCGATATATTTTTTTAAACATCTTTACAAATTGGTTCTGAAACCCAATTAGCTCATCTAAGATCTCCTTCAAAATGAAAGATAATATTATGATTGAATTTCTTAACAAAATTTCAATATAAGCTCAATTGATCAACTTGAATCGGCAATTAGCATTCAGGGTTTAGTTCGCAACAAATAAGCAAAAGAAAACTTCTTATAAAATATTATGTAAATAATAATTCTATTTACCTTAATTATTTAAATAAAAATGTTTTAATCATAGACATTTATTATCTATATTTCAATCATTCTTCTTCTTCTACTTCAAGAAGAAGTATTTATACATGTCTCCATGGGGATGGACACCGATGCTAATTTTGCTATTTTTTGCTAATTTTTGCCGAATTAGTAATTGTGTCCTACTCCATGCATGTCTCTATCTCAATTATGCATGTCTTCTGAACGGAATAACGGTAAGTTTTCGATATACTATGAAAAATAGAAAGAATTAAAAATTAGTCATTTTGTTTTTTTAGCAATAAAATCCTATTGGATTAATTTCTAATCCAAAAGTGTACTTACAATAGTAGCTACATTTATTCAATGTCATTGAACCACGATTTGAGCCGTGTGTTAAAAAATTATTCTT